>OZ010611.1:45978608-46393608 GCA_963932145.1 Acanthosepion lycidas
TACACTGCCAGTCTTTGACAGAGCTAACGGTATAAACTTGTAACAGTAGCAAATTTCTCGTTGATACACTTTCCTTTTAAATGGATTGGGAAAAGTGTTATCTGTCATGTTTTACAACCAGAATCATTGAGATATTTGGGGTCTTTCAATATCAGACATGCTTCCCTCGTAGACTCAATTAGCACTGATCAGACCACGATCCATCTCTTCACAACTGGGTACGACTTCATACATTGTCCGTTTCGACTTTAGTAGCTTGACTGGGAGGTTCCAAAATGATATGTTTTAGTGATACTGCCATCACACAATGGCATTTAGGTATCTATCAACTGCCCTCTGTTAAATTTTAATTAAAATGGCAGTTTAAATTAGTATTTTTTATAAAAAAACCAAAAAAACCAACAATAATTTGATGAAGGCATTGCTAATTTTTATATATATATATATATATATATATATATATATATATATATATATATATATATATATTTTGTTTGCTGTATCTGGGGAAAATATGTAAGACACTTGCTCATTTAAAAAGTCACTGCCAGTCACATGACTATCAATAACAAATTACATTAAAAAGTCAGTAATGATCATATGTGGACATAATAACTGTCCACACATGATCATATATATATATATATATATATATATATATATATATATATACATAATAATTTTTATATATGGACAAAACAACTTACTCCCTACAAAGATGCATTCTTGTTTTGATGCAGATGCATCTCGACTGGTGAGAAGCAAAGATTTTTGGTTCTCACCAATCAAGAGATGCATGTGCATCAAAACAAGAATGCATCTTTGTAAGGAGTGAGTTGTTTTGTCCGTATATAAAAATTCTAATAAATAACTATTGCTCTACTCTTGGTATTGAGCCCTGTTTTGAATTTATGCTGTGAACGATAGAATTTTTGTTCTCATTACATTCAGATATATATATATATATATCTCCATAAATACACAAAAACAAATTCTTTAGAAGAGCATAAATGAAACAAATTCGCACATCAAAACCCAAGTATACATAGATGAGGGTTAAATTAGGAACCACAACTAGAAGTGAAATTTATTACTAAGAAGAAAAAAGAAATATGGCAATAAACCAAAGTATATAGGTTCCTAGTAAATATAAAATAGAAAAAAAATTTTTACTCACAGCCCTCCTGCCAGAAACAGAGAACAAACAAAATTCTCTGCCTACACAGAGGCAATCAATATAACTTTATATACACAGCTTCCAAGATATGCATGATTTTTGGCTGACCATGTGCTGCATAAAATGGTAAATGCTGTATCCATGTACTTGACAGCACAACATGGATTTTCTTTCATTTTGTTTAACATAGAAAGTATCAATGTATCCTTTTGAAGTTGAAAAAGGATCCTTTAAAGAATGTTTTTTTGTGTATTTAAAGCAATATACAAATTATTTTGTTTATATATATATATATATATATATATTACTTAAACATTATTGTTAGTGGATACTCATATTTAAGTAGATGCTCCATTTATTTATTAAACATTATATTTATTTATTTATTTATTTATTTTTATCTAGCAGCCTGAATATGCAAGAAAATATGCACACTCAGGCAGGATTTGAACCTGTGTTCCTCTAGGGGAAGCTATCATTAGATCTGACGTGCATTGACCTCTTCAGCTACAGAGTGCATCAATGGCCAAGCAAAATCTGAATAGTACTTTTAAATACAGATTTTTCCCAACTCTTAATATATATATATATATATATATATATATATATATATATATATATATATATATATATATATATATATGTGCTCAGTTTTGTATCCTAATGTAAACAAAGCAATTTCTAAAGAAAGGGATGGATTTTTTATTTATTAATCAGACAGATTTTTATTACTTAAACATTATTTTTAGTGCATACTAATATTTTAGTGTGTGTATGTGTATATATATATATATATATATATATATATATATATATATAGGGGGAACAATATTAGGAAAATCTATAACATAGTAGAAAAAGTTTTTCATGTGATGTATTTCCTTCATTTAGACTTCATTGGACTAAAGTGATGTTTATGTATTAAAGAGATGGAATGCTGAAATTTAAATTTAAAAAAAGAAAATTCTAAATTTAAAAAAAGAAAATTTTAAATTTCAGTGTCTCCTTTCCTTCCTGGACGGGTATAATCACTTTAGTCCGACGAAGTCCTAAAGGATGAAATGCATCACGTGAAAAATGAATTTAAGATTGGTGGCAAGGTCTCGTCATTTTACAGTTGAAATAGCTAGATGCAACCAGAAATTCTATGCTAATAATTTCTTCTTTCGCAACACTTAATCTCCACATTATCATGTCAGGGTCACCAAGGTAGAGGTTAAGTGTTTACAGGTGGTTATCTTTGGATAACGACCTTAATCAAAATATACGCCAATTTTTGGTTCTTTTAAAAATGCATGCAAAGGTAATTAAAGGCATGTAGATAAAATGTTATATTAGGTTGGTGCAAAAATAATGACGTAATAATGTTGTTTTTTGACGTAACGTCAAAAAACGACATTATTACGTCATTATTTTTGCACCAACCTAATATCTCTTAAAATAAAATATACAGTATTCAAAGAGTTCATAAGTTCATATCAGAAAGTTCTCGTGTTAAATATCTAAGTCCTTTAGCATTCAATAGAGAGTGAAGAGGGTCCTTGTAAATGTGTATGCATGTATATATGTATCTCTTGATAGTAGTAGTCCTTTCAACACTGTGGGATTTTTAGTTGTCCGAAAATTTAGAGCATGGGAGAATGGATGAAATTCATTTCATCAACTCTCTGCTTGTCTTGCCAGTTTATCTCTTTTATCACTGTTTCGAAACAAAGGAACTCCTTTCAAAATATGTCTCTAGATTTCTGATTGGTTTACAGGTCTCATTTGATCATCCTTTTTCTTCATCTCTATTTAGGAATGATGACCTTTCACCCTATTTTATTTATTTTTTAACTTTTTGTTTTTATTTCTTTATGGCAAACCAAAATGGTTTGCCAGCTTTTAGTTTTCTATTTTTTTTAAAATAATGAAATTTTTTTTTTATTTTTCTATCACTACATTAGTCTTATATTAGAAATGAAAAGTTTAAGCAATGGACTAATGTTGAATTTTTGTTATTAATACTAGTTGAAAAAGAAAAACAACAAAATAAGATTTTAAACTAATTGCTATCGGGGGATTAAATCAAATTTTTGGTTGTAAAAAGGTCATTGATTTGTGGTATTTACTGAATCATATCTTATTTGAAAATCATTGCAATCATGAACCCTTAGATCACAATTTAAATATTTGGCGGGGGGGATCTCAGTTCCTTGTCTTTTTATTACAACAATAAGCATAATCATAACATAGAATTATGTTTTTTGTGAGGATTTATAAGTTAATAAATCTCATTCAGTTTAACATTTATGGCCCCATGGTGGCTATTGCTCTTATTACATGTGTAAACAAAATTATTTTTAAGTCTTCATTTTTTGTTAAGTTGGAAAAAAAATCAGAGAAAACAAAAATCATGGGGAGAGAAAAAAAAAAAAAAAAAAATTATAACTTTGGTTTCTGGTGAGGAAATTTTAAGCAAGATGTTTATACAGTTAAAAATATAAAATTTAGTTTAGCTAACCAAATTACAGGTACAATTAGCATTAAATTTACATTGTAAATCAAACCCCTAAAATGTCTTGGAATTTTCAGAAACTAATATCCTAAAAATATGCATCAAGGTCCCATTGGTAATCATAAAGAAAGTATAGTGATTTACTAACTTTAGTTTAGAAGTGGCACAAGGCCAAATCTGTGGAGCACCAAGTGAGAATTGAACTCACTACTCAATCATAACTGATCTTGTGAGACAAGCTTGCTAATATTCATACTTATCATAATGAAACTTTTATTATTAGGTTGGTGCAAAAATAATGTCGGTTTCTGACGTAGTTTTTAACGTCAAAAACCGACATTATTTTTGCACCAACATAATATTACTGCTGAACATAATCTAAAGGATGTTAGATTTTTTCAAATAGATTATATTAGGTTGGTGCAAAAATAATGACAATAATGTTGTTTTTTGACGTTAAAAAATACGTCAAAAAACGACATTATTACGTCATTATTTTTGCACCAACCTAATATAAGTGTCCTGGTATAATGGGTTAAATAAAACCAAAAATAGAGATTTAAAAATGTACACTATTTACATTTTTCGGATTATTGTCCTCATCTTTGCCGCCATATGTATTACGTTTCGGCTGTTGTATGCTCTGGCCTTCCAACCACCTGAAGAAGGCCAGAGCATACAATGGCTAAAATGCTGTAATAAATATGGTGGCAAAGATGAGGACAATAGTCCAAATAATGTACATAATACCCCATCTCAGAAATATAGACAGATACTTAAAAATGTCCATCCTCTCAAATAAAATCATCTGGTTGTATTTTCTAATAACTAAAGTCTGCCCAGAAAATAAAATGTAATTAGGCAGCAATTGCTCTTTCAAATCTGTTTTAGCGAAAAGAAGATAAATTTTCTGTCTGTTAAGTGTGACCACGTTTCTTTTTCTAAATTTTGAGTGATGTTTCACAAAGCTGTCCGCTGTTGATGTATGAAATTTCAAGAATCAATAGAATTTATAATATTTCGTGAAATACATTTGTTTGATGTTTTTAGCCGAGGTTCATTAGGGGTTTCGGGTCATACACCGTGACCCCTTTTGGCAATTTATGCCCCAGTCACGGATAATTTCCAGTTTACCAGCAAGCTGCGCTCTTCTATAAAAAAAGAAGTAAACACAGCAACAGTTTTGATCTGGAAAGGAATATGGCAACACGCTCAGCTTGAAGTGGTAAGTAACAATTTTGTTTCCTCTCATTGAGATATAAAAGTTAGTCTGAAGCTTGAACATGGCATTTATATTGAATTTAGAAATTTTGTATGTCTACACAGTTGCCAGTTTTTGAAATTTCATTCACAATTTAGAAAAAGAAAGATGGTCAAGCTTATCAGACACAAAATGTCTATACTTTTCAATAAAACAAATGCACACACACACACACGTATGTATATTTACACACACACACATATATGTATATTCACATACACATATATATGTATGAATATTCACACACACACATATGTATGTATGTATATTCACATAACACACACACACATATGTATGTATATTTACACATACACACACATGTATGTATATTTACACATACACACACATGTATGTATATTTACACATACACACACATGTATGTATTTTCACACACACACACACACATACACACATATATGTATGTATGTATATTTACACACACACACACATATATATGTATGTATATTTACACTCGCATACACATGCACACACATATATGTATGTATATTTAGGCAGCATATCTTTAAGCATGTTTTACTGAATAATATAGACATATTATGTCTATTTTTTTTTTTTTTTTTATAATACTCCTCTCTAGTTCCCTAATTGCCATAGTTTTTTCCTACCCAAATTATTACAAATGTAGCAGCAATGTGTTGAAGTGCATTTAACAAACATTTAATGCCTTTTGCAATTCTAGCATTTTCCGGTCAGCTCCCTGATATTGGGACGGTTGTTTTGCAAAAGATTCCATAGCTACAACAGATAAATTTTAAACTTAAAAATAATTATAACAGAAAGCATTCTCACATGTTTTTTAAAATCACCACCACAACGAAATGCAGATTTTATCACAGTTACAAATAAGTTTGTCTTTGTAATTCACGCCTGAGGATGATCTCAGAGGAGATCGAAAGTACTTGGGTAGGAAAAAAACTATGGCATTCTTCTTGATGAATTTCATCTGAACATCAAGAAACTGGTCAAAGAACTAGAAAGTATTATTATAAAAATAAATAGACATAATACTTCTATATTATTCAATATTTGAAAATATATATATAAACTGTATTTTACAAACAAGAAAGAATATTTTGTCTGAGAAATGGTTATCTTAAAAAGAATGATCAATGCACAGTTCAATAAATCAAAAGTGCAGAGCTATTTAATATAATAAACACTGGCCCTTTCTGCTACTGCAGTTTCCACCAAGAAATGGTTTTTGCAGGCAGTGAAAAGGTCAGCTGCTTTACTATACACTATTTATACACATTATTTTATTACAGGCATACACATAATGTATAGTAAAGCAACTGGCCTTTTCACTGCCAGATAAAACTATTTATCGATGGAAACTGTGGTAGCAGAAAGGAGGTTAGTGTTTATTTTATATATATATATATATATATAAATCTGTTGGTATAATCCAGGTCCTATTAAGACAACATAGAATTTGAAATATGTTAAGACTGACTCAAAAAAGAGTGCTCAATGTTTATTTTCATTAAACAGAGGAAATTTTCTTTACAATTGGAATTAAGATACGTTTAGTTAATGACCATTTTCACCTAGGAATTTTAATTTTAAAATTCGCAGGATTTTTCAAACTGTTTATGGTATCAGTTTGTAGTGGGAGCTATCTTCAAACTGATACTGTAAACAGTTTTGAAAATCCTGCAAATTTTAAAATTAAAATTTGTAAGTGAAAATTGTCATTAACTAAAGGTCTCTTAATTCCCATTGTAAAAAAAGAAAAAAAAAGGTATATATATATATATATATATATATATATATATATACACACACACACACAAGAGGAAAACTGTTCTTAACTAACATGTTTCAAACTCTGAGGGACTTTATCAAGGCAAATGAAATGTGTTGGCTAACAATAGTTTTTCCTCTTGTCTTTTTGTTCCTTCACAGATACACACTATATATATATATATATATATATATATATATATATATGTGTGTGAAATGAATGCTCTCTTTTACATTTACCTATATTTATCCATTTCATTATATTAGGTTGGTGCAAAAATAATGACGTAATAATGTCGTTTTTTGCATTTAAAAAATATGTCAAAAAACGTCATTATTACGTCATTATTTTTGCACCAACCTAATATTTATATAAATATATATTTTATGCTTTTGGCAGACTACATCATCATTTATGGGGTGTCAGATGTATATCTCTGAAAACAAACGTTGCAAATTATTGTGCAGTGCTACTGACAGTACTATTATACAGTTCGGACTCATGGACATTTTACTGCACCCACATTCATAAGCTTCCATAAACACCATCTTCACTGTATTTGTGGTCATGCACTTTCTGGCAGGGTCTTCAATGCTGAGCTGTTCACAAGGTGCAATATAGGATGGGATCGAGCCATTTATGTTGCACTCTCGCCTCAGATGGGCTGGTCATGTTCTACAGATGACTGATTGCACACCCAATGTATTTTTATAGAGTCAGCTACAGGATGGTGCACTTAATGTAGGCAGACCCCGACCCCAGATATAAAAACAAACTGAAGCACAATCTTAAATCTGTCAACGTGCCTCTTTACTTCTTTTGAAGTGCTAATTGCTGACCGTGGAGAAAGGAGGAAAGTCTGCCATGAAGGTATAAATTACTTTAAAAAAAAAAAATATTGTTTTGGTCCATCTTTGTGATCTAAGATTTAACACCAGCATTCAAATCAAACCTTCCAACCTGTTCCTCTCAAAATCCTGTCAAATGTAGCCTGATGTTTAAATCAGCAGCTCGACTGAAGTGTCATTTAAGGCATAAACATAAAAGTCTGTTGAGTCCTCATATTCAGATAGATATATAAATATGAATATATCCATAAAAACACAATATGAATAAAAAACAAAAAGAGAACTTTTCTTAGCCAGTGTGTTTTGTCCTCTAATGGATAATGTGATAAATGTAAAGATTTTATTTTGCAACAAGTATTTATAATCAGAAATAAAAAGAGGAAAAAATTTAATTTTTAAATCTATTGTTGAAAAAATAAACAAATAAAAACAAGTGTGTAAATATTATTCTAATTGAAAAAAAGACATTTGACATTTACTAACTTTCATTTATTAGACATTAAATTACATCACTTAGCATCTTCCATAGTTTACTTTGACTTTTGATTAACTTGAATTATATGTATGGGCATTCTTAAACATTCTTAAAAATTCTAAAGAAAAATCTAGTACCATTTTTTTTTTTTTTACTTCTGTTTATAAATACTTATTGAAAAATAAAATCCTTACATTTGCTTTGATAAAGTCTACCAGCTAAGAAAAGATTTCCTTTTGTCTCTGTTCACACACACATACACACACATATATATATATATTTCTTGTATAAACAGTAGAAATCCAGTCCATGAATAAAAAAAAAAATAGAAATAAAATTAAATTTTAAATTAAAAAAAGAAGTTTTTTTTTTTAAACTTAAAAAAAGTGTTTTTAAACTTAAAAATAGTGCTTTTTAATTTAACAAAAAAAGTGCTTTTCAATTTAAAAAAAAAACAAAACAAGAAAAACAAAAAATGTTTTTAAATTTAAAAAAAAAAATGACAAATTGTACATCAGAATTGGGTTTAATTCTTTTTTTTTTTAACTCCAGGAATTTTTTCAAATATTTAAATTCATGTTGATTTGTTATTTGTATTTAAATATTTAAAAAATCATGCTGAAAAAAAAAAAAACGGAAATTAATCCTGCATTACAAATTAAACTTTTTTTCTTTTTTTTTTTAACCCCAGGATGATATTTTTTTTTCGAAATGTTTAACTCCATGTCTATTTTCCATATAGTTTGTAGTCCCCAAGCACGTTAACTTTTTCATTTCCTCATGTCACTGAAAATATTTGTTCAAAGTCTTGATGGAATACAGATACATTGATACTGCCAGTGGTTGCATTAAAACCTTAAGTATACTGCAGATTTTACAAGTATATAATTGTACTAACTTTGTCAGGCACAGTACAAGAAAAAGTACAGTAAACTCTCTCTCTCAGGTTTTAGTAACAACAGCAGTAAACATCTATACTTTTGGTAATTGTGTATTTTATAAATAGACACATGTAAAAATGATAGTAGGAAGAAGGTAAAAGCCTTGCCCAAAGTCTAGATAGTCACTGCTAGGGTTGAAACCAAGTTGTTACTTTTTACCAACAGGATAAATAAAAGCTTACACAGCTCTCAAAACTTAACAGACATAGAGAAAAGATTTTCTAAGTATTAACTGCTGGGTTTATGATATGAAAAATTGGCTCAATTTGGATGGGTGTTGATATATTTTTTTTTTTTTTTTTTTTGCATTGAAAATTTTGTAAGTACACAACTGTACTAACAGTGATAGGCATTTGTTAGTTTCAATATATTAGCCATTATTAATGGATAGAACACGTTAAAAATTACATATCTTGTTGAAAAATGAGTTTGCCTCTTGTGGATTTAAAAGCAACACTTAATATTTGGACTATTTATGGATTTTACAAGGATGCATATGTACTGGTTTGAAAGACTTGTCTCGAGATGTATATCTTGTTTCTCTTTGTAATCCGAGATTATGTTTTAAAAGTAGGATTGACAGGTAGTGTCAATTTGCTTAATAATAGTTTTGATAGTGTTCAACATTTTCGTCTTTCTTTACTTATGTATATATTTTTTTTTCTTTTGCTTCCCCTGTTAAAATATGAAAAAATACATTTTTAAGGGATTTCTGAAATATATCAGGATAGATTTTGGCTTGGTTTATTTGCCAAAAAAAAAAAAAAAAAAAATGAGGGAGTCCTCCCCCACTATTTTCTTTTTTTAAACAAAGCTAAACAAATAATTAAATCTTGACACACCCACAAAAATAGTTTCATGAAGCACATTTTCCTATAAATCATTTTTTTTTTAAATTTTATTTTGTTTCTTTTTTTTTTTTGGTTGGGGTGGGGAGGCAAAGAGAAAAAATTTGAAATAGAAATCATTTCTGGAATTTCATTTGATAAATATACACCCTGTTTAAAGTGAGTCAACCTGAAATTTTCACCATCAATAAGGGGTTGACAAGCCTAAATAAATAACAAATAGGATAAAGTATCGAAGAATTAAATTAAAAGCCCAAATTAAAAATTATAGTCTGAGACAGGAGCTCCAAAATCTGTGGAATATAAAAATAACTGTTAATCCCAGAAAAATTGAAGCATTTGAAACAAATAATTCCTTAATTATTGTTTTTTTTTTTTTTTTTTTTTTTTTTGAAAAACAAAAACAGTAACCAAATACATTTGAGACATCTACACCATTAAATATTGCAAGTATATTAATGCAAATAAGTTTTAAAGAGAAGTTTGTTGTCATTGATCATAGATAGATAGATAGATAGATAGATAGATACACAAAAACTTGGGTGAGAAGTTATAAAATAATAAGTACTGAAGTCTGCCAGTATCTGAGTTTTCTTTTTTTTTTTTTTTTTTTAAACCCAGATTTTTTTTTTTTTTTTTTTTTGTTCTTGGTTGTTGGGAAAGTGTTGACGTAATTGGTCCGTGTGTTTGTCAATCAATTTTTGATGAAAATTCCTGATTTTACAGCGGCAAGTGGCTGACCAGTGTTAAAGAGACAAAGAGAAAGAATAAAAAGAAAAAAAAAAAATAGAGAGAGTGAGGACAGATAAAGTAGTAGAAATATGGCCACCAGATCTAGAGAGAGACAGGCAGAAAAGTTAAACAGACAATTGTTGATAACATAAAGGCAGTGGGATAGAATCCGTTTCTTATTACCACCAAGATCTGACGGAGAAAAAAAAAAAGAAACAAAAAAAAAAAAAAAAAAAGAGGCCCCAGGGCAGGGAGCATTTGTGACACTCTTGGAAGGAGAAAGAGAGAGAGAGAGAGAGCAAGAATGAGTAGACAAAGTATACACACTAGAAGTAAAAAGAAGAATTTAAAGCAAAAAAATTTTGGTAGGCACGGAGAAAAAAAAATCTAGTGGTAAAAGGATCAAAGGCAAAAAAAAAAAAAAAAAGTAACATGGAAGAATCATGTGAAGGCATTAAAAAAAGAAGCAGACAAAAATTTTGACTTTGTTTTTCTTAGGAAAATTTCTTTGGATGTCTTGTTTTCTAGTATTTCAAATTCTGTATATAAATGTATATGCAGAGTTTTAGTAGTGTATAATCATTGCTTGTAGCATGTGTGTGCGTACACAAAATATCAATAAGGATGAAGAGACAAGAAATGTATACAAATTGTCTGCGTATGTGTGTGCATATATTGATCATATATTTATCACTCACATGCATTCATATAAGCATTGATAGCAAATGTAGATATGTATACATGCACATATGCAATGTGTATGCCAGGAGTGTACTTTCATTAGTGCATTTATATGTATATGTGCATTGGTGCATGTCTGGGTTTGATTGTGTGTGTATACACCCACACACAAACAAGTACTTGCTAAGCTTAGTTTAGGAGAACATGGAATCAGAACAGAGGAGAACTTAGTCAAACTCACTAAAGTGGCAATAGTCAGTGAAACTACCATATATACTCATGTATTGATCACACCAGTAGATAGGTCGTATCCTTAGTTTGCGGTTGACTCACAGATAGGTTGCACTATAATCTGGGGAGTTACATGGCCCATTTTTAATGTAAATATAACTAATATTTGTTAAATATTCACTATTCTTTCAAAACTTTGCTTACATATATTAAAACATAAGAAAAGTGATTGGTTGTAATTGCGGGGTATTTACTTATCAAGTGTGGGGCTGCTCTGTTTAGACAATAATTTGGATACCGGTAATCACATCAAACCTAAAATCACTTGAAAATGATAGTCTCTCGTCATAAATCAGATAATAAATGGTAAATATCGGTCAGAGCAGATTGATCGCTTTTATTCGATGAACGACGTGGTAATGTTGGAATAAACGATTGTGTAAAAAAAATCATTTTCTCCTTTGCTCTAACTTATGCTTGAGCCCAGGGTACTTGCCTGGATTAGTGATATGCCACATTCTACTTCAGATTCTCTATGATGTCAAGTGGATAGACTACACCCGTGACTTTTATTGAAATTTTGGTGAAAAAAAAGTGTAACCTATCCTCAAGTATATATGGTAGTTTGTTGACAGACTCATTGGTGTTAAGGTGACCACACACATTATATATAATGTGATGTATTTTAAAATTGATATAATAGCTGTTAATAAAATTAGTTTGTTTAGTTTTGCCCATGAGTAGTGGTTTAATGTCTGTGAAACTCAGTCATTATCCATTTACTTATGAACACACTCATATACGAAGAAGTGCTGAAAAAGTTCTCACTCTGACCAAGAAAAGATCCCAATATAAATTTTGATTTTGAGAAGTGGGTCAGGCTGAAAATTTTTCAGCACCCTCTTCTTCATGTAACCCACTTCCAAAAATTTAACCAAAATATATTGGTTAATATATATATATATATATATATAAAATATTTTCCTTAATATATATATATATATATAGGATTAATACAAATATAAAATTTGTCACTTAGCTGATTGATGTCGTATTCTCCACCACCTTTTCCTTCAGACTTACACCGAATGACAGCATTTCTGGTTTCATACTATCTCTGTTCTGGTTCTGAAGCATGGACAGACAGGTCCACCTACAAAACTCTGGAGTTGGGATGCTGAAGGTAACATTAATCAGCTAAGTGACAAACTTTTACTCATATTAATCATATTTTAAAAGGACTCTGGTGAAATAAATTATTACAATGGAACCTTAAAGTGGTCTGCTTTTTCTTTAATATATATATTTATTTCATTAAAGATAACTCACAAGGTACAGGCTCAACATTGCTTAATTTTGTTGATCATATGAGAACTTGGTTCTCCATTTTCCAATTCTGAGCAGTTATCCATCACACCATCTGCACATCCAACCTTACAGCACCTGGTATTTCCAAGTGGTCACCCATCTAGGTACTGACCAGACTCAACATTGCTTAACTTTGTTGATCATATGAGAACCAGGGTTTTGACATGGTATGGCTGTAAACTTGGGTGGGGGTGTGTGACCTTTCCAAGGGTATCTGTGTGTAAGTGAATGTAATGAGCTTGACTGGAATTCGAACTCAAGTCTGATTTCTCATTTCTTGTCAATATCCATTGCACCACCTGCACACCCACAGTGCCATGAATTTTTGTACACATCTAATATTAGTCATTTTTCTTCATTATATTTAAATGCTAATTTAAAAATATAGTAATAAAAAAGGAATATTATTGAAATATTCAAGTAGTTATGTCAGTTGTATATTTTTATGTAAGTAATGTTAATTTTAACACCTCAAAAACGAAACTGCTCTCATTTAATCATCTGAGTGAACTCTTTTTACATTCCACCAGCATGGCTGATGCTAACCTCCAGTAGAATGACTCATTGTGCTTACTCAGATTAACATTTTCAGCTGACATGAAATGGAAAGATTATATTGAATCAAGTTGTAAGTCTGCAGCTAAGGAAGTTTGTTCACTATGTCAGGTTAGACAATTTTTTTTACCAGAATCTATCTATAAGTCTACCATTCGTCCTTGCTTTGAATATTGCTACCACACATGGTCTGGTGTTCCTGCTATATATTTAAAGATTCTTGATAAAATCCAAAGATTCTTGATCAAAATCTGCAATGTTATTGGTCCTGACCTGACATCTTGGCTTTAGTTCCTTTCCCACTGGTGTAACATGGCTTCCCTGTGCTTACATACTTTCAGGGTAATTGTTCTGATGAACTTTCCTCTATGATACCTAGACTTTATGAATTTAAGTGCAGTACTAGATTGGCAGCAAGGTCCCATCATTTTATGCTTGAAATGGTTAGATGTAACTGTAAGTTCAATGCTAAGTTTCTTCTCTCACCTTCTCTATAAATACTTTGATGGTAATTGTTCTGATGAATGTTCCTCTATGGTACCTAGACTTAATGAATTTAAGCAAAGTACTAGTTTGGCTGCAAAGTCATATTATTTTACAGTTGAAATGGCTAGATGTAACTGTAAGTTCTATGCTAACAGTTTCTTCTATTGCACTTCTTGCTTGTGGAACTCTCTTCTGGCTTCTTGCTTTCCTGTCAATTTTGATCTTCAAAAATTTGAATACAATGTCAATTGTTATCTTTTGTCCTAATTCCTGTTTTTTTTTGTTTGTTTGTTTTTCTCTCCTTAAGTTTTTTTTCTCATATTCTTTAACACTCAGTAACCCCCACCCCTCATGTTGTACTGACTTTATTGCCTTGCTTGGGGTGAAATGATTAAAAAAAAAAAAAGTGAAGAGTTTTATGTATACAATAAATTATACTAGAGAAAAAAAATTTGCTTTTAAAATCATTAACAGTAATAATATCCAAAAAGTCAATAAAATGGTGGCCATATTTGATTAAGTACACAGTTGCTTTGGTCATATTTTCTACATGTGTAATCTATTATTTTTATCTATACAATGAACTCTTTTGCCACATGTAAGAGGAAAAATCCAAAGCAATAAAAAGTAATGTAGATACCTCTACAGATTCGCTATACCTAAGGTTTAAAATTAATTTTTAAAAAAGAAAAATCTTTCTTGAAGCTTTTATTTTAATCTTAATTTCAAACTAATAGATTAAATTTAATATTTTCAATAAACAAAATAGTTTACTCTATTTCAAAACTAATTTAAATTGACTGGAGGGAGTTTTCGTTTTGAAATTTTTTATTTTAGCGATCTATCTTATCAGAATGTAATCCTCTTTATTAAAAAATAAAATATACTTTTCTGAAACTTTATTTAAAGAATATTACCTGATTTAAAGTATAATTAATCTGATTTGAAACAAATATTATTTACTTTAAGTTTTAAATATTGCATTAGTGCATTTTTTTAATCCAACAGTAGCCATTTATTTATGGTGTTGACAGATCTAATGTTGTTTTACAAGGACTTTGTCTGTAAAACATAACTGAAGAAAATAACATGAGCACCTTTTTATATAATTTTTAAGTACTCAGTAATCTTAAAAATTTAGTAAAAATATTCTCTTTATTTTAATATTTTATTGAATTTTAGAAATGTTTCTTGAAATTTCAGAAAATTAAGTGGAAGTAACAGATTGTAAAAAATTTTTATATTTTTTTTTAACAAGATTTCTAAAAAAACAAAAGAAATATTTGATAATTATTTCATTCATGTGTGAATATTTGATTTTTTAAAAAAATTTTCAAATCAATATTTGTTTACTGCAAAAAAGATGTTAAAATTTCCTATAGTAATCTTTGGCTCCTTGTTCATGCAAGAAAAACAAGATTTTTAACCAAAATTTCAAATGTGCTAGAAAGAATTTAAAAATTTAATTAAGTTATAAAAGAATACTTTGATCTTTCCTCTTAGTAGCAAAGATTTTGACAATAAAACTTTGTTTTTATTAAGTTTGGCGCATTTTTCACCATGGTATGCTCTTTTCTCAGCAAATTAGTAGCGGTACCTAAAGTAATGTATTAATTATCTGTTCTTTCCTACTTAGTAATTGGATATCCCAATACAAGGCATGATTGCTTATTAGTAATAATACCCCATATTACCTTAACAGAATATCTCATTATTTCGAATAGGGGTTTAAGCGATTGATTTTTACAGCTTTATCATACTTTTGCAGGTTATTTAAAGCCAGAATATATTTTTAGATTGTAAGGATTTTTTTTTAAGAAATAATGATTTACTGATACAAGTCCTACTAATTAACCCATATCTGGGGGGGGGGAGAAGAGGTGGATTCATACCTTTCCCCAAGGGTATTTGTGCATAGGTGTATATTATGAACCCGGCTAGAATTAAACTCGCCTCTCTGATTTTAAATTCCAATTTGTTATCCATTATACCACCCACTCATCCAAGTTTATAGCATCTGGTCCTACCAAGTAGTCACCCATCTAGGTACTGACCAAGTTTGACATTGCTTAACTTTGGTGATTGGATGAGAACCAGTGTTTCAACGCTATATTGTTGTAAGCCTTCAAATAGAGGAGATAAGGATGCATAACCAGTAAATACATAAAGTCACATTGTGTTTTATATTATAAAATAGATGTATGCGTGTGTGTGTTCACATTTGAGGGATAGGAAGGAGTTAGAGAAATCAAGTGCCACTTTAAGCAACCAGCTAAAAAAAATTTCAAAATGACAAAGTAGGTAAAATATACAATATAAGAATCAATCTATAAAATTGTGTGTGTATGTGTGTATGCGCAATCAGCTAAAAAATCATATTTTATTGTTTTAAATCATATAATGTTTAAATGTTTTATGTTTCAGCAATCAGCTAAAAAAAAATTCACAAGTGAAAAAAAATCGGTAAAATTACAATTTATGAATCAATCTATAAAATTTGTATGTGTTCATATTTTAATGTTTTTTTTTCTAAGATGTCTACACAGATTTCAACCAAAAATTAAGGTTAGATTTTTTGTTTTTTTTATTTGAAAAAAACAAAAAAAAACTAAAAAATTAGCCATGAAAGACAAATTTCAAATATAAATGAAATGAAAATAAAGTTTCTTAGTTGCTTTTAACAGTCGTTAGATTTAATGCCATACAAGATAATACCACTATTTATATTTAATACTATAGAAGTATGGAGTTAGATTAAGTATAAACACTGATAGTTGATAACATCTGGGTAGACATTAGCATAACATACAGCTCAACTTGGCATATAAATGCCTTTACTATTTATATTTGATATTACAGTATTATGGAAAGAGGCTAGGTATAAATATTAGAAGTCTATTGCATCTGGGTAAATGTTGGCTTACCAGATACCTCACTTTTCAATATAAAACCTTCCCTTATTTATATTTAACATTATGGAATTAGGCAACGTATAAAGGATAGCATCTTGGATTTGACTGGAATTCAAATTCAGCTCCATTATATTCACTTACTTGCTAATATGCTTGGGAAAGGTATGAATCCTCCTCTTCTCCCCCCAGCTATGGGTTAATAGCAGGACAGACCAGGTTCTATAGCCTTAGATGGCAACTGGTCTACTGCAGAAAGAAATGGCAACCTACTGCTTCGTCAGTCATGTATCAAAAGATACATAATCACCTAAGCGTGTATCACGCATGGCACATAACTGACTGAGAAGTACCAGGACTCAATGGCATTCAAGTAAACATTAACCTACTAGATACCTTAATTTTGCATATAGGAACTTAAATATTTTTTTTTGCCATTTTGGAGAAAGAAAGCAAGTTGTTATTAGGTTGGTGCAAAAATAATGTCGTTTTCTCACATGTTACTTTTATATATGATTTCTGAATTAATTCATTGATATATATAGCCATGTTATATATCATTTTGAAGCGCGTTTTTCACTCCATCGAATTGTGTTATTCGTTACTGTTCTCAATCTCTTCATTCATTTCTTTTGCAGGCTTTTCGACAGCATGGACAAAATTCAAATCCTCACGATTTTCTTGTTCCAGAATCAAACTAGGCCGAAAAGCTGCCGAGACAGCTCGTGATATCAATGATGCGTTTGGCCCAGGAACCACTAACGTGTGGCACAACGGTGGTTCAAGAAATTTCGCAATGGTGACGAGAGCCTCGAAGATGAAGACGGTCGTGGCCGGCCGACTGCGGTTGATAACGAACATTTGAAAGCCTTAATTGAAGCCGATCCTTGCAAAACCACAGGAGAAGTTGCTGTTGAACTCGAGGTTGCCCACTCAACAGTTGTTCGCCATTTAAAGCAAATAGGGAAGTCAAAAAAGTTGGATAAATGGGTGAACGATAATCAAAAAAAATCGTCAAAAACGACATTATTTTTGCACCACCCTAATATATGCCATCAAATGATGGTAATTTTACTGGAAAAGTTGCATTCTTGTAACTTTTAATTCTAACATATCAGATATTGTATAGTATATCTATGTCTGGTTAAGGTCTATGTAGGCGTTTTTTTTTTTTTTTTTTTTTTTTTTTAAATAAATAAAAAGAAAAAATATATACATATTAAAAAAAACGAAAAAAAAAACAAGAATTCATTCTTATATTATTGGTGAGAATAGAAATGTTGCTTTGGTGGGAAGCAGTTCTGCTGTGTTTCTTAAAAAAAAAAAAAAAATCTGGGAAAAAGAGAGGACTTAGAAAAAAAAAAAAATTCAGTGCATCAAATGACACCACACATTACAACATCTGTATGATTGAAGCAATCACAAAAGCAACAACAAAAAAAAAAAAACATGGCATTGGCATAATTTATTTTTTTATACCTCATTACTTCTGCCCACAATTTTTTTCAAAACAAAATTATCAAATTATTTATACATACCAGTTTTAAATGACATATTTACTAGATACTGTATTTCTTGTCTTTGACGATGTTACTTAAATTAAAAAGAATAATTTTCAGCCTTTTTGGAACTTTTTTTTTTATTTTATTTATTCTATTATAATTGTCAAAATTGGAATGTGACCTTGAAGATGGGAAAGATAGCATTTTGTCAAGTTATCATCTATTAATCTCTTCATAAATTTGTCTTTATACATTAAAAGGGCCCAATGTTTTAGGGGAATCAACTTATTTAGACTGGAAACTGTTCAGTTAATTAATACACTTACTTTTGTGAGGTTGCTTTCTTGTTGCCTAATAGATAATTTTAAAGAATTATGATGTAAAAAAAGTAGGATATGATTGGTTCAGTTACAGCCTCAACATTTTAAACTAACCAATCAAAATCCTTGGATTTGAAAAGAAAAGATAAATCTTTATTTCTATGCCTCAGTTAAAAGTGACAGAATGTCCAGTAATGTAAAAAAATTTTTTATTTTTCTGCGATTGATAGAACTTTAATTCTACGAGTCAGGGCACCAAATATGCATTCCTGCCTTTGTCCAAACGATCAGTCTGGAAGCTATTTAGTTCAAGGCTAACCTCAATTTTTTTTCTTCTTCCTCAAGATGGGAAAATAGATTGAGTGATGAAGGACTTTGCAAATATCTTTTCAAAAGTAATGAAGATAATTAGAATTTATGTCGTTACATTTAATGATTATTTAAAATAATAAATAAAATGCTGTCACTCATTGAAAGCAAGAAGATATTTTTTCTTCTTTTTTGGAACAGTAGGCATCACAGGAAATAAACCCTGATAATGTTTTAGACTTTTTGAAAAAAAATTTGCAAACAAAAGTTCATTTTAGGATCAATGGAGGAAAAAAAACCAAAAACCCTACTCTTAGAGCAAATCAAATACCACCCAACTCCTTGGAAAAAAAAAAAAGAAATTACTCTTTCAATTTTAAGCCCCATGCTATTAAGTTGGTGCAAAAATAATGCCGTTTTCTCACATAGTAACATGTGAGAAAACGACATTATTTTTGCACCAACCTAATAAAAATTTGCCATATAGTTATATTTAGGTTTAAATTTACATGCTTAATTTGAAAATAAAGAAATTTTTATAAAATCTACTGTTTAGGAGTTATCAACAATAAAAGTTTGGACTCCTTCACATTATGGCATGGCAGCCATTACTGGCATTGTTTGCATACACTCATTGCTGATTAGATTTGTGCAGATTACATTGTTAATGGCATTTTTATGGTTCTTACTTGATTCAATTACTGCGCAACTGAGGACTCATTGTGTGCACAATAATCAAAACTGTTCTGCAGCAAATATTTGCAAACAACGCCAGTAATGGCTGCCGTGATGCAAATGAGTCCAAATTTCTATTGTTGATAACTCCAAAATGGTAAATTTTATCAAAATTTCTTTATTTTCGAATTAAGCATATGCATTTAGAACTATTTGGCAAATTTTTATTACATATTCAGTGTATGGCTTAAAAAGCAAATTACCCAAAGGAAAAACCTCAAAGATCTTACCATATTTTGTTGATTATAACAGGCATTTTTTTTTTCCTTATAAAATATCTCAAAAAAAAAAAAATCTCCCTGCATCCTATAAATCAAAGTTCGGTGAAGGAAGTTATGTTTGGGGTGATTGTTAGCTCCCCAGTTACATTCAATTCTGATCCCTTGAAAATAAAACAGGTGTAGTGTTTCAAAATTAAATAAACATTTTAACAGAAGCTATTTCTGCAGTTGGGATAAACTAATGAAGATACAGTAATGAAGATACAAGTGTACTAACCGTACTGTTGAATGTTTTTATCTACACATAAATCAAACTTAACTGTATTTTGATATCCAAATTTACATGACTAATTTAAAATTAGTGTTTCATCCTAGTTTGTGATGAATTCGTCACAATTAATGAGGATTTCAAGCTGCAATAAGGTCAATTTTCAGTGGTGTTATTGTACTAACTTCTCTTCTAATTATTACATTCTATAAATTTGGTATCGTTTGGTATTTGATGAATTTATTATTAGTCAGGTTTTCATGATGAAATATGCTATACAATGGGTAAAATTGGGGAAGGGGGTTCTAATGCATCGGTGTGTCTTATAAGCAGTGAAATAAGGTAACTTTAACGTTGTGTTTCTATGGGGCTACAGAAAGTACAGGCAAGTGCAAAGACTTTAATATTGGACTAGGAACATCTGTCTATATCTTTGAGATGAGGTATTATGATTACTTGCATTATTTGGACTGTTATCCTTATCTTCATTGCTATATTCACATTTCAGCTGTTGTACACGCCAGCCTTCTTCAGGTGACTGGAATTTCGAACCAAACCCTTTATTTTGTCCACTGAAACAATCTACCCCAGTGGACAAAATAAAGGGTTCGATTCAAAAAATTCCAATCACCTGAAGAAGGCTGGAGCATACAACGGCTGAAACATGAATATGGCAATGAAGATGAGGATAACAGTCCAAATAATGCAAGTGGACGAGGAACTTTAACATTCTTTAAAATCTACCACAGGAAAAGATTTTTCTTTTAAATATTTTTATCCTTTCAGTTTCTCTTTAAACCATTTTGTTTACCAATATATATTTCATTTAAATATTATTTTTATTTTATTTTTTATTACTTTATTATTATTATTATTTTATATTATTTTATTATTTCATTATATTTTATTTTTATTATTTCATTTTATTTTTTATTATTATATTTTATTTTATTTTTTTTATTTTATTATTTTATTTTTTATTATTATATTTTATTTTATTATTTTTTTTATTTTATTTCATTTTTTTATTATATTTTATTTTTATTATTTCATTTTATTTTTTATTATTATATTTTATTTTATTATTTTTTTTATTTTATTATTTCATTTTTTTATATTTTATTTTTATTATTTCATTTTATTTTTTATTATTATATTTTATTTTATATTTTATTATTATTTACTTTTTATTTTTATTATTATTTTATTATTATTATTTTAGTTTTTATTTTATTATTATTATTATTTTGTTTATAGTTAAAATTACATTTAAATAAAGAAAATTTTTTTAAAAATTGCTCTGAAAAATTAAAATTATTACCAGGTTTGGAAAAGGAGAGCAAATATATTTCAGCTATAATTAATGGGTTATCATCTTTGAAAAAATTACTTTCTAACAATTTATGATAGTATAGGAATTCCTCCATAAAAATATACCCCCCCTCTCCAGTGAATTTAATTCTATATAGAAGCTACTTCATGCCAAATTTCTATAATTTTCTTATCTTACTGTCCTAGGTATGACAATAAGCTACATCTGGCAGCAAAGCTTCTGATTGGAAGTTTGAAGGAGTGTTGAACGCTGTTGTTCCTAGGCCCACCCTGAGCCGGGGTAGTAGCACCTGTTAGGATCCTAGCTATGGGCAAATACTGAACGCCCAAACAAAAATCAACAATACATGTTATTTACTATGTCTAAAAAAAAAAAAAAAAAAAAAAAAAAAAAAAAAAAAAAAAACCTACATTGCCCTAAAAGTATAAAATTATATACAAAATATTTAGATTTCAGCATTATCATAGAGGTTTATATGCTACTAAAATTCAAACTTATCTTAAACATTATATTGAAACTTGAAGAAACCTGATGCAATTCAGGATTTTATTTGGAAGAGTAAACCAGATCTATAAAAGTTAGTCAAGTCTAAATAATTCCACACATTGAGTGCCATGAAATCATGCATCACATGACTAATAGATTTCATTTTACACCAATGATTTTCATTGAGCAAATCTGGTAATTTTAACTAATGAACATTTCACAAAAGATGTTGACTTACAAACTTGAATCCAGTTTAAGATAAAAGGATTCCTAATATATGAAAAGGCCAGCAAACTGACAGATATACCAGCTTTATATATGTAATTTGACGTGTTTGTCAATGCACTCTTCTTGGAATTAATTTTCTGAGTACATTTATACTAATGGGGATCTGAGATTAAGTGTGGTGGTGGGGTTTAAACAATTGATGGAGTATCTTGAGTGTAAGCAATTTTTTTTTTTTTTTTTTATTAAATATATATTTTTTTAGGGTTGGACAGGTCCTCCTAACATCAGTTATATTTATTTTGCCTTGTTTGATATTTAGTTTATTTTGGGTCTCATTCCCCCCCCCCTCTCATTGTCAAATATTAGATTTTTATCTACAAAATATTTATTATCATTAACTTAAATTTCTAGGTGCATTTTGTAGGGTCCTCTTGAGAGGATGCGGTGATTATGGTGTATGGAGGATTGATTGGTTATGGACAAGTTTTTGTGGTGAATGTGCAAATTCTAACAAGTGAATGGGTCGTGAATTGGATTAGCTAGGTATAAGATAGTGAAGACCAGCCTCAACCAATTTCCGCCTTGTGCCATAATTGTATTTTTAACACAATAAATATCAATATATTTTATTTGCAAAACAATGAATTATAAAATAACGTTTGAGTTTAGATTGAACCGAAATATTTTGGTCATTATATTTGAGATGAATGGCCACTTCAACATGATGTAATGATTAGCAAGCTTACCCCGCTAGATCAATTACGAGTGAATAGTGAGTTTGATCCTCACTGTGTGCGCCCATATTTTTGGCCTTGTACTACATCTAAGCTTGGCATTGAAAATTACTATTACACTCGAGATGAAAAATGGGTTTCTACTGAATTTGTTATGCTTGGCAGCATCAATAATTAGCGTTACAATGTTATTTTTTTTGGAACTAGAATAATCTACCCCCATGGACTAAATAAAGGGTTTGGTTCAAAATTCCAACATACCACCTGAAGAAGGCCAGAGTATACAATGGCCAAAACATTGTGAATATGATAATAAAAATGAGGACAACAGCCTGAACAATATAAACAGTAACAATACCTCATCTCAGAAATATAGACAGATATTTTTGGCTTAAGAAAAAGAAGTCATATGCTGAGGTTGCTAAGAATTAAACTACTGTCATGTAATTTTTGTTCTGTTTTATTCTGTCTGTTTCTCTCTCTGTCTATCAATCTATATGAGCTGTGGTTTCAGGCATCCATTGTGGGGGGGGGTCTTTTTTCTGAACCAAATAAATATGGAGATTTTATGGCTTCTATAAAACAGAAGAATTATTCTTCATTTGCTGCTGAAGATTTTAACTAAATAAATATATATTTTAGGTTTGTTTTTATGCAACAGCATTCTAGTTTAAGGAGGAAATCTAGAAAATTATGAAGGTTTATTGAGTAATTAAAATTTTCTTTTTAAAGGCTATACAGGTTTATAAAAAAAAAAAAAAAAAAAAAAAAATTGAATAAAAAGGAAAACTTCATGATTGATATATATGCACCCACCTAACTAAAAAAATAAAAAAAAATAAAAAAGGTTAAGGAGGATAATCCAAATCAAAAAATTAATCTATTAAGAGGTTAAGAATCTGAAAGAAAAGCATCAAAGCTACCATTCAAATTTCTCTTTAAATGTTAGATGAAAACAACTGAAAAGAACCCAGTGAACAATATATCCCTAACATGAAAAGCTAAAGTTTAAAAAAAAAAAAAAAAAAAGTATCCGTCAGCCAAAGTTAAATACAAGATCTTCTCTTCAAATAGACAAGCTCTAAAAATGGACAGAATGGAAGTTTCTCCATTGGGTTCTAAAAGTCATGTGTTAAGAGCAGCTATTGTCAGTCAGTGGGTTGTATGCTTATCTCACAGACCATTACAAGTAAATGTGAGTATGAATGTGGTCTTATCATTTTCAAAGTAAATGCAAGTTCAAATAGCAGGATATCTATTTGTAATGGTCCTTTTTTATTTAAAAACTAAAACATTTTTTAAAACTTTATCTTTTAAAGAAAAACTGGAGATAAAAATGGATATTAAATTTCTGTTAATTACTTATATCTACTCAGAAAAAAAATCTTTAAGTATTGGGGCTGGGGAAGGAACCTTCATTTTTAAACTTCATATGCAACTTATAATTTCCAGCACTTATGTAAATATAAATAGAATTTTTTTTTTATATATATATATATATATATATATATATAAAAAAAAAGTCAATATTTAAAAAGAAAATTTTGATTAAAATAGGATCAAAAAATTTGGAAAAACAAGATTTTTATATATCAGAAAATTTTTTTTAAGAAACTGTGATAAAGTGGGAAAATTGGAGGGTGGGGGGATGACATGTTTTGCCCTTTAGGACTTGAACATCTTCCAGTTTTTCATTAATCAACCCACCCACCAAATTGTAAGTTGCATATGAAGTTTAAAAATGATGGTTCCCTCCCCAGCCCCAATACTTAAAGATTTTTTTTTCTTTGTATGGAAGAGCAGTTGCACAATAATATTTAGTTACAGTGCTGAGACCAGAAGGGACATGCTGTGAAGATGGCAATTTTAAATGAGAAACATTACACAAATGGAAAAAAAAACAAACAAAATGACAAAAGAGGAATTGGTATGAGGGAGGTGCATATTGGTGCAGTGGTCCTTTTTTCCTTCATTATTCAGATAGATTTTCTTTGAATTTCCATTTTAAAATTTAAATCTTTACTTGTATACAACATTGAAAAATCTATAGCCACAAAAAACAAAAAAAAAACAAAAAAAAAACAAGATGACTTTATTGAAATATTAAAACTTTACTTTTAATTTAAGAAGAAATAAAATGTACAAAACAAGGCAAATAAAAATAAAAGAAACTATTTTTATTTATAATTTTTTCTTTTTTTAATAATTTAATAAATATTAGATTTCCATTCTGTTCTAGAAAAAAAATATATACAAATGGAAGTAGCAAATATGGGGAAAAATTTTTGTTTTTCAAAAAATCTTTTTAAATATAAAAAAGCAAAAAGAACAAAATCAAAAGAATCTTGCATAGTCTAAGTCTTTTAACCAACAAAGAGACTAAAATCTCTTAAAACCTTTAATAAAAGACTACAGTTTCCATGACAACAGCAGATAGATTGGATTAGTTTCTCTGAAATTATTTCAAGTGATCAGCACAAAGCAGTTTTTTTGTTTTAATTATATTACATATCTGAATTGAAACTTTATAGAACAAAAACTACTTATTCGTGATGCAGGTCTTGTTTCTCGATTGTGAAACAACATTTAGAATTAATAATTGTATTCTTTATTGTTTTGCCAGTGCCTTACAAAAACTGATCTATTTAGCTTTGCTTAAGGTAGCTATTTCTTAGTGAGATAAACTTAGTATAACATGAAGAAACAGAGACATGTTGAAAATTATATATATATATATATATATATATATATATATATATATATATATATATGAAACCCAGTTGATATATAATCTAAGTGAATCCTATTAGTATAATATAAAAACTAATTCAGAGAGAGAGAGAGCGCCCAATGTTTAACCTGAAGATTTGAAAGTTCTTGTAATTTAATTTTAATTTACAAGGTGAAATAATCATCATTAATATTGAGTAATCCTAATTCCTATTGTTCATTATATATATATATATATATATACGCGACATGTATGTGCAGATGAGTGCACATATACACTATGAGGAAAAAACAATAAACTTGCACCAATGAAAAGTGGATATATAAAAAAATAAAAAAAATTGAGAAGTATAAACAGTCAATTGCTGATACCTCCCTTTCAAACAAGTGGACGGAGTGATTCCCAAAGGGTCCGTCTATGAAACAAACTTTGGAGGTAACATCAATCAGCTTACCTTTTACTTGTATTAATTCTATTGTGTGTGTGTATATACACACACAATTCTAATAATGTTCACCTAATACATTACCCAAGAGCCACTCAAAGTAGAGGGTTTGCGGTGTTGTATGAGTATAAGAAAGGCCAAAAAGTAAAGTTCTTGGGGTGATGCAGGAAAGATACCAGCTAACACTAGACTTGAAAAGGTCAAGATTGTTGTGATTAGGAAAACAGGCAATCAGAAACCCAATCCTAAACAAGAAACAAAGGATAAACCTCTACTCCGGTTCAAAAGATCAGGAGGGAAATGTGTGTGTGTGTGTGTGTGTGTGTGTCACAAAAAAAATGTATACACACTTTTACAGGTTATAGCTCAAGCCAACGTGATTTCTTTTCACATTAGTATTATTAATGTCATCCAAACTTAGCTTTGAACAAAGAACGTTCATCCTGAAATGCTATTGGAAGTATGAAAATGCAGTTGAAGTTCAAATGTGGTATCAAAGAGAGTTTCATTCAGATCAACTCATGTGGTTTACAATCTCAGTTGTAAGTTACTTCAATTATTTCTTGAGAAAATTTCAAAATGTATATAGATTTTTTTGAGATACTCTGTATATAATTACAATCACACCCTAATATGGATATGATCAGAACCAAAAATATCCATAATTCTGGAATATATATATATATATATATATATATATATAAATAAATAAATTGTGACAACTTTTCCTTATAATATATTGCAAAACTTAATACATATCTATGAACAAAAGCTCTTATACATAACAATTTATCAAATGCATTAGACATACGTAGAAAACTTCAGCCATGACTTTGATCTAAAGAATGCTACACTTATTAAAAGAGAAAGCAGCTTAGATGGAAAATTCTTGAGAGTGCTACTATTGTATCATAACAAAATATAAATCTGCACCCCAGATTTTTAGGATATCTCTTTTTCTAAATGATATACTTCTTTCCCAAGCCAACATACATGACCATAACATTTTTCCAAAATTAAAAGAAAATGGTTAAATTTAAAACTTACTTTACATAAACTTCTCAAACTAAACTAAATAATAATATAAAAAAAAAAAAAAACAAAAAAAAAAACACAATATTTATTCATTTTTGTTTATCCTGCATAGTTTACCTTGTCTTTCAGTCAGCCTGGATATATTTATGAGCATTCTTAAATTTTAAAATTTAGAAAAAAAAACAAAAAAAAAACAACTTTTTTTTTTTCCCTTCTGTTTATAAATACATGTTCCAAAATAAAACTGTTACATTTGCCTTGATAAAGTCCATCAAAGAATGAAACATGTTTATAAAGAAATATTTATATACAAGTTTCATTAAAGATGGCTAACAAGGTACTAAAATTAAGCTTTTTATTCAATTTTCTTGCATTCGTACAAGTGTTTTCTTTTCTGTATATAAAGCATGTAAAAAACTGTCGAAATGTTCCATACATCTGAGTGTTTCTGGCTATTCTATTAGCTGTTATCAAGGATTTTTTTTTCAACTTAATATGTAGATTTTTTATATATGGGTATCTATAGTGATGGGATTTTTTTTTTTTTTTCCAAACATGATCAGAATGTGACCATGTTCATAGTTTATATTATTAAGCATTGGCTTTTGGTAATAAAAAAGAAAAAACCAACACTCAATAACATCAACTATGAACATAGCCACAACATGCTGATATTTGGAAAATAAAAATAAAAAAAATTCCCATCACTATAGATACACATATATAAATCTACAATAAAAAGAACATCCTTGATAATAGCTAATAAAATAGCATAAAGTACTTGAATGTAGAATATTTGGACAATTTTTATGCAATTTATGTCCAGAAAAGAAGTCAGTCGTTTTTAACGAAACATGTATAAGAGGGATTGCTGTTTAAATAATGGCTGGCTGCTTGTTCTGAGTATGCCTGTCTGCTAGGGTGGCAAGTCAGTCCCTATTGTAGAGGCCTACTCAGGCACATTTGTTTTTGTTGAACACCCACAGAGCCCATCTGTGGTTTATACTGCAACTATGCTGAGCAGACCGTAGTTATAGTTTCTGGGAGACAACACATTATCTGATGTTATCAACAGTCTAAATAATGCCAGTATGCTCAAACCCTTGGTCACAATGACCTGCAAGACAGTTCCCAAATAGTTCTGTCTACCCAACTTCACTCACAACTGTGATATAATTTTCCAAAAGGTGCCACATGTTGGGAATGCCTCTACAGGCCAATAACATTAAGAGATCAATCTTCCTGGCAAATTGACCATGGTGAGTTTTGAACCCGTGTCTAAGCAGCCAGCTTTACAATTAAGCCTGATCAAAGAGGATTGAAAGAGGACTTAGAGATCGACTTTTTTCTTTTCATAGTAATTTCCAATGTCTCATCATCTTGTTATATTTAGGATAACTGTTAAAAATCTGTTGTGTGATCAGGAAAATTACCATTTGATAATTTACAAATCAAAAATGTTAAAAATTTTAAACTGCATTTGAAATTGTTTAAAAATCTATCTTTTGTGAAATAATATTTGTAAAGTAGCCTAATGTGATAGATATTTAAATGAATTTAGCTACCATTCTAGATTTTGTTACTTTGTTAATGTTATTAGAATGCAAGATTTACCAAAAGCTGTTTAGACTCCAATATGGCTGACATTGTCATAGAATTCCCAATGAAAAAAGAGTGTATAAAAAAAAAAAAAAATTTAGAAAAATATAAAATCCAAAATTTTTTTATATATTTGTATAGACATAATATTGCTTCTTTTCTTATCTTTTGTTTACATGTTGCATTTTTCTTTTCTTAAATCGGGAATAAAAAATATGCATCAAATAAGAAAAAGAAAAAAAAAAAAGCCAAAAAATGAAACACTGACAAAAAAGAAAAAAAGCTTTAATAGAACCACAAATTTTTCCATATATTTTTTGTATTATATATAATTTTTTTTTTTACATTGCTACAAAATAGCATTTAACAAGCAAAGATGAATAACATGCATTTTTTTTTATGAAATTACTTGTCTTTTTTCATGTTTTTGTTTTTTTTTTGTTTTGTTTCCTCTTTTTTTTTCTATTAGTCAAAGGTGGAGGGTGGATTTGTGAAAGTGGGTGGGGGTAAAGGACAGTTTTTTTTTTCAAGTATATTTTTTTTTCAAGTATATATTTTTTTTTTTTTATAAAAAAAAGTGACAAGGAAACAAAAAAGGTAGTGTGGGTGGTTGTTTAAAAGAAAAGTAACAAACAAACAACAAAACAAAAACATTGCATTTGGAATTTTCTTTCTTTTTTTTTTTCTTCATTTGGACACGAAAGGGCAGACATCAAACAGAAGCAGTTTTTCTGACACATGCATAACACTCCAATATTAAATGCAGGTTACTGGGCATAACTGCAAGGAAGGTGGATTAGAAAAGAAGAGCCATGTTCTATTTACTTTTTTTTTTTTTTTGTTTTTGCCTGGCAAAGTGGTATTATCATCATCAGCATCATAATAATAATATTAATAATAATAATAATCAGAATTGTAAATTTAAAACATTTTAAACCGCCATAATTTTATGTCATATTTAAAAAAAAAAAAAAAAAAACAGCATTTAAATTTTGATTTAACATGGATCTATCAAAAACGCTAAACAAGGTAGCAGATTCAAAGAACTTATGAATGTAATTTAATATTTCCCCAAAGAAAAAGAAATATCAAAAAACCACCTTATCTGTGTTTTGACAGACAAAAGCATAAAACCCCCATGCTTGCAATCGACATAGCAACAGACTTTAAGAAATTAAATCATTGAAATTAAAAAAAAAAAAATCAAAAAATCAAATTGAACAGGATCATGTGACCAAACAATCCTACTCTATGTTTAAACAGACTTTCTCTCTATGGTAGATATAACAAAAATAGTTTTAACTCAGACCAAAGTTACCTTTTAGTTTAATGCTCTTTCAAAATACTAATTTTGTAATAAATTAGACATATTTTATGATAGATGGCTTAAAAGGGGAAGAGAAAAAAAAACAAAAATAACAGACCAAAACTTATGCGTTTTAAAATTTTGCCAACATCAGCGGAGACATCACATAACAACAATGCAAATAAAAATGTGCATAACAGATGCCACAAGTGATCATCATACCTCCCTGCTTCCTGCAATCTTAACAGTAGCCGCAGCAGTGGTGCATCTGTTTGTATGTCTGTATAAGTATGCGCAAGAAAGATATGGGGGGGGGAGAGGTCAAAGTTATGTGGAGGGGAGGGATTAAAATGCCTATCAGCCAACCAAGCAATGACATCAATGTTAATTTTGAATTGTGTATGTGTGTAAGAGAGAATATTGCTTTGTTATTTCTTTTGTCCTATAAAGTGTTTGCTTGCATGTGGGGGGGAGGGCTGACATTTTTGTGGGGGGAATTGTCAAACTGTATGTATACACATACACACACTTATAATCAACAGCAGAAACTGATAGCAGCAGGAATTTACAGACACACATTCTAGAGGATATATATATATATATATATATATATATATATATACACACACACACACACACACACACACACACACACACTGTACTTTATCCTAAAGATGGAAACATAACATTTCAATCGGCAAATCCCTATTTCTTTGTCAGGTGAAATTCAGCCAAACACACAACTATCAACAATCAGCAGACACATCAAATCTAATCTGACCTAGAAGTCATGAGATATCCAAAAACATCAACACACCACTAAAAACTAAATTGATCAATTTCAGAGATTACCAGACACATCAACAGACCCTCACAGATAATCCAAGGACATCCAATTAATTCCATTCTTCTGATAATTGTGCACTGACTTCATTTCTTGATAGGTAATACTTCCCATGATTAAAAAAAAATGTAACAGAATGTTTAACTATTCTGAAGCATGCATATATGTATAAATAATGTCATAACTGTTCTTTACAATATATTGGGGAAAAGAAATTTAAAAAATGTATCTATGAACACAAAAAGCATCTAATGCATAATAACTTATCAAATGCTGACAGAGAAAGAAGTTCAACCACAACTTCAGTCTAAAGAATGCAACACTTATTAATCATATGCACCTCAGATGTTACAAGATTAACTTCCAATAGATTTATCAGAAATGTGTAAAATAAATAAGTCATAAATAAAATAAATAGAAAGGGTTATCAATCTCACATTTTGAAAGATTTTTTTCTATCAATAAAAAACAAGAGTCATTAAGATTTTTAAAAAATTGCACAATTTGTTTTTAAAGATGAAAACAGACCAAAAATTGCCTTTCAAATAACCGCATTTTAATTAAAATTTTTTTACAGAAACACTTTTTAAATAAAATGACTTGTTTCCACAATGTTTTGGACAGTCTATTCATATAGGTAATCAACGTAATGAAGGCCATGGAATAGACCGAACAAAATGTTAGAGAAATCACATAGTTCAAGGGTCCAAAAATCTCTGAATAAAAATGTTTTGGTTAATTGAAATGCTATTTTAAACAATTTCGATAAAAAAAGAAAAAGGGAAAACAAATAACAGGCATTAATTTCTTTTCATGTTCATGTACACCAGTTGAACGTGAGGAAGTTACATGCAGAAAATCAAAGACTTGCCAACAGAAATGTTATAGAGATTAACATCCCCTTTAGAAGAAAATACAGTTTGAATAATTTACTTACCCCAATACAAACTCATTCTTTCTCTCACATATACATACACACACACACACGATTATATATATATATATATATATATATATATATATATATATATATATATATATATATATATATATATATATAGTGTATGTGTATGTATGTACACACTCCTCCCAAGATATATATATAATATATATATTACATACAGATGCTTAACACATACATACATGTATGTATGAGAACATACATACAAGCGCACGCATGCATGCCCTTTGTGGTTTATAGCCTCGTGTGTTTACGTCAGATGGAGACCCTGAGGTGGTGAGAAACAACACCCATCCTACTTGTCTCCTGCCATCAATTCAGTGACACTGTTTCCGCCTGCCCCAGACTTCTTCTTGGCCTTTGCTGGAGATGTTGACTGGAACACGCTACTGGCCGCCATCAGGTTTTCAATGTACTGGCCTAGAACTTGGTTCTCCGATTTTAGCTTCAAGTTTTCTTCCTTCACCGAATCCACACGGGATGACAGATCATCTAAGGTGTTCTGCAGCTCAAGCACCTGTGAGATCAAGCGGTGTTTTTCTTCCTCTTCGTCTGGGTTCATATCTGGGTCCAAACTGAGAGTGCTGTAAGGCGGTGGAGAGAAAAAATAAAAAAATAAACATTTAAAAAAAAAAAAAAAAATAATCAATATTGAAAAAGAAAAAAGAAAGAAAAAAAAAAAAAAAAAAGAAAAATCATTTATATTTTTTTTTTTTTTTAGCCAATCGAGTTTTTACTGCTGATATAGCAAAAAAGATGGGACATTTGCATTTCACTTCTTAATTGCTGTTATTTTCAGGTCCACTCTGACCTGATGTTGTAGCACCTGTTCAGGCCCCAGCAATGGGAAAATATTGGAACCCCTGAACAAAAACAAAACACTATGAAAGTATAAAAATAATTTTTATATGAAAAAAAAAAAAAAAAAAGACCAACAATACATATTATATTGCAAAGTGACCAACAATACATATTATATTGCAAAGTGACCAATAATACATTTTCTCTGTAGTTGAAGGCATACAAATGCATTCAAAATATTTAGATTTCAGCATTAAACCCAAAGAGGTGTCGATACGCTGTAAAACAAAATCAACCAATCAACTTTTGCATTTCATTTTTCAGGTGTAATTGTTAATATATAAACATAACAAGGTTCTCTTTCAGCCTTTTAACAACCCTAACATTGCATGTCTATTTTCATTCATATCAGTGTGTACAAAAATTGGGAAGGGTCTGTTTCAAATTCACATGTGTTATAGTGGAACACACCTATTCTATAGTTAATAGACTCTCCCACCTATAATAAGTAGGAGTAGTAAGAGTAACAAGTCAGTCGGCAGTGAGTTGGTCAGTCAGTTGATGTCGGATGACCGTTAGTCGGATATTAAAGTATCAGCAACCACAACTAGATTACTGCGTCATTACCTATTATATCAAGTTCCTAACGTTTTGTACATCGAACCTATTTTAGGACTGACTTAGTAAAAATACAAGCCTCCGCTGTGAAACCACTCCATAACAACATGGAAATGAAAAGTGATGATAAAAGCAAAATATGAAGACTCAAAAATTGTTAATAGATTTCCTTGTTTATTCCTGGTTTCATTTACATGGTCACTTGGGACGTCTTTTGCAACTTGAACTAAGATCAGCTTTTCCTTCAACTAGCAAGAACTGACTCTCAACCGATTCCTGCCCATCTCAACAACATGCAGTTAGCAACACTAATGTTGCTAATTTCATGGGTTCTGAGAGTGTCTAGCACCGAGTTGCTCCAGCGTATTCATGGTCTTCCTCTCGCTCTCCAGCCAGAGTACCTGAGGGTGTATGCTCGTAGGACTGGTTGGTTGATAGATATGCGAGTGAGATGTCCAAACCACTTGATCCTCTGTCGTTTGATATGTTGTCTGATTGGTATTGCTCCTACCATATCTCTTATTGCCTCATTCCTGATCTTGTCTCGCCTGGTCTTGTTCAATGCTTTTCTCCGGCATTTCATCTCACAAATGATCAGTTTCCTCTCAAGGGTTTTTGTTAGAGGCACTGGTATGTCAACATTGGTAATGATGGCATTGATGAGATTTGCCTTGGTGCTCATGGAAATGCTAGGGTGTTTTAGAAGAGGAGCAAGTTGGTAACTGACTGCATTGGCTTTAAAAAAGATAAATTATAAGTAAAGACAAGATAGAGTTGCTAGCCCCATGCCAAAGCCTCTAGTTTTTGGATTCAGAGCTATCCATGCAGTATGTCACTTGCACTGGATACTGCCAGAGTGGGGCTTTGTGTTTAATATTGAACTGGACCATCAAGAAAACACATGCATTGGCAGGTTGGTCTGAGAGATGACCTTCTAGCCACCAAAACAGATTCATGCTTCAACCGATGTCAGTGGCTAACCGAACATGTAAACATGTGACTGACCCAGCTGCACTTAGGATGTGAATGCATAGGAAAAACTGTATGACAGGTAGATGTATAAACACCCACCCTAGAGAAGACAGCCTCATAGATCCTTGCAGAAACGAAGAAGAAAGCCCGTAGTGGTTGACAGTCATTAATGAAGTTAAGAGTTGAATAAAATTTAACGTTACGTAGCAGATTAAGCATTGTGGTTTCATTTGTAATGTATGACAATGTTACCTCCATCTCCTGAATTGGTTAACAACTAAAACTAAAGAGTTCAATCTGACTCCTACTATTTAAGCCATAGCTGGAAGGAGATGGATTCATGCTATTCCCAGAGGAAAAAAATGAATGCAGTCAGTCTCAGCAGAATTTTGAACTATGTTCACTGATTTCAGTTTCTATGAGGTCATCCATTAGCCTTCACTCCCAGTGTGTATAAATAAATAATTAAACAATTACCATTACATGAATATAAACTGCTGTAGAATGTCTCTAAAACTCATCAGGAATATTAAGCAAGTATTGTTTGGGGATCATTTAAAGCCAAAACATATTTCAGATTGTAATAGGTTGCTTACAGTACCTAGTGGCCCGACATCCAAGTACAGAGTGAGCTCAATGCTGCTTAATCGAATGGTGATCGAACGAGAACTGATATTTTCAGCATGATCTAACCACGAGTCCTTACAATACAAACAATAGAGCAAATGAAATCAAATGTTATGAGAGGATGCCCATTGGTTGTTGATCCTCTAATTAGTTGTACAAATATATACTTTTATTTGTGCCATTCAATTTTTCAAAGTAGTTTATGGTTTCGTGGACTCTAGTCATTGCCTGATCCATGGTGGTCAATCAGGTGAATGAAGAGGTCCTGATGTTGAAAGATCTGAAACCTTTCATAAACCCAGTCAGAGGACATCACTGAGGATGCATTGAGAAGAGGTATTCATTGAAATTATAAACATAATTTTGTGCCAGAAAAACATATGCAATGATAAATCAATGGGTTTGTAGCCTGACTGTTATGAACTGCATTTGGATCTTGAATTTTCATTGTATAATGTTTAGTCTCGGTGATTAATATCACTCACTAAATTAAATGAATTGACAAGAAAGGAGATTTTTTTTATTCACCATTATGCTACAGATTTACTGATGTAAGTACATTTTTATTACTCCGAACATTATTTTTAGTGGATACCCTTATCTCTATCTATAAAAGGCTGGACGTGTGTGTGTGTGTGTAACGAATGCACAGCCACAATTTTTGACAGATTTGCACCAAAATTTACATGTACATGCTCCAAATTAGCGGGAAGGCCAAGACCAACCTTGCATTTCCCAACTCCCATCGATAGTAGAAATAATCGATTTTTTTCATGCTTCTACAGCAGTTTTCATGTAGTTTGCATCCATTTTCTACTGGCCAGCGTGAGAGCCAACAGCTGACTGACATGAATGTTAACTTGCATGCTAGCATACAAAAAAAAAAAAAAAAAAAAAAAAAAAAAAAAAAAAAATCGATAACTGCATTCGTCACAAGTGGGAAAAATTTAAATCTTCATGACACTTTACTCCAATTGGCTCATTCGCTTGCTTAAACTCAACGTTGATTCTGATTCCGCAGAACTGGGTTGGGTGTGAAAAAGTATTTGTTGTTAACATTCTTTTTTCATTCGGTTTTTCCAGTTACAAGTCCGTTTTTAAAGCTGATCGTTTGTGTTCATTTTGCTTAATTCATTTTTTTGTAACAGATTTAATGTTTAGTATAGAGCTTAGAAAAAATTCGCAGTGTGAGATAGGCAAGAAGTAAGGCATGTAGCAACATCAACATGGCAAAGGGCACTCCTTTAAAGGCAAGGAAGGGCAAAAAAAAAAAAAAAAGTGATAGCGATTGCTGTAGGAGTTGTACGATTTTTGAATCAAGCACGGGCAATGCCGGGCCATGCTGCTAGTTTAAAATAGACCCCCCCCTTTTTTATTTTAAACAGTGTGTATTAAATCTATCAGTCTGTGCACTTGAGAAATCTTAATGTGCACTCTGGTATGGTTTGAACCTGTGTCCTCCTTTCTAGGAGACACTACTGTTTGATCTGGTGTGCCTTAGACAGCTCGACCACAGAAGGATGACAGCTCAGGAAGTTTCTATTTCCCTTTTAAAGAAAGCACATTTCTTTCAGATTTTTCTCAAGAGGCCATATCTGCTCAGTTTCATATATGAAACTGTTGTAACCTAGGAAAAGGTTACTGAGTAAGAATAACCAAAACAAAGCTTGGAAATCGAACGATAATATTTATAACAGAAATGACATACAAGATTTACCAGCTGCGTGTAGTAAGTAATCAACTGCTAGTAATGAGCTAGAAGTGAATCAATGTGAATTGCAAGCAAAATCCTAAAGTGAATATAAATGACTACCACATACAGTATATTCTATCGTATTTATACGGATTGGGACATGCCTATTATAGTCCATAGGTATGGTATAACAAATGTAAACAAAGCAAATTCTAAAGAATTAATGGATTTATTTTTAATGTAACATTTTTACTACTTCAAACGTTATTTTTAGTCAATACCTGTATTTGAAATAGATGCTGCATTTTTTATTTTAGGCTTAACTTCTGAGAAATGTTACTTTGTGGAAAGTTGGTTCACTGTGCTGCAATTTTTTTTGCCTGAATCCATTATGCACATTTATAAATCTACCATCTGCTTCTGCCATATATCTCAAGATTCTTGATAAAATTCAAAGAAGAGTCTGTAATGTTATTGGTCCTGACCTGGCATCTTGACTTCAGTCACTTTCCTATTGCTGTGAAATGGTTCCTTGTTTTTTTTTAAATATTTTCATGGCAATTTTTCTAATGTGCTTTCATCTTTGGTACCTCGACTGCATGAATTTAGACATAGTACTAGACTGGCAACTAGTACTCATGTTTTTACTGTTGAAATATCTAGATGTAACTACTGTATATTTTTGCATATAAAGGCGACCTTGGGCACCTCGGGGCGGTGTAATGGTTAGCAAGCTTGTCTCGCTAGAACAATTACGACTGAGTAGTGAGTTCGATTCTCACTGGGTGTCCCATACTTTCAGCCTTGTGCCACATCTAAGCTATGCTTGGAAAATCCCTATAAAGGTGACCTTTAGAGAAAACGAGGTCAAAAAAATAGCAAATTTTCATGAATTTATCCTATACCTGTAGACAACTGGTTATTAGTTATAATATATAAAGATATTATTGGTAATGTTATTTACTGTATCCATAGAAATTTAAAATAAAAGAAATAACAAAACCGATTCTATATCATGTTTTTTTCTACACATGTCCCCTAAAAGGGAAATCATTGTTTTGTTTGTGTTATCTCTTGCAAATACTGATGATTCTTCTTTTCCTATATCTGAACAGGTACAAACAGACTGGTATACTAATGGCCATTTACTTATACTTCATTGACAATCATAAAATACAGCTAATAACAGTATGATAATAGTGTATTCCATTGCTGTGAACACAATCATAATTTGATGTTTACTGAGCTTGCATGGATACAAGTTGATTTCATTGATATGGAATTATTCTTCGATTAGGCAATTTATTATGAAGTTATGCCAGTAATATATAAGACAGAAATCGTTTTATTACGTTTATTAGCAGTTTATTACATAAATTGGTTATTGAACCAGTGCCGAAGTTAGACTATTGACAAACATCACTCGGAATTTAAGATTCCTCTTTTTCTTTTTAAAAGAATTCTAGTACAAGACGATCCAATTTTTAAGGGTGATTTTGGTATTTAAAGGGCATCTTATATGCAGAAATATACAGTAAGTTCTATTCTAAAAGTTTTTCTCGTACTTGATGCTTGTGGAACTCTTCTGGCTTTTTGCTTTCCTATCACCTACGATCTTTAAAAGTTTAAACGCAACATTAATCATAATCCTATGTCTTCCCGAATCCTGTTCTTTTATGGTCTTTTCTCCTAGCATTTTCTCATCTTTCACTCCCATTAACCCCTTGTATCTCAGTGGCATTATCACCTTCTTTGGGGAGAAATGCTAAAATAATAAAAAATCCCATGAATCCACCTCTTTCCCCCAGCTATGGGTTAATTAGTAAGACTTGTATCATTAAACCATTATTAACTGTAATAAAATAAAGAAAAACAAATTCTTAGAATCTAAAATATTTTCTGGCTTTAAAACAACATGAAAAGGGTTGATAACCTATAAAAAAATGAATCAATCAATCATTGTAATTTTAAATCACATAATTTATATGGAAACGGAATTAAGATTTTAATGGATAATATGGTAGAACCTTTCAAAAAATTAAAAAATACATAAGGATGGCTGCACTGCGCTGTCATATTATACTCACGTATGTAATTTATGCTGTTTTTAACTTCAGAAACATGAGGTCGTATTATACTTAAGCCATATTATACACAAGAAAATATAGGATGTCACCAAATTCACTAGCTAATGTTTTAATCTGCTAGTCTATCATATGATCAATAAAACTCAATTATTCAATCGTAAACAGAATGTTATTTGTTTATACTTCCTAAACAAGAAAATGCATAGCAACAAAGATTTACATATACACTGCAAAATTACTTAAATATTTGCAATCAGTTCTGGGGAAGATAAGAAAAGTAAAGGGAAAAATGACAATGAATAATAAAAGTAGAATAAAAAAAAAAAAAAAAAAAAAAAATCAGATGCAAAGATGTAAACCACCACCCTACTTCTGACCCAGAAGATTTCTGTAGAGCACAAGGAATTGTATAAAAAAAAAAAAAGGGGGGGGGGGTGCGGGTGGAAAGAAAGAATGCAAAGTCGGGTAGCTGAGGGTCAATGGAGACATGACTTGTACAGCAACTGTGGCAAATGAACAGACTAACCCAGCTGAAGTCAGAATGAGTCATAAAATGGGAGGATTGGATAGAGAGAAGAATCAACAGTTGAAAAGGAAGAATGAATGAGAGTTTTAAATAGAAAATACAGATTAGCAAATGTAGAAAGATTAAAAAGCAAAAAGGAGGAGATTAAAAGCAAAAGTTTTAGACATTGGAATTATAAAAAAGTATTACAGTGTAACCCGGATATAAGAGAGTTTTTCTCTGGTCCCAAATTAGAGCCTGTGTTAATGTATATAAAATAGACCAAACCCGGATATAAGAGACAGTCTCCGGACCAACAACTCTCTTATATCCGGGTTACACTATATATATATATATATATATATATATATATATATATATATATATATATATATATATAATATTTATTACTTTAGTGGATACTCTTCTTACTGGAGTAGATGCTCTGTTTTTATTTTAAACAATATTTTGTCTCCTAGTCAGAAAACCTATTAAAGAAAATGTACCCGTAAGCAGGATTTGAACCAGTGTGCATCTTTACAGGTGATTTGTAGCATGTTGGGTAAAATGATAGTTTCTTGGTTTTTAAACATGAGGTATTCTGGCCAAAATTCAAGTTTTAATAACTATCACCTTTTTCATGTTAAAAGATCAAATTTCTACTCTTTATCAAGATCATCATCAACTTATGATTTTTTTTCATCATTTTATACCTTTTAAAAATTTAAATGCAATGTCAATCTTCATCTTCTATGTCTTTAAATCCTGCCTTTTTATAGTCATCTGTTTCTTTCACTCCCTGTAACCCTTTAGGGGCTTTTATTGTCTTGCTTGGGGTGAAATGATTAAAAAAGATCATTTGTATAGTTGGTTAAAAAAAAAAAAAAAAAAAAAAAAAAAAATTTACTTATTCGTTGATAAGAATTTCCGTCCCAAGAGTCACACGGGCATAACTCAATGCAAATGACAATTTCCTGTTTTATTCTGATTGATAGGAATTAAGTTCTACATGGTGCAGTAGAAACACCTCCCACATAATGGTAAGACATTAGCTAGATGAAGACACTATTGCCACAAAAACCTTACCATTATGTGGGAAGTATTTCTGCTGCACACTGTATCTGTGTGTTTGGGCATCAAATATGTACACCTTTCTCTGGCCAATCAGCACCCAAAAATCAAAAGGGTAATTTCAATTATTTTCTCTGCTTTCAAAATTGAAAAATAACTTGTCAAATATCTTTATGAACAATCAAGCTTAGATTTTATCAAGGAGACATTTTATGTGTGTAAAGAGAATGATCATGTTAATAAATTGCACTTTTCTCTGATATTGACAACTCAAAAGTGAATTTTCCTAAGATATTATTCACTAGTTTTAACCCACAAAAATTTCATGGTTTTCTTAATTTTCCGATGAATCTTAGATCTTAATGATTGAATAAGCTCATGGCGAGTTCTATGACAATAACTTATAACAAACTTGTAGAATAACGTTAACAAAATATTGCAATAACAATCATAAATATAAATGCTGGTCATTATTCTAAGAAGTAAGGGGGTACAAATGAAAGGATTTAAAATTGACAACTTTTTTTTCATTTCACATCTTTCTTTCATTCTTTTTCTCACTAAAACCAAATAGTATATGTCATGTTTTTCTAAGCAAACAAAATGGAATAGTGCACTATTTATGAGTTATCGGCCGGAGATGTTAAATATTTCTATCCTCACTACTTTCTTTTTAGCCAAATCCTTGTCTTATGAACATTTCAATAAATAATTCATTAATTTAATTAATTAATAAATAATGGTAACTGGATCTTTGGTGATTACCTTACTTGGTTACTGTGTTTGATAAATGGCATTTTTATCATGATTGCCATGACTTCTTGGCTAAGATCAAAGTGTAGTATCTGTTCTTAGCTTGAGATGATCTCTTTCCCCTTCTTTCTTTCATTTTCTCACTGAAACCAAGTAGAGTCTTTTCCACTCTTTCCATGTAATCAAAACAGAATATTCCATAATTTATGAGGGATTGGCAGGATGTAACAGTTGTATGAACTAAAGAAGTAGGGGGCAAGCACAATTATAATAAATGAGTTAAAGAGCAGTATAGACTAGTTGACCTGAGTGGCAGCCAGTCTAAGAAAAGAAATACTCTGAATTCAAAATTGGAGAATGCAAACGGAAACCACTACACTATTCCAAGGAGTCATGACAATACACAAATAATAAAGAAAAGGAATCTGTAAGGACTTGAAGAGACACAAATTTTGGCACAACACCAAGATTTAGAAAATTGCAACCAAGTTGACTCCTGTCACAATAGTTTAAAAAGAATGTGAGGATAAATATCTTCATTATGGATTTCAAAGATTATATATTTGTTTAGAATTTACTATTTTTGTGATGTCAACAAACACTTGCTGCCACTTTTGTGATACCAACAAATATTTGTTGTCATTTTCGTAATCCTCGTTGTAGTAGAGTTTGTAATTACCGATACAACCATTTGAACAATACTGATGTCAAATGCCTTAGAATAGCACTCACACTAATAGTACTTGGTTGATAATACTTGCTTGAATAGTCACCACTGAACAGAGAAATAGTATAATGAATAGAGTAGAAAATAGTCCCTATAGAAATAGAGGATAGAATAGAAATAGCGATCGTTTAGACATCATCTACTTTCTACTTATGCATTTCCCCCATGGTCATGTGATCCACTTAATTCAATAATCGGATTGCCGGTGTTTGCTCACTGGTGATCTATGTTCAAACTCAAGTGTCGGCAGCAACACTTTATTCCTATATAAAAGCTATATTTATTAGGGGACAATGCTCAGTATTGGAAATAGACCATTTATTGATATAGACAGTAGGGACATAGGAATCGTCACTGCATGTACATATATTGTATAATAAACACAAAGATGCAAGAAGTGATCAAGAAGTGATTGTAAAATATACAAACAGATCCAATATAATAAATATAAGAAAAACAATACTCAGCAGGTATTACTGCTTTTCTGTGATTTAAACTGAGCTAATTATGTGGATGCCTCACAATCTTCAAGTAGTACAAGGGATGAAATACTCAATTTCTTATTGAAGATTATGAGGCAGTTGCATAACTATGCAGGATTCTGCATGAAACTAAGTCAAAGAATGGCAGTAATATCTGCTTTTCTTAATTTCTCCCTTCAAATTCTTCACTTAGGCATGATATAGAGAAAGTTGTTTATTGTATTGTAGATGTCATGAAACTGCTATAGCAATTCTCAAATATAAGAATGGAATCTCTCGAGAGCCATGGCCAATGAAGACTTGAATGGATATGACATTTGTATAAAAAAGTAAAAAAAAAAGTAAAAAAAAAAAAAGTAAAAAAAAAAAAACAAAAAACAAAACAAAAACTAAAAAAAAAAAAAAAAAAAAAAAAGTTACCTTTCAAGCCTCTCATTAGTTCCCACCCCCAGTCACTAAACAAAGAAAAGAAAAATTTGAAAGTCAAAACAAGGATGTATCACTGAGACCAAAGCATCCTCAACACAGAAATTCAGTAATTTAAATCTATTTTTCAGATAACAAACTAGCGGTATATTCTTTAACCACATGAGAGTGGCTAACAACATAAAGAGAAGTTTCCTTATTCCAGGTGTTTTTGTTTTTTTTTTGTTTTTTTCATCAAGTCACCCACAAGTAAGATGATAATGCCAAAAAGATGCAAGGGGCTACTGAAAGTGAAAGAGAATGAAAAGAATTTAGAAAGAACCAGAAACCCAATCCTAAAGCAGGAACAAGAAATAAACCTCTCTACTCCTATTTAAAAGGACCGCAGAGGAGTCTGAACCAGATGATAGGTGAACCTATCAACTTGTATTGAGGAAAAAAAAAATTTCATATGTTTAGGTTTAATTACAATTCTAATCATGACTTTTTAAAAGAATGAACATTGAAGAGTGAAAGTAGATAAAATAGTGGTCTCAAGGGAAAAACAGTGCTTTTCACACTTATTGCACATATGTTTGTCCATGTTTGCTAAATCTATATTATTTTCTCCCATATATTAGTCTCTTCTATGCTCTGAAAATTCATTCCTCTTCTAATACAGTCACACTGGATTAAGATAGACTTAACTACTAATCCATTTTATCTGATTAAGTCATTAAACAGATGCAGACACATATATATATATATATATATATATATATAAAATGAAACTAACATTAGTATCATTTATGCACTAATTTGTTTTGGGTGTCCATTTCTGTCTATCCAAATTTCAGAAATTTTAATAACTTGTAACATGGATTTGCATGATGTCCACTTAGGACATCATATAAAAAAAATATATCCTGATAAGAAATTAGAAGGCTACATTTGAATTCCAGCCAGGTTTGTTACATTCACTTACAAATATTCTTGGGAAAGGTATGAATCCATCTCCTTCCCCTCAGTTATGGGTTAAATAGTAGGACTTGTATCTGGAAAAATTATTGGTGTTCTCAAAACATTACTGATGCAATATTTATTTCTAAAACAAAAAGAATTACTTTTACAATCTGAAACTGTGATGTGAACTTGCTCTTCAAGCAAGGACATTTTAATAATATTTCATAGTTTAATGATGTTATATATAATTTAGGCTGTGTTAAAGTAACACCCACAAAAAAAAAAATCAGAGATGCTGCCATTAACTTGATTTAAATAAAAGAGATATATCGTTAGATCAGACATGTTTATACTGACTCAGCCATGAAGGTCATTTGCTGATCAAACAAGGCTGAATAGTGCCTGTAAAAGAAATACTTCTTGTCATAGAATATCAAGATTTCATATCTGCCCAGTTTCGTATCTAAATATAAACAAAGCAATTTTTAAAGAAGTAATGGATTTTTTTTTATTTATCAATCCGACATATTTTATGAATATCATGATTGTGCTAATGTCGTGACCCATCACAGTCGTAGGGGCACCAAATGTACTGTAACCGCAGTAGAAGTGGTGTTTCTTAGGCAAGATAGCCCGATTCAGCCCAACCCTCTCCAGGCTGATTTTGAATGTAGTTACCTCCTCCTAGACCAGTTTCTACCCAAGGCTATAGAACCCAGTCTGTCCTGCTATTTATCCATAGCTGGTTGGGGGGGGGGGAGAAGAGGATTCATACCTTTCCTAAGGGTATTAGCACGTAAGTGAATGTAAAAAATATACTGTTTAATAAATAAATGGAGTGTTTACTCAAATATAAGTATCCAGTAAAAATAATATTTAAGTGATAAAATCTGTCAGATTAATGAATAAATAAAAAATCTATTACTTCCTTAGAAATTGCTTTGTTTATATTCCGCTATGGAACTTTGAGAATCTATGGCAAGAAGGATTTTGTTTAAAAGTCATCATTCAGCCTTGCTTGATCAGTAAAGGTTCTTTGTGGTCAAGTTGGCTAAAAACATGTCAAATCTAATGATGGTTCAGTCTGCCCATGCAGGATCAAATCCTGCTAGAAAACTTTTCTTTAATAAGAATTCTCGAATATTTAGGCTGGTAGACGAAAATAAATTGACCGTTTAATAAATAAATGGAGCATCTACCAAAGTATGAGTATCCACTAAAAATAACAAGTGATAAAAATCTGTCCGATTAATAAATAAAAAAACCATTACTTCTTTAGAAATAGCTTTGTTTGGGTATGAAACTGGGAAGATATGAAAATTTCACTTAAAGGCATTATTCTGTCTTGCTTGATAAGATATGCTGTAATTCACCATGTATAATATGCACACCTAAAATTGTGCTGAAAGTGCGGGAAAATGCTTCTACTCACATATAATACTCACCCCTTGTTTGGTAATCAAACCTTATAAATTGTACCTCTCCAATTTCATTATGGCCAGCGTTTTCTACTCTTATTTAAAAAAATGGTTTTAAACAAAACTAAATTAGAGTAATATTATTCTATGTTAATTCTTATTTTATTTTACAGCAATTTTTTAAAGATTTTTTGTAGCTGTGCATAATACACATTTTTTTTTCAGAAAAAAAAAGAAAAAAAAAAAAAAGTGTATTATACATGAGGAATTATTATATATATATGTGTATGTAAAAATATATAGAAAATAGGAAAGAAAATAGGAAAGAACTCGTTAAGTAAATAATCCAAAGTTCTTTAGTATTTTTGTTATTATTTTTAAAAAACAGTGCTCGATACAAAATTAGAGCCTAAATATAATTATTTATTTAAAAATATGATTCCATCACTACATAAGAGTTCTCATGTTTCAAAACAAGAGCTGAAAACTTCAATATAATTATTTGAATTAAATTGAATTAAAGTACAAAGCTCTGTTCCATATATATATATATATATATATATATATATATATATATATATATATAATTAAATGCAATGTCAATCATTATCTATTTGTTTTCCCAATTACTCTTCTATTGTTCTTGCGCCATAATAATGTTCCTGTTTTCTAATTCATTCCCACTCAGCAACCCCCTTGCGCCTTAGTGGCTTTACTACCTTGCATGGGATGAAATGATTGAAATGTAAATTAAATAAATTCAATATTATTGATAAGCAGTCTTTATAATATGTGTGCTCAATATCAACATATTGATTGTGCAATGATAAAACCAGATGAAAATCACAAATATTTTGCAACAAAGTTTCATGCTGTGAAGTGATCCCCAGGCAATTAAAAGTTGAATTTTTTTGTAGTTTTTATATGTATGAAAAAGACAAGAAGTCATTGGATCCTTGATGACAAGAGATGAGAGAACATCATGGATGATTGCACTTGTTAGAGGCAGGAATTATGATGAGGGCTCAATTGAGGAAAAAAAAAAGAAGAAAAAAAAAAAAAAAATGAGAATGAGAAGTGCTGCTAAGGAAAAGTGCACTCAAAAGAAAGACAGCAACAAAGAAAAAAATGGAGGAGAGTATATTCAAGTGCAGTTGCTGCAGCCCAAGTCTGCCACTCCGATGCGGGCCTGTACACCCACAACAGATGCTGCGCTACCGCTACCAGCTGAATCAAAATTCCCTGGAGGCAGATCTACAGCCTCTCAAGACTGATGGATGACAGGAATTTTTTTTTTTTATTGCAAAACAAATATTATTTATACAGGAAATAATTACCCTTACATTTCTTTTACAGTTTCAATGTTGATATGGATTTAATTTAAGCTTTTATACAAGCACACAAAAATTAGCTCATTATTATGGTGAATGTGAATGTAGACCCTACACTGTAAGTAATGTTTTCATTTCTTTAATGTTGATATTTTATTTTCAGCTTTTAACAGATTTGCATGCAATCATTATTGAATGAGTGTGAATGCATACCTCATTAATAAGTTGCAAACTGGACAGGAAATAGCTTTATTCTTCCAAGTCAAAATACTCTGATGGTATTGACCTAATGTAAATCTTGCTATGATGTGCTGTTTTATGGTTGTGACTAAATACCTCTCTGTTTTGTATAACAAATACTCAAAGAAATCATAGTAATAGTAATAATATTAAATCATAGTAATAATATTAAATCATAGTAATAGTAATAATATTAAATCATATTAGGTTGGTGCAAAAATAATGACGTTTTTTGACGTTAAAAATACGTCAAAAAACGTCATTATTTTTGCACCAAACTAATAGTAATAATAATAGTAAAAACACTGTAACCAGTATCTTTGTCTTTGTTGTTTTTATCTGATTATACGGTGCCTAGTAGAGTTGTTCAGCCTTCCATGATATTGATAAAAAAAAAAAAAAAAACAAAGAAAATTTAACCATATTGTAATACAGATGACCAACAATGATACAATTGAAGCTATTTCCCGTTTGCCAACAGGATTGGTTGATTGATTTGATACAAACAAGCATTTTCTGAGTCACAATACAGGATGTATCAAGTATCCCGAAGCAAGTGACAGCAATCAATGTTATGCATCAGAGGCTCCCGCAGTTTTTAAATAAAGAGAATTAAAGATGTTGATAGGCAAAGAAATAGAAAAAGTGTACAAAAATGACTTTGCTCTCTCTCAAGTAGGCAACTTCATTAATGGCTGACAGCTTCCTCTTAAGTCCCAATTAATAATAATGACCAGTAAAACAATATTTGAAGAAGCTGGTTTTGTTTTTGTTTTACAGCATATCAACCTCAATGGGTTATTTAATGCTGATAAAATTTTTATTGATGGTAATATTTTGTTTTGTCAAAAATATATTTCTGGTAATATTTTTTCTTTCAAAAACGTATCACTGGTAATAATAATTTTTTTTTTTTTTTTTTTTTTTTTTTTTTTTTTCAAAAAAATGTATTGCTGGTAATATTTTTTTTCTTCAAAAATTTATTGCTGGTAATAATTTTTTACAAAGTATTTCTGGTAATTTCACTGGTAATAATATATTTTTTTTTTCAAAAAATATATTGCTGGTAATATTTTTTTTTTTTTCACAAAGTATTTCTGTATTTTTACACTTTCAACAATGTTTTGACCCCAGTTTGGGGGTTAACTATTTACCCATAGCTGGGAGCCTTACAGGTGCTATCACCCCGGGTCAGGGCGGACCTGGGAACACCAGCAATTAAGAGGTGGTTCCACAAGCCTTAAAACCTCTTTATCAGAGGCCTTGCTGTTGGGTGTAGTTTATCATCATACCCAGGACGCGGATGTAGTTTATCATCATACCCAGGATGGCTAAAGAAGCTGGTGTTGCAAATGTAAACAAGAGAAGTGTGTTCTTATCTACATTTTAGATGCAACAGACTGAAACAGCAATGAGGAGTATATGTTGCAAGAATATCTGACAACCACTGAACACCATGACTCACGATATGGATCCCTTGAGAATCTAAGCAACATTGTGACCAGCAGAAATAACTAGTAATACCAGTGAAAATGTCATGGTTTTGCTATTTTAATTTTCTGATGAACCAATTCTTAATTTATTGACTGAATAAGCTCCTTGCGATTTCCACATGAAAATTCTCTTACTGCAATGTATGAGTTTAACAATTTTAAAATATTTCACTACAAAACATAAGAGTGAATATAGGTCTTTATTTAAAGAAGTATTAGGTTGGTGCAAAAATAATGTCGTTTTCTCACATATGTTACTGTGTGAGAAAACGACATTATTTTTGCACCAACCTAATAAGAGGGTGCAAATGAAAAAGACAAGATTTTCTATTTCACTGAAGCAGACGTTAAATGCATGAGAGCATTATCGACTACTCTATCTTCTCTTACTTTCTCACTTGATTTTTTTCACTAAAACCCGAGTTGCCAATATATCTTTTTCTTAAATCTTTTTATGCAATCAAAATGGAATGGTCCATTATTTATCTGAGGTAATAGCAGGGTGTAACATACCTAACTAAGAGACTAGCAGAATAATAATATAATGGTTTTAGATAAGTTCAAAATGTTTAAGCACCATGATACATGAAACTGAAAAATTTGGTACACCAAAGGGAAGGCCTATATTCAACAACAGACTTTAATAACTGTTTAGTAGTAGTTTGTTTATTTTACTAGCATATCAACCCTCTTAATGCTGAAAACAGACTTCTATTCAATATCTTATGAAGTTTTAAGTTTTTAAATTTGTGAAAGCTAGTTGTCACGCTCATCTGAAGATGAAGTTGTTTGGATTAAGTTTTGGTGTATAATTTACTTTTCCTCAGATACGTCAGAATGGTTTCTTTACTAACATTTTTAAAAAGATCTTTAAGGCTATTCACCTTATAAAAAGGCATTTATGGATAGGGCCAAATTTGGCACAGTCCATCATAAAATGTTTTACAGTGTATGTCTCCTAGCATACTATGCATTTAGATGGATCCTCATCTTTTAGAAAAGAAAAGAATGTGTGATATTGGTATGACCAATTCTGACTCTTGTAAAGACTACTACTTCTTTTTGGGAAAGACTGATGTTATGGTGTCTTATCCAAAATGTAGGTTTGACTTTGTGCAATTTATTATTTCGTTAAGTATTCCATAACTCTTGCCACTAATTTAAGATATATGTATTAATTACTGTTTTGAAATTTGTATGAGGAACTTTTGTTTTTGATATCTTCATTTTTAGTGATTCTTTAGCTATCAAATCTGACTTTCCATTTTCCTGGATGCCTATATGGCTAGGGATCCAGAAGAATATAATGCGTTTTTGATTACAAAGTTGATTTTGTTTAAAAGCTTGACTATAATAGGGTTAAGTAAAGTTTTTATACTTCAGCAATGTAAGGACAAATAGGGAGTCTGAGAATATAATGAATCTGTCTGACACCATCTGTAATAATGTCCAAAGCTACTGCACTAAAAATTGAGGGATTTGTCAGGTAGGTGCTTTTGAGGATATCATAATGCTGAAATTTTATGGGATCTTTTTATAGGATATCATAATATTGAAATTCAGAAAAAGTCAAATCTGTAATCTGTTTTTTGTCCCCCAACAATTAAGGTCTTATGCCTTGAAAATAGTCAAGCAAAAATCCATAAACTCAACTCAAATATCGTAACCTTCTCAGAATCTGGAATTAAACACTTCATCCAATCCATGGGGGTAGGATGTTCTCATTCTGTTTTTTCCTACTTAATTATTATCAGTTAATTCTCTCTAGACTATCTGCATTTTCATGTTACTTGCCTGTTTCTTCAACTGAACTGGAGGAGATACTTTTTCTACATTACCCAACTCTGGAATTAAACTCACTACTGGCAGGGTTGGTGGATTTGTTTTTGTTTTTTTAATGGCTTATCAACCTTTTTGTAGGTTATTTAAAGCCATTAAAAATTTTTTAGAGAATAATAATGATTTATTGATACAATTTTACTATTTAAATTAACTGGGGGAGAAGCAGATTCATACCTTTCTCAATGATATTAGCGCTTAAATGAATATAATGAACCCAACTGGAATTGGAACTTGGATATCTGGGTATGAATTTCTGGGTATTATAAACCTAATGTCTTCAGAGCTCATATTGCAACATGAGCTCTGGTAAAAATGGTTGCTGAAGACATTAGGTTTATAATACCCTGAAATTCATACCCTGTGCCATGTGTCCTCAAAGGCACATGGCACAGTGGATAAAGGCATTGGTTAGATCCAGTGACAGGACCCAAAGAGTGTGAGTTCAATACCCGGTTAAGGCAGTGGAGAACTTTCAGAGGGAAAATTAACAGGAGATAACTGATAGCTGACATCCATCAAACATGGCACGTGGAATTAGAACAGTCTACGACAGTGAGCAAAATAAAGGTTTCAGTTCGACATTCCAACCACCTGAAGAAGGCCGGTGCGTACAACGACTGAAACATTGTGATAAATATGGTGACAAAGATGAGGACAATAGTCCGAACAATGTAAATAATCTATCTAAAAGGCTTGTGTGAATGGTTAATAGAACAGGCATTGGGAGTGAGTGTGAAGAGGCAAATCTTATTACAAAAAAATAGAAAGTTGTAGGGAGTTATGATCAACAACATTCTGAAGAAGAAACCTAATTTCTTAGGTGTTGGAGAAAGCTGAAATGTTGAGACTAACAATAATAATCAAAATGAACACATGGTTCGAACGGAAAGACTGTTGGTGTTGTTGATGATGATGATACTATGATCAACACCCATAGACATAACAAGGTAATGACATATATGCACTGGAATATATGCAAGAAGCACAAAATCAAAACTACTGAGAAATGGTATGAGCACCAACCAGATACAGTTAGACAAAATAATGATGTAACTATGCACTGGGATATTCCAATTCAAACTGACAGGGAAATAAAAGCCAACAGACCTGATATCATGAAAAAAAAATTCAGGGAGAGTGTGTTAGCAGTATCATCTGTGAGAAACATATCCATGAAAATTATTAAGAAATTGTCCGAATACAGAAAACTGGAGATCGAGATTAATAGGATGTAAGGAATGAAAACTGAGACTACACCAACAGTAATCGGAGCTTTGGGCCTCATGAGAAAAGGATGTGTCTCATATAACATCAACATACAAATTGCCCAGAAGATAGTATATGGGATGTTCCTAATAGGACTAAGAAAAGTGTTATCAAATGACAATTCTCCTATAGGGCCTAAGGACAATAATTTGGACCCGGCTCTACAGGAAACATAATATAACATATACAAGTGCAATGATTATATTGAATCAATTATTAGGTCTGCTGCTAGGAAAGTTGGTTTACTGCATTATGCCAGACAATTTTTACTTGCCAGAATCTATCTTGCCCATTGATAAATCTACCATTCATCTGTGCATTGAATATTGCTGCCATATCTGGTCTGGTGCTCCTGCTATATATCTTAAGATTTTTAATAAAATCCAAAGAAGGGTCTTTAATGTAACTGATCCAGACTTGCCATCTCAACTGCAGTCACTTTTCCCCACAGCTTTGACATGGCTTCCCTCTGTCTTTTCTATAAATATTTCCATGGCAACTGTTTTAATGAGCTCTCGTCCTTGGTACCACAACAACATGAATTTAAGCATGCTATGAGATTGGCAAACAGTTTTACTTTTGAACTAGCTAGATATAACTAAGTTCTATTCTAATAGCTTCTTTTCTTGCAATTCTCACCTGCAAAACTCTTCTGGTTTCTTGTTTCCCTGCCACCTACAATCCTAAAAATTTTAATGGAATGCCAACTGCCATCTTTTATCTTCCTGAATCTTATACTTTTATTGTCCTTTTCCTCACTAATGTCTTCTCATTCTCTTTGACTCCCAGTAACTCCATTCTATCTTAGTGGCATTATCGCTATCTTCTGTCTCAATCCTGTTCCTTTATTGTCCTTTTCCCCACAAAAGTCTTCTCATTCTCTTTGACTCTAAGTAACTCCTTTACGTCATAGCGAAATTATCACCTTGCTTGGTATAGGTTGAGTATTCTTCATCTGAAAGTTTTTGCAGGTGATAATATGACTTGCTACAAATGGAAAATTTCAGAAATCACTGGTTCCTAGGTGAGGTACAGCTGTTGTAAGTGACCTCATCTGCACTGGGTAGGGGTACCCCAGCCTAGCTATGTAGCCTAGGTAGGCACCAGTTTTTTTTTTTTTTTTTTTTTTTGTTAGTGATCATCACAGCAACACATTTATTTGTGGATTACTCACTAGGTGTTTCAATGCTCAGTAAAGATATTTTTTGGAAGTAGTGATCATGTTTTTGTACAGGTAGAGAAAGTACAAAACATTTTTATATGAAATCTTAATTTCAGCACTTAAAAATTCATGTGAGCATTACATGACTAGCATCATTACCTGTATGTACACAATATTTATTAAATGTTATATAAAACCACTTTCTGGCTATATGTTATTTATATAAAACTACCTTCAGGATATATATATATATATATATATATATATATATATATATATATATATATATATATATATATATAAGCTGTGTTATGAAATGTAAAGGGATATCATTTGCGTGCTTGGGTTTCAATCCCAAGCTGCCCCATTTTATAGATGCTATATACAAATTAAATAGCCTGTATTCCAAAAATTCTGAAAACTTCCAATCCCAAGAATTCTCAACTTGTATTAAATAAAAGTCTTTATCTGTATACAATTTTGTACTAATAATATCACTTTGTTATACATAAAGCAACAATAGGATCAGAAAAAAATAATTTAGGTTAATTAGCAGCCAGCACTTGTGAGGATGGGGGGGGGGGGGCAGGTTTTATTCTATGGTAATGAAGTGAGATTATATTAAACCCTTTATTAATAGTCACTAATGAGAGATGTAGTTACATACAGTAGCTGAATGCAAGTTGCTAATTGACTACTTGCTAGAAAACCCAGTTCTCAAAGGAAAAGTAAGTTGTCAAAAGGCTTAATTAATGAAGCATTGTATGAGAGTCAATAAATGCACAAGCAGTGGTTTAAACTTACCAGACAGTTGATTACCTCAATAAAAAATGGTACATTCCTATTATCAACAGTCATTTTTTTAGTAAAGGATTAGATTATTATATATATATATATATATATATATATATATATATATATATATATATATATATATATATATATATATATAAAAAAAGAAAAAGAAAAAAGAAAAAGAAAAAGAAAAAAGAAAAAAAAAAATTAAAAAATTAAAACAAAATATTTTTCCAAAGACTAATAAATAAAATATTCACTGTACAAAAAAACAAATGTTAGTTATATATCCTTTAGTGTGTGTAATATATATTAGGTTGGTGCAAAAATAATGACGTAATAATGTCGTTTTTTGACGTATAACGTCAAAAAACGACATTATTACGTCATTATTTTTGCAACCTAATATATATATATATATATATATATATATATATATAAAAACAATATGGCTGCATGAACTTACCAGAAAAATTATGTCAATATCTTATGAGCTGGGATTATATTAACAAAGAAAGAAAAAAATAATTAATCTACCTGCAACACCTTTATTCCAACCACATCTTTTATTATATATTCAGGAAATTTGCTACCAACTCTTACATTAGGCTGTAAGCATTTTAGAACAAAGAATGTAATTACCAACTACCTTGTCAATTTGAAACTCAATTGGAGATTATTAATAAGTACATATCCAGTTCTGGAGAAAATTAATAGAATAAATTTTCTGTTTATACATACAAATATTTAAGTAAATTCTTTGTTTATAATAAACAGTATTAACTACATTTACCTGCCTGAATGTCCAAGAAATTTCATAGAAGATGTGTCCTCCAACAGCAATCGAACCTGTATTCTACAGAGAACTGTCATAGCTACAGAGGACACATATTTTCTATGAAATTTCTCATATATGGTAAATGTAGTTAATGCTGTTTATTATAAATATAGCATTTAGTTAAACATTTGCATCTATAAAAATAACAAACAAACAGAAAATATATTAAATAATTGTTGGACTTGGTCCATTTTATAACACACACAAAGAGGAGAGAGAAGATAATTTGAAGTGTTGCCAGACCTCCACCCACGCTACATAGGGCAACTTTGACAATTTATTTACAAGCATTGGGAAAATACTGAATATGGGAAAACAAGTTCCACAAGAACTTATGAAAGAACAGGAATTAAGGCATAAGATATTGATTAAAATTACATTTAAATTTTTGAACATTTAACTTGAGTGGAAATCAAGAAGCCAAAAGAGAGTTCCACAAGTGAGAAGTTCAAGAGAAGAAACTCTAAGCCATTTCAACTGTGAATTGATGAGACCTTACCACCAATCTAGTACTGCACTTAAATTCATAAAGTCTAGGTACCATAGAGGAAAGTTCATCAGAACAATTACCAAGAAGGTATTTATAGAAAGGCACAAGGAAACTAAGTTACAACAGTGGGAAAATGACTGAAGTTGAGATGCCAGGTCAGAACCAATAACATTGCACATTCTTTGTATTTTATCAAGAATCTCTAGATATATAACAGTATTCTCCATTTCAAATGCAGTATGACAAATAATCACAGAATAGGAAGTCCTACTTCATGTAGCGTATTGTTGTCTTCAAAGCATCTCTTGTTTTAATACATGTAATACTCCTTGTCTCCTCAGCAGTTCTGACAAGTTTATTATATCAAAATATTCCTTAAAGATCACTTCAGTCATAAAAAGCCAATCCAATTCAAATGAAGAATAATTGGTTTTGACAGGAAAATAATTTTTTTCTTTCTTAAATTCCTGGGAATTTCATAAAATATGAAGGAATTATTATTATTATTATTATATACATAATTTACATTTGAACTAATGTCCTTACTTTTGTTGTTGCTATCACAATGTTTCAGCCATTATGCTCTCTAACCTTCTTCTGATGTCAGTCAATCCAGACCAGATATGGTAGCAATATTCAAAGCATAGATGGAAGGTAGACTTAAAAAGATGTAAGATTGATAAATATTAGATATGGGGTACTGTCCAATTCTTACTCTACTGAGTGAATTCCAAACTTCTATCATAAATTTATATGCTGCTTCATTCAATTTTCTGGCTCTCCAGCAATGTTCCCCGTCATTTAGAGCTCATCCCAGAAAGACAATCAAGTGCCTTAATCTTTTCGGATTTCTACTTTGCCTTAAGGCATTTGATATATCTCAAAAGCACTTGACAGAATTTAGCAGGCTGGCTTTCTTCACAATTTGAAGGGCTTTGGTGTTTTCAGACAAATGTTTGACTTAATCCAATCTTTAAGAAATCACATAATAAAATTTGTGTAATTGGATGGAAGAATAGGGTTTAGGAGAGATAGTAAAAAGACAAAATTTACTAAGAGCTACAAAAGACAGGAAATTGTGGAGAGCCATGATTGCCTACACCTTGAAAGAGCATGGCACACAGCAGAAAGGAAATACAAAGTGTTTTATGTGATCCCATAATGTTCAGATCCCAACATTGCTCAGTGAAAGAGTTACAAACTATACTACTATTTCACATGATTTATAATGTAATATAGTAATGTATCATGCTTATTACTTTGTCACAGGATTCAACACTTTTGGTATGAGTGTGTTGATGGTTTACAGTAGATATTTATGGGCTCCAGAAACATTTGTCCCACAAACAATATTGGTGGACACATGCGAGCCTGGGTAAAAAAATAAACACAAAATAATGAATTTAAATCAAATGGCAATTATATGTAAAGTAATTGTATGTGTATACAAATGATATGAAAGGAAAAGATATTGAAACAAACTATAAGAATGTGCAAGTTTTTTTTTTTTTTGTGTATTTGAGTGTGTGCAAGAGTTCAGTTAAAAGAGGACCAAGGAAGCGAACACACCCCAGCAGCAGCTTTCTTTATCTATATTCAACTATATCTGAAAGGAAAAAGAGAATATGCTTGCCTTTTTATAGACTTAAAGAGCAAACTAACAGTTCTCTCCAAAGAGCAGTTTTGAGAGGTTGTACTCATTTTTCCTCTGGATACATTTAACACATCATTCCTGGGGCTGCTAGAGTGATTGTCTGATCACTGCTGTTGCATCAGTCCAGGGCTGCTAATCTACTCCCCTGACTACATGGTGAAGGCTAGAGGTGGCCACTACTGGTTCAGAAATTTTTGGTCTGACACTCCCAGGCCAGTCTCATCAGTGTTTGCATAGCGCAATTTGGAAGAGGATGTCATACTACAACACCAGTTGGAAAGCAAAAAAAAAAAATCCTATATAAGATGGGTTTACTTGTACCAAATACCAACTTAGAATTCATACTGTCAGAAAATGTCATATTTCCTTCTGCTGGACAGACTGCCTTTGCTATGGCTAAAAAGCTCTAACAACCTTTTTCAAACAGTTGGCCATATGAGGTACAGTTCATCATCAGGTGGGCTGCACTACTTAAAAAAAAAAAAAAGAAAATAAATAAATAAATGGAGGTAATTTTTCATTAAAGATACTGTAACCATTTTCCCAACAAAAAGATTATGCACATAAACATCTGCCTTAAAAATGGTGAAAATTTATTTTTTTCTTTACCTTATAGAATTTAGAAAAAAAAAAAAAAAAGTCTTGGTATATTATGACTGATGGCAGTAATTAGCACACACACTGCTGTGTGATTTGCTTTTAATTTATTCAATTGATGATGCAAAACAATTTAAAAAGTATATTTATTCCCTAGAAAAATAACTATCATTAATGTTTCTGGTTTCTGAAGCAAAGTGTTTACACTTGTATATAAAATTCTGTGACTTCCAACAGTCTGTCCATCACATGCTCTAAAATAGCCATACATTGACTGATCAAAACCACATTTTGTGGAGAAGTGTAAACAGGTAAGGAGGTATAAAGTGCAGATGGTTTTCCTAGGGTTCATAGCTTAGTACAATAAATTTTCATTCATTTTTTTTTTTTTTGAAAAAATAAAGTTTTATTATTTCACATACAAAATACTCCCACTGAATATGCATACACCTGGGTTCCCTCTCACAGTAATATGATTGGCTGGTGTCACTGTCAGCCATAAATACAGACTGATGTGGAGGTACAAGAGGACACCTATTGTCTTCGCCTATTGCCTACCACTACAATGAGGACCAGTCCATTACGGTTACCGGCTAAATTGTCCTACCCAGTTACAGTAGCAAACAACCACTTTCCTACTTCGAACAAATATATCCCTTTTAAAAACAATTTAATGATTAAAATAACAAATAAATATTTAATAAAAATGCAATATTGTTTTTTGCATATATTTTCTGTAAGATTTTATATGTATTTAATTCTGGTAAAATATAATGCACAGTAGTGGTACTGTAAATATAAACAAAGTAGGGAGAGTTTCAAATGGGCAGAGGAAGTGATAACTTCAACAATACTAAATACTGTGAGGATTTTGACATGTGTGTTAGTGTGTTGCAAAATGTTCTAGTAATTATAAAAATATTAGTAATAACATTAGGAAAGGAAATATTATTGAAGTATAGTTCGTAATTGATTTTAAGCATTTAAACATATCTAAAAGTTGTTATTCAGTGACTTTTTAAATTAGTGAATTTATGATACAATAACGATTACAATTAGAAATGCTATATTGATTGGTTGATTTGTTTTTTGGGGTTTTTTTTTACAGGTTAACCTTTTGCTGGTTATTTAAAGCCAGAAAATATTTTTTAGATTATAAGAATTCTTTGGAGATAATGACTTACTGATACAAGTCCTGTTAATTAACCCATAGCTGCTGGAGAGAGGTGGATTCATAACTTTCCCAAAGGTATTTGTGTTTAAATGAATATAACAAACCAGAGTAGAATTGGAATTTGAATCTAATTTCCAGCTGTTATCCATTACATCATCCACGCTCTGGTATTCCCAAGTGGTTACCCATCTAGTTACTGACCAAGCACAATGTTGCTTAACTTCAGTGATATGACTGTAAGCCCAGAATTGCTATATGTAACATAATACTGTCATGCCAAATTAATGATCTATAGAAAAAAAATTAAAATAAATAAAATACTATTCATTTTTAATGTTTATAATCAGATAGGATTAGGATTCGATTATAAGGGTTACAGACAGGATTTCTCTATTGCACCACAAGTTCATTCCTTGATGCCTGCAGATTACTTATTTTTTTTCTTTTTCTGAGTAATTTTTCCAGACATCATGTATTCCATATAACAATGGCAGTGTGTGAGAGCAAACTGAATATTTCATTTACCTTCAATATTGATGATTTTTAATTGAAACTTGATCTATTTATTTAGAAATATTTCATTTGAGAGAAAAAAAAAAAAAAAATGATTAAAAATTGGCATTTATTTTAAATATAAATTAACTGATTAAATAATCTGGATCTTTTCTGTTAATTCGCCCTAAAATGAAGGGAATTTATATATACTAAAATCCACACCAAATTCTGCCAGAGTGAGGCCCTTCCATTGCACTAGGGTTGGGTTGACCTTTGATGATCGACCCAAATGTGGGCGACTCGTGTATGCTATTTCTAAGTGTGGAGTCGATGCTCGCGCTTATGATAAACAAGCCAAAAACAGATTTTTTTTCTTTTCTTTAAAAGAAAAAAAAAAAAAAAAAAAATTCCTTAAAGTATCTCGAATATCATCCGCACTTTCAAAATGTGAATAACTACCTGATTTTTCGTAATTTTTCATTCTAAGGGTTGGAGCTGTTGCGAGGCAAGCTAAACAAATTTTATGCCAAAAATTTATAATTTCAAAAGAGTGAATTTAATTAAAAAAAAAAAAACTTTTAAAAATACACAAACTGATTTTAAAATTCATAATTTCTTAGGCGTGAATTGATATTTGCGTTAAAAAGTAACTTTACATTTGGGATGAACAGTGAACAGTAACACTAACACCACACAAAGATCCAATAATCCACCGAGCAGAAAAATATACCTTTTAAAAAAAGTAAAACTACAAATAAACTGTTAATGGGTTTACAAAATTAACCTATTTTCCTTATGCAGAGGTCGAAGGTAAAAGGTAAGGAAAAAACAGCAACAGTTTGTTGAGTTACTGTTTAAAAAAAAAAAAAAAAAAAAATCAATCAATAGAGAGACTCAATAATAGCCATATTACCGAAGAAAGATGCAAGTATTTTTTCTTATCGATATTGTCTATCTCAGTAGAGGGAAAAAAATAATTATAAATTTCAATAATACCCAAAATTTAAAAAAGGCGATATATTTGTTAATGAAATTATTGAAATAAATAAAATGAGGTTAAAAAGATAGATTAAGAATTGAAGAATGGAAAAGTTATTGATTAAGAATACAGTTAATCCATTGCAGAATAAAGAGAATAATGGAATACAGAGAACCGGCTAGGAAAAGAGTAGCAATAGTAGTTATGTTTTGTTAGAGAAGGAATAGTATTCTGTCATTCTAGTTATTCGTAATACTTGCGTGAACAAGTATTCAGAATTCTGAATCATCAGACGAAGAGATCAAAGATCAGATAGAGAAAGAGAGCAACAAAGAATGACACCCCCTCCAAAAGGTCATACTGGTTTGTTTGTTCACCTTTGATAATTTCGGCGGTAATAATAACCTTTTTGAGATTGTAGGAAGTGGAAGTAAGCAAGTAAATAAAGAGAATTTTAATTAAAAAACGGGTTATCAATGAAAAGGTCACGTGATCTCTCTTGCAGATGATGGATGGTAATCTGTTTTCGAGTGAGATTTAATTGCTTCAAAAAATAAAAAAATAAAATGTCTCAAGCCAACAAATGCCAAAATGTATCCCTTCTTACATTTAAAAGAAAAAAAATCCTCTCACATTAGTAATTCAATCATAATATATTGCAAGCAAAAATATATATTTTATGACATTATTTATTTTATCAACTTGAATTTAAGATTTTTACTTTTTTTTCTAGGGGAAAAAAGTATATAAAGAAAAATTATATCAAACAGTTTTCTAATTAAAAGTATAAATTCAAATGAATGCAAAATTTGTAAAACAACCAAATCATATGCATCATTTAAACATCTTTATAATTAATAATTAAAAAGTCTTGCTAAATATTTGTAATGCTCTTTCCATTGAACAAAAAATCTTATTGCTAGTTTCTTCTTTGAAAAAGGTCATAGACGAAATCACCAAAAAAAATAGTATTTATTTAATTGCAGTTTCTAAAAAAAGGTAGAAAATTAGTATTTGAAGAAAATGTTGATCAAGAAATAATAAAAAAATACATACTAACTAGTGGCACAACACCGTGAAAGCTTGACTAATCAATTTAAATTTTAAAGAAGAAAAAAAAAAAAATAAATAAAAAAAATTGAACAAATAAATCCTACCTTTCGGCAGACTATAATGACTAAAAAAGAAAAAAAAAAAAGTTCCCCTCTACACCCACAAACATTCAGTGGATTTCGTAATTAAAAGCTGAAACAATTACATTTATTTTTTCAACTAATGCACATTTTTAGATTTTATACATAAATGTAAAAAAATAATGAGAGTTTCTTACTCCTTAGAGGAACCACTCCCTTATTGACCAGGTTTCCATGGGCGTAACCATACTCCCCACACTTAGCCAATTTTGGGTTGGGGGGGGGGGGTTAAATCCATAGTTGGAGGTTTTAAATTCAGAGTTGTCCTTCTCCTAGACCAGTTGCCACTCAAGGCTAAAGAACCCAGTCTGTTCTATTTACCTATTGCTTGGGAGAGGGAGAGATTATGTCTTTCTCAAGAGTATTTGAATATTAGTGAATGTAATGAACTCAAATGGAATTTGATCTCAGCTCTCCAATTCCTCAATCCAATCCACTACCTATAGCCACTGTGCTTCCGATAATATTACATTTTTTCTTTTTTTAAGCAACTACTTTTTTTGGTTATAAAATTGGATATAGGATGAATGTTATTATCTATTTTATAATATTGGATATGCAGGTAGTGTAGAGGTTAAAAACTCAGAAAGAGAATTTGATAGATTTGTTTTTTTTACAGTTTATCAATGCTTTGCAGGTTATTTAAAGCCAGAAAATATTTTTAAATTGCAAGAATTTTTCTTTGAGATAATGGTTTACTGATACAAGTCCTACCCACAGTTTTCTTTTGGGGGAGGGGTGGTGAATTCAAGGGTATTTATGTGTAAGTGAATATAATGAACCCAATTGGAATTGGAACTTGGATTTCCCTTTTCCAATTCTGAGCTGTTATATATTACATCCCTGCACATCCACATTTACAGCACTTGGTATTACCAAGTGGTCACCCATCTAGAGATTGGTGTTCATACAAGAACTGGTGTTTCAATGTGATATGATCATAAGCCCTGAGATGTTAAGTATAGCTCTCAGAATCCAAGTGTAGGTTCCATCTAACTTAGGCTCTAGGGTTTTAGTTAATGTCCAAGCAGTCGCACCATACGTTAACATCTCTACAGTGGCATGAAAGAATCTCCATTTGAGATTGTCTCGCAGATTTCCAGATTACATCCATTTTATTCAAAGTGGCCCAGGCCATAGCTATATGAATTTCCACGTCCTTTTCAGTAGAATTTATTTTGCTTCTTAGGTATGTAAAAGATTCAACAGATTTTATTGATTCACTGGAGACATTTTGTATTTAACCTTGAAGCTTATGAATTCTGTTTTAGAGGCAATGACAGAGTCCAACATTGTTTGAAGCATTTTCTAGATGATGTAGGAGAACTATGGTAATGATGCTTGTAGTGTTAGGCTAGATCATCTGCAGAGTCAATATCAGTCAACTTGTTTGCAGAATATTAACTTAAGAGTCTTGGCAATAAAGTAAAACTTAGCTGATAATATTTGTTGAGGAAAGTTCTCAATATGTAGTCAATGGTGTTAACAAAGAGAAAAGGTGAAAGGGTGTCACCCTGAAAGATCCCTGCTTTCATGCCAAAGAACCTAGTGTCTTCATCTAACCAAAGATTTGGTACTTTTGTACTGTCTATAGGGAATGTCATATGCTAGAAGGATCTTTTCTATCCCCCTCCTTATGTACATAATTAAACACTTTTTATATATTTCTATAGTTTTATCACAGGTACATCACATAGAGTGAGGCCATTCTGAGAGAATTAGAAGTCCTACTAGGATTTATTATTGGTGGCTACAATCTTAACAAGATATGCAGATGACACAGTGTCGATAGCAAATACAGAAAGGAAACTATAAGAATTCCTACAGAAGATAAGTGAATATAACAATGAGAACTGGAACTCTGATCTTCAATAAACAATTCTGAGTCATTATCCATTACACCACCCACACATCCCATCCAAGTTTACAGAACCTGGTATTCCCAGGTAGTCACCCATCTAGTTACTGAGCAAGCTCAATGTTGCTTAACTTCAAGGATCATACAAGCACTGGTGTTTCAGCGTGATGTGGCCATAAGCCAAAATATTATTTTAAACAAAGAGTACCGAACTTATGTAGTATCTGTCCTCCTCTACGGTAGTGAATACTGGACAATCTCCTCACAGATGAAGAGACTTGAAGCAACAGAAATGTGGTTCTACAGAAGGATGCTGAGAATAGCATGGACCGAACATATGAGCAATGACAAAGTTCTAGAGACAATGGCAACAAAAAGGACACTTATACTTAACATCAAGAATAGAGAGTTGAAATTTCTGGGGTACATAATGAGGAAAAAGGGCTTGGAAAATTTGATAGTCTCAGGACAGATTGAAGGTGAGAGGGATAGAAAATCAACACACACACACACAAACTACCTGGAGAGTTATTTAGAGCTAAAAAAAAAAAAAAAAAAAAAAAAAAAAGGAAATTGTGGAGAGCCATGATCTCCAATGAACTTAAGGGACACAGCACATAAAAGATATCACAGTGATAAATAGAGAAAGAGGTGAAGGTGGACATGGGCAATCTTCTTTCTTGTAATTACTTCAATTATCCAAGCACCAAAATTGCTGCTATATCCCTTGACAATTGAAAGAATTAGGTCAGTGATTATAAAATGCAATTTTAAATTTAAATAGATTCTTTAAAGTTTTAGAAATTTATGATGTAATGACCATCATTAACACTTTTACAGTTGCGTTTGTTGCCCGACTGTGCTGGTGTCTTTTAGGAAAAATATGAACTTGCTGTTTATTGGAAATAAATGACTATAAATGTGCTATTTACATTATTTACATGCAGTCTATTGTCCTCATCTATATTGTTGTTGCTATCTCAATATTTTGGCCCTTGTGACCTCATCAGGTGATTGTCGATCCAGGGTACCTTCAGAGAATTTTGAATTAAACCCTTTATTTAATCTACAGGGTTAGACAGTTCAGGGACATATCATCTAGTTCTTATTTAGTGTGGCTCAGTTATTGTTCACCTGATTTTTAAGGAGTCCAAGTACACACGGCCCAGTCCAGGGATTGAACTCGCAATTATTATATCACTAAATTCAAGAATCAATGCTTTAATCCACTAGGCTTATTGTTCTGTGGGACAATTCTGAGTGAAATTTATTTCAGACATCTTAAAGAATCACCAAATATACTAAACCCTGAGGACCTCCTTAGTAGACCTAGCATAGAAATAAATACAATATGGAAGACATTAATAAAGAAAGAAAAACGACAACAAGGTTTCAATAGCAGTAGTAAAAAGTGAGGCCTCAGTGAGTGCAGTCAAGCATAAGTATCAGCAGCACAGTTAGGTTTAAGGCTCCAAGTTTTTCACTAAGAATTAAAAAGGAAAGATTTCACTAATTGATTGCCAAATGTTACTGCTACATTGAGAAAGCAGCAACTTAACTGTTCTTACCACAGTTAATAGATTAAAATATTGTTATGTATAACAATAATACAGGGTACCCCCACAAAAACAGGAAATTTTAGATTTACTATAAGATGGAAAAAAATTAACACGAAAAAAAAAAAAAACAAACTGTTTTAGTTTGAATGCCACATCTAACATTTGTGTTTTTGTTCTGTTTTAAACTACAAAATTTTAATCCTTTGCTTTTCTTTCAAATAACTGTAACAAAAATTCCAACAATTAAATTGTACCAAATTTTTTGTTTTTTTTGTGAGGGCACCCTATAGTATATATGAATTGTTCATAGTTTTCACTGTCCTGGGTATGACGATAAACTACATCCGCATCCTGCTATGTCAAACAGCAAGGCCTCTGATCAGGAGGTTTTGACGAGCATGGAATCTCCTCTTAATTGCTGGTGTTCCCAGGTCCACCCTGACCTGAAGTGGTAGCACCTGTTAGGGTCCCAGCTTTGGGCAGATATTTAACCCCCAAACTGGGGTCAAAACACCATGAAAGTGTAAAAATAGGTTTTAATACCAGAAATACTTTTTGTAAAAAAATTACCAGCAATAAATATTTTGAAGAAAAAATTATTACCAAAAATAAATTTTTAAAGAAAAAATATTACAAGCAACAAAATTTTTTATCTGCATTAAATAACCCATTGAGGTTGATATGCCGTAAAACAAAACAAACCATAGTTTTCATTGTTCCAAGTGCCTTTAGTATATAACCCAAACTAAAATGTTTTCAATATGCTTAAAAACTTAACAGACATATGGAGCTTGACAAAAAAAAAAAAAAAAAAAAAAAAAAATGGGGGGGGGATACCAAATTTATCCTGGTAGCTCAATTAGCAACAGAGTTCTGACCATTCAAAGTTGGTCGGAATTTCCATCTGGTTTGCTATTTGGCAAGAAGCAAATGTTAACAGTGTAGATGTAGACTTCAAACAAGTGAAGAATCATTAGAAATGTAATGTTGCATCGATTGTGTTCTAGTAAAAGATAATGGTAACAGAATCAATAATTATTAGATCAGACCATCCTAAACATTGGGAAAATCTCATTCTCAAAAATGAAGGAGTAAAAAGAATATACAACTGGGCAAATTTGATTGACCATAGGAGTTTATTTCAACACTTAACACCTTGTAGATTTATGCTATGATTCATAGCATAACAGAGATGAAGTTTTTTTTTCTTCCCAGTAGTACATAAAAAACACTTGTATTTACACCAAATAAAAATAGCCAGAAGCACAAAAACATGTCTATAGTATATCATACTGAATTTACCATAAAATAATCTATCTATTTTTAAGTGCATGCCTGAAATTTTGAAAAGGCATTAAGTTTTGGATGATTAATTTAAAAATAAAATAAAAAAAGAAGTCCTTTTCACTGTCATATTAATACCTGTTGTAACAGATGTATCGTATTTTTAAAACTTTTGTGAAATTATGTAATCATCAACATGCCAAAAAAAAATGTACAGTAATAACAGCAAAAGTAAAACAAATGCTTTATTAAAGTGCTTTAAACTTCTTCAGTTTTAAACTGATAGAAAAAACTTTCTGGGCATTTTGAATGGTTCTTCTGCACTTTGGAGATTTGTCAGCTAAATTTCCTTCTAGCTAAAAAAAAAAAAAAAAAAAAAAAAAATGCTGAAGAATTAATCAAAAGTACTAAGGACAATTCCTCTACACACTTTGCCTCTAACCAAGAAAAATTGTAATAGGACACTAAAAAGCTTGAATTAATTTATTAGTGTGTGTGTGTGTGTGTATATATATATATATATATATATATATATATATACACACACACACACACACACAAACAAACAAAAAAACACTAGCTAAATTACCTGCACCTTGCTGCAGTGTCACTTTTTTTTGTAAGAAAATGATGATTGATTTTAAATAATAATAATTTATGGAGACAAATGATGCATTTCAGTATTACTCAACAATATTGCTGTTGTGACCTCCATCTACTGGCTTTCTACTTCTATATTTTGGATAGGAGTCATTCCCTTGTTTAAATTTAATTAAAATCAAAGGGAAAAAAATTTCAGTGGGAATTTTGTGCAAAAACAACCTGATCTGACTCCTTTGATATGTATTTGATGCAATACTTTATTAAATGAATTGATGAGCAGATTTCAACATTGATATGACAGTTGAATCATTGCAACAAATATGTATTGTAAAGCACTAGCCACTGATTCCCGATTTCTTGCTCAACTTGACGTCCATATTGTCACATTTCGATCTTGCTGATGTGACCTCCATCTTCTGGCTTTCTCCTCCTATATTTTGGATAGGAGTATTCTCCTGTTCAAATTTAATTTTAATTTAAATCAAAGTGAAAATTTTTTTTTCAGTGGTGGTGGTGAGCACCTCCGGTGACACCATTTGATCAACATGTAATATACTTATCCAAGTACCCTGGGTAATGTAGTTTCAGAATATATATGGTTATAGGGATGGGGGGGGTTATCTCCAAAAGCCTAGGAGGAGATCAATAACAAATAAACAGACAGACAGAAGCTACAACTTTTTATATAAGAAAATTATGGCAATATTTAAGTAATTTTGCAACAGCATCGGTTATATTTTCTGCATGGTTAATTGAGAATTTTTAGCTACACAATTGTCACATGTACAACAAATGTGATTTTTAAATCATTAAAAAGTAAAAATACCAAAGAATAACACAAAAAAGGAAATAAAAACTGTATCAGTAAGCTGGTCTCTTATTCTATTGTTATGGTAGCATGAAGCATGTTTGCTTATTGGCCTCAAGTAAAGCCTGTTAATGGAATATCCAATTATGAATGGGAAATCAGGCTGAATAACCAATAAATATACAAAGCCACAGTCTTATATTGAACAACATATTTTAGACTTAAGTGTTTCTTGTCAGTGTTCTACCAAAGAAAGTAAAAGTAAGAAAACATATTAGAAAAAAAAAAAAAAAAAAAAAATGTATGTCTATATTTCCGAGATAAACTATTAGGTTGGTGCAAAAATAATGTCGGTTTTTGAGGTATTTTTTAACGCCAAAAACCGACATTATGTACACTATTTACATTATTCAGACTATTGTCCTCATCTTTGTCGCCATATCTGTGGGATCAGATTGAGATCATAAACAAAGAACATCATTCGAAAATTTGTAAACTTAAACAATCAGCATATATGCTAGGTCACAAAAATCTCCTGAGCCAACCAAGCATAGAAATGAATACAATATGGGAACCAGTAATAAGGAGTGCCAGAGAAAAAGTGATAATAACAGCAAAAATTGCAATATGAACACTGGTAAAAAAGATTGCTGAGACATTAGGTTTATAATACCCAGAAATTCATACACAGATGTCCTCAAGGACACATGGCACAGTGGATAAAGGCATTGGTTAGATCCAGTGACAGGACCCAAAGAGTGTGAGTTGAGAGAACTTGGAGAGGGGAATTAACAGGAGATAACTGACATCCATTAAAACAGGAGATAAGTGATAACTGACATCCATTAAAACATGGTATGTGGAACTAGAACAGTCTACCCCAGTGAGTGAAATAAAGGGTTCAGTTCGACATTCCAACCATCAGAAGAAGGCTGGAGCATACAACAGCTGAAACATTGTAATAAATATGGCGACAAAGATGAGGACAATAGACTGAATAACGTAAATAGTGGAGAAAAAAGAAATTTAAAAAATAAACCACATACGCATATTATTTTTACTGTAATAATACTTTGGAGCTCAGAAGATAGCTCTTATTTCATTGGAACAACTAGTATTAGGTATTGATTGATTGACTGATAGATTTTTTTTTTTTAAAGGCTTATCAACCTTTTGCCAGTTATATACAGCAAAAAGATATTTTTAGACTGTAAGAATTTTGATAGTTTAATGGTTTACTGATAGAAGTCCTACTAATTAACCCATAGCTGGGGGAGAAGAGGTGGATTTATACTTTTCTCTTCAAGGATATTTGCATGTAAGTGAATATCATGAACCTGACTGGAATTGGAACTTGACTCTCCAATTTTCAATTCTAAGCCGTTATCCCTCACATCACCCACACACCAAAGCTTACAGCATATCACTCATCTCGGTACTGACCAGACTCAACATTGTTTATCTACAGTGATTGTACAAGAACCAGTACTTCAATGCGATATGGCTGTAAGTGAGCATGAGGCATTGTACTGTACTTTGAAATTTATGTGAGAAAATTGGATTTTTCTAAAATATTTAATTTTTTTAAAAAATCTTTCCCTTTTAAACTATTCTTTTTAACCTTTATCACTCTCTATGTGACTTCATTTGCTATAGAAAAAGTTTATCCCACCGATGAAGGTTATTGACTCCTGAACAATAGTATACTTGTGTTGTCATATCCTGCTATGGCCACAGAAAACAACTTTGAGTGAAATTAACAATAAGGTTACTGCAATTGAAAGGCTGTGAAAAAGAATGCAGTAGAAAGAAGTAATATTAGTAATGCAGCATGCTAATGATTAACAAGACTATATTCTTGTCATTTAAAAATATATTTTAGTAAGAAAAAATTATTAGAAAAGTTTTATTAATTGCATTTCAAAAGGTACTGCCATAATTTGTGTCTGAATTTCTGGGATGAGGACTTATTCACTCTATTTATATTTCAGATTATTGTCATCTATGTTGTTACCAAAACATTTTGGCGATTGTGCACTCCAGCCTTCCTCAGGTGTATCTCAATCTGGCTCTTACCACAGTTATTTTTTTTAGATAAAGTTCACTCAAAACAAAGCCCAAGAGCCCCTGAAGGAAGAGATTTACTGAATTATGTATTTGATATAAATGTAAGTGTAGGAAGTGAAGATGATATGGTGGATAAATAATTGGGTGACTCTAAACTTGAGGATTATAATTGTATTGTTTGCCGAAATCTGTTCCACGAAGAAGGGATTCTTGGGAAGAAGCTCCCTGAGTGTAACATCCTTCTTACTGAAGGAATATATAGAGAAAGAGGACAATTCAACCCTGTGATCTTAGCAAGGCATGGCTTGACTGTCAGGGATGTGCTAGCTGTATTCAGGCATAACGTTTGTCATGCCACTAAAGTTTTAACATTCCTATTGTATGGTATCATTACTTGCAATCAAGACAAATCCAAAATGGTTATAGGTATTGCCTTGCTTGTAATAATTTTCGTTTTTCAAGAAAAACAGACTTATTGCAATTGATATCTAGTTGAGTGATTTATACAGTTCAGATTTCTTTGTAAATTAGTTTTTAACTAATTGTTAATGCAATACAAGGTTCATGAGCCATTCAAATTAAAGGGTTACTGATTGAGGTAAGAAGTGTAGCTTAAGTTGATATGTAGGATAGATACCAGTTAACTCAAAAGAGGTTAAGATTGTAATGACCAATGAAAGGAGTTTGTTACACAAAGCAGTGGATCTTGGAAAGAAGTTGTCCAAAGTGAACTTCATTCTTACTAACAGAATATGAAGGCAATAGGGAATTTTTTTCAGTGTACATGTCACACCATGTCTAAGGAATGTTGTTTGTCAAAGCATTTGCCATGGAAATGGCAAGAGGCTTGCAATGTTCCACTTGCGGAATAGGAGAGTGAAAAATAATTCATCCTGCGAAGATGCTTCTCATCTCTATCAAGGCTGTAGAGTGAAGATTCAGCAGCTCCAGATACACAGACATTAAATTAAAAAAATATGAGGGTAAGTAAAAAGAAAAATTAATCACATTTTCACCATAACAAATCTTTAGGTTTGCCACACTACCTTCTGTTCATGTGCTTATAAATTAATACTATTGTGGTCACATGATCAAATTTTTAGTTTGATTGGGCAAGTTTTCTTGCTGCTGTTACAGTGTAAACATGGCCACTGCACTAGCAGTGTGCACCAAGGGATTAACAAAAAGCAGTGATCTGAATCTGCTGAGAACTTGCTACCTCACCGATGGTAACTCCTCAGACTCCCATTACCATCTCTTGAACTTGCTGAATTTTCTCATAGGAGGTGGAGGTTGACAGGCGTCTTGTTCCTTAGTACATTACACTCATCTGGCCACTTTTAACACTGTGCTTAAGCACAGGGCCCCGTTATTCCCCCTTCTATGCCTGTGTAGGCATGCCGGGCATATCTTCTTCAGGGCCCAAGTAAGAGACCCTCATTTGTCCTAAATCTGGCACTGAATACACATTTCTATGTGGTAATACACCATCACCATATTGTGTTAAAAGCCTGAATTTCAGCCCACCACTTTCCAACCAGAGAAAAATCGAATCACCATTTTGTTCCTCTGGGGCAAACACTGCTACCGGGGCAGCCATGTTTACACTGTAACAGCAGCAAAAAAACTGATGCAATCAAGCTCAAACTTCCATCACAACCACAATAGTACCAACTATAAGCACATATGAGCAAAGGCAGTGTGACAAACCTAAAGATATGTTATGGTTAAAATGCAGATAATTTTTGACTTAGCTTCGTGTATGTATGTATATATATATATATATACATATATATATATATGTGTGTGTGTGTGTGTGCGCGCAGTAGAATTCGACTGATAATTCCCAAATAAATATTTTCAAGCCATTCCACAGAGTATAGGCAAGTCTCCCAACAGCAATCTTATTATTATCTTCCAGCCAGTGGTGGAAGTTGATGGGCGTCCTGATCCTTATTCGTGCATCACACTTATCCAGCCACTTGTAAACTTCTTCCTCCACACTTCTACACACTAATGAACTGTCACCATATTGTGCTAGAGGCCTCTCATGAATTTCAATCCCTGGCACATCTTTTGACTGGAGAAATCAGACTACTGCTCTTTGTTCCTCCATGGTGCACACTGCTACCGGAGCAGCCATGTTTACACTGTAACAGCAGCAAAAAAACTGATGTAATCAAGCTCAAACTTCATTCACATGACCACAATAGGACAAACTATAAGCACACATGAGCAGAAGGCAGTGCGACAAACCTAAAGATATGTTATGGCCAAAGTGTGAATAATTTTTTTTTTACTTACCCTCATAGAAAATGTATTTAATCAGGAGAGAAAGAGTAGATCCTGAGAAATGTTTGTGTAATTAAAGTCAATATTCAAGTTCGTAACAAGCAATCAATAAAATTTTTAAAAAAGGAAAACCTCTAATATATGATAAAAGATTTGTAGAAATTTTTACATAAAGACTAAACAACACTATTTAAAATAAAAGTATCTTAAAAGATTACAGATGTATATGATATATATAACAAATAAAGTGTCAAACTTATCTGTTCCAACTCAGTTTTGGAGATAATGTATCCACTCATCAAAAAGAGGGAGGAATGAAAACTGATCAGCTGCTTCCCCTCCCTTCCTTTGTCTTTTTTTTTTTTTTAAACTACAGTTTATTGTAATTATACCAATTTTTTTTTTTCATTTTCCTCACTTTCATGAAGCCAGTCTGTTTAAATAGAAATAATGGTTGCCATTACTTTTGCAATCCTACCTAACCACAAGTCATGTGGAAGCTCTTTGGCAAAAATCAAAGCAATCCATTGACCAATAAATCATGATATGATAGAATTACTTTGCAGAGTTTATGTGGAATCAAAAACTCAAAATTTTACCATTTTTTTTTTTTTTTTGCATCAAATCACTACAGATTTGCATCCTGTTTAATATTATTGGTTCTTGAAATTGAAAATACCATAAATGATTTATTTGACTGAAAATCTAAGTTTCCCGACATTCAATTGAAATGTCATAATGTACATTAATAATACAATTGAAATAAATATGTCTTTTTTGGCGGGGTGGGGTGGGGGGTGACTATAATAGTGCCAGTTATTACTACAAGATATACACAACAAAATAGTTATTTATAGATTCCTTAAATCACGGATTTTTTTAGAATACGTATATTGGCCATTAACCCTATAATAAAAAAATAAAAGAAAATGTTAAAAGGTCATTTTTTCAATCAAATTGTTCTAAGTCACTAATTTCAGAATTATGATTATGATATTAATATTATTACACAATAATACACATAAATAAAAATAAGAAATTCTACACAAATTAAAAAAATAAAAATAGAAAAAAGTATTAAAAATGGGAGTGGTCTTATTGCAGGTGTAATTAAAACAAATCAAACCAATATAATTAATTAGTTTGTTTATACTGTAGTTACGGAGAGAAAACGGAAATAGCACTTGACTTAATAATAATAATGATAATAATAACTTAATGATCATCATCCTGTTAGACAACCTGTCGCCAAAGTGTCTCAAAGAAAAGCCGCGCATCTCGTTTTAAGGGGCTTGAAAGCCGACAAAATTTTGAGATATTTAAAAAAAAAAATTAATTAAAAAGGTATATTTTTATCCTCACTTGGACTCTAGATATACCAAGGTTATAGATTTCGACATTTTCAATAAAAATGCTTGAATTTAGAAAAAAAATGTAGGTTATTATTATTGATTGAAGTTGAACCTACCCCTAAATTAATTATAATTACAGTTTTTTTATTTAATAAAATCATATTTTTTTAAATTATTAAAATAAAAATACAAAGAGGGTGGTGGATAAATAAACACCTTTTTTTATGTAATTAAATCCAATGAGAATAAACTTTAAAGGATTGAATTTTCTAAGAAATCAAAGAGGAAGATTATTAACATTGAAACCGGAATATATTTATGAACAGCGAGAATGGTACGTTCCGAATGAGAGACTTATTCATAAGTAAGCGAATAGCAGTTTCATTTTCCGAACGGTTCAGCATGATGACGTCACCTGGTTCCCTGCTCCCTCCCTCGTTATTTTCATTCATTCGTCCCGGGAAATAGACTTCTTTTTTTTTTTTTTTAATTATCAAACGCAAAAATAATTTAAATCGTTAAAGAGGAATTAGTTAAAGAAATAATGTAAAATAATCATGTAAAATAAAGCTTCTATTTTTTAGCGAAAGGAAAGGATAAAAAATATTTTTAAAAAGCAAACAAGCAACGTTAAATTAAAATAAATTATGCTGAAGCAAGAAAAAAGACGTTTTATTAAAGGAAAAAAAAAGCTACTAAAAAGTAAATATCGTAATTTCAGAATGTTCACCTTTTTTTTGTCTATCATGCAAATTATTGCAATGATGAATAATGTTTTCATTTCACAACCAGTGTCAATGAGTCATTTATTTTTTTAAACAATCCTTTTCCTGTCTAAAATCCTGAAATGCAGTTTATTTGTAAATAAATTGGTATAAAAAACGTCTAAATGTTTTTGTACATTAAAAAAAAAACTGATTCATGCAAAAAAAAAAAAAAAAAAAAATCCAAAACGGGAGAGTAGGTGGTAAGGGCCATAAGACAGTCATTTAAATTATTTGGTTTAGATAACGTCATTTAAATTTAATCATTAGAATCTTGGTAGTGAAGATGACAATTGATAAGTGATCATTTCTGTAGTTGTTTAAAAAGCTCACTTTTTCCTACGAAGTTTTCATATGTATATTTTTTTTAAATAATCGCTTTTTAGTTTTACCTTTTAAAAATGTTACCAAATAAAATGAGAAAAACAAGAAAATGTAACCATTACTAATTTTTTTTTAATATATAGCCATAATCTTAAATATTAAGTCTTAAGATGATCAGTGTGATTTAATAGGTGCGTAATTAAAATTAGGAGTCAAAAAGCAAGCAGAAACAGAAGTCTTTTTTTGTAGTATAATTTTTTTTAACCAAAATTTTGAAGGTTCTAAAAAAGGATTAAAAATAATATGATTTTTATTTTAAAAGTCTTTTGGTCTTGCCTCTTAATAAATATTTTGACGATAAAGCTTTTATTTTTTATTAAGTCTGGGGCATTTTTTCATCATATATTCAGTCATATTTTTAGTGAATCTTCGGTGGTAGAGATCTCATCTTGGATTCAATTAGTCAGGATTTAAAAAAAAAACATCCTAAAATGGTAAAAGCCAAACATAAGTTTTATAGGCAACAAATGCCTTGCTTTACAGTTTTCTTTTCAGGCACTTACACTTACTTAACGTAACGGGGAGAGTTCATTCATTTATTTATTATTCATTTCTTTAAAAATAAAAAGAAACTTCTTTATTTCCTCTTCTTACCTGTAGGTTTCACTACGCGTGTCACTAGTGATGTCATCTGTCGTCTTCATGGTTGTAATAATGTTGCTGCTTGGGGTAGTGATGATAGAGTTGCTAATGTTAGAAGATCCTCCAAGGGTCGAGGAAAACAAATTACTTGAAGATGAAGAGGAGGTTAATGTGGATGTCGGAGTGTCTCCTGCTTCACTGTCGCTAGACAACGGAACATTAAAAAGCTCCCTGTCAGCACTGACTGACATTCTTACCGAGAAAAAGCACTAAAGTCGGCTTCTTCAAGCTTTCCTCCTTCCTATTATGATAATTATTATTCTTGTTCTGACCTCAACAATAATCTGAATAAATAACACAAAACAGCGATCGAAATCCTGTGTTAATTAAAATAAAGACTGTTAGTGTTGTTCAGTGATAGATCAGTAGTAAATGTTTCCTTCCTCGACCTTAACAGTTAGTAGATATTAGTAAGGCAGAAAGCTGAAGCTTTTGAGGTGTTAATAAAGTGTCAGTAAGAGAAATAAGGCGAACACATTTACCAAAACGTCCTTTGCTTTTTGAGGAAAAATCCGCAGTCGTAGAGGTCCTGGAATTATGAATCAGGCTTATTAATAATGTCTACAACTTGCTTACTCTGCCACCTAACGGACGATTGACGAACTAATGAATATTGAAACTACTACAAGCATGGCCAGTAACTCTCACCGACTTATTTCATATTGGTCTACAATGTAAAAGTTTGACGGTTACTGTGTACTGGAATTAATAAAAAAAATGAAGAATAATTAACTAATAAATAAAAAAAAAAAAAAAGAAAGAAAATATTGAAAAGGGCTTATTTTAAATCAAACTAAAGTACATTTTTTCCAAAGAACTATAACTTAGTTTTTGGTGCAAGAGTGTTGAAGTGCATTATATTGAGGCATTATTGAATGAAAATTGATTTTTTGTGAAGAAAAACTTTAAAAAATCAATCTAAGTTAGGTAGGATTTCATAATATGAACATTTAGAGAGATTCAAGTTATAGCAGACATAATATTAGAATATATTTAATTAATTAATCAGTTTCAAAACAAAAACATTTTTTTATTAAAAATTATAAGACAAAATATCCATACTGAGTGTATACCAAATGAAAATAAAATTGAATTAACTAATTAAAGTTACACATCATTTAAAATATATATTATTAATATTCACAGTTTCAGCTTTAAAGGCATGTAGAGTCATTAAGTTAGAAATTTCATACCCTTCAAGTAACACACTTTAAAATTGAGCCTAGCATTATTATATTAAATATTCATGCATATTCTTGTGTTAACTACTATGTCCATATTGTTGCTCGGGGTAGTGATGATAGAGTTGCTAATGTTAGAAGATCCTCCAAGGGCTGAAGAAAAGAAATTGCTTGAAGATAAAGAAGAGGTTAATGTGGATATAGCTATCATATCAAGTAGTCAGTGTGTATGATAGACTAAGTAACAGTCAAGATAACATAGTAAGAGGAGTCATTAAGAAATCTTCCTGTTTCAAGTCTATTTCTTGTCATATGAAAACTGTCTTCCTAAGAGAAGAAGAAATTCATGTAACAGTCCAAGTCAACGTAGTAAGAGGAGTCATTAAGAAATCTTACTATGTCAAGTCTATTTCCTTTCATATGAAAACTGTCTTAATATGAAGAAATTGAATTAAAAAAAGAAAAAATAATTTTTGGCAAAGTTGAACCTTCATGCCTGGTGTATGGTGTATCAAAAGGACAGTTTTTTTCCCATTGTCACTGCTATTATTTTAACTACCTTCACTCTTTTGCAATGTTTATTGTTTACGCTAATTTGTTGACTTGTTTAATGGCATATCAATATTTAATGGCCGAATTTAATTTTCTTGGGACCTTTGAAATAATAAAAATGTTATGTTATTCTGTTTTCACAACTGAATACATGGTAGATGATACTCAGCTTTTGTATATATACAAGTTTGTGCGGACATAATTACTTGAGATAGTGAATCTAAAAGAGATTTAATTTTCAGCAAAGTATAACAATCTGTTTTCTTACTTTCCAGAATTAAATGTTACATTTGAGAAAAACATCCTTTTTCATATACCTGTCAAATTTGGTAACATTCTTGAAATTTCAAACTGAGGCTTTTATTCAATCCACATATGTAGACTGTTCTCAATCGGCTGTCCATACTAAGGAGTAATTTCGTATCAGTTTATTCATCCTTGTAATACCATTTTGGCATATTCCCTTGAACTAGACTATGTATGAATTTCACTTCCTAACCCACAGACAATAGCTTTCAATGATTCTTTCAGTCTTACTTCTCACGAATATGGAATTGGGTGTAGTGACTTGAAGTAAAAACCATCAAATTGCTCAAGATGAATTAAAATCTAATAAACAATTATTTTAGAGCCAATAAGAAAATCTTATGAACTAAAATCTAATTCCAACTTCAAAAGATTTAGTCAACAATATCCAGGTTATAGTTTGAAAGGAAACATTTTTCTTGATTTATTGCCCAATCGAAACATTTTATTTTGACTTTATAGCGAAGAAAACGGCGACTTACCTTGTCAAACCAAGCGACAGCGCGTCACGTGTATTCTACGACAGAAAATGTGGCAAAAAAGAAAATTACTTACCAAACAAAAGGGCATGTATTCCACAGGACATGCTGAAAATGGAATATTTGAATTAAAAAACAAGTCCGTTGCAGGAGTTGCTATAAAGTATGTTGGTATGCAAATTACTGAACATCCTCTCCCAGCTGTCGACAAATAGAAAAGAAAACGTTCGGCTGATAAAAGCAGTTGGTGTTCTCGAATCGGGGGGAAAAAAGTCGGCGATTTTGGCTGCCAAGGGAATTATTTTTCTGACTGGTTGCGTGCATTGTGATTTGTGAAATAGTACTTGCGAATCGAGTTTTCGGCATTTTCTTTCTGTCCCCAATGTTCAAGTCTGAACTTAGTGATTTATTCTCAGCAAAGTGGAAATAATCTGCGACAAACATTTCCTTTGCAATCCCAGATCGCCTACAAGCTATTTCGGCACTATGACAAACAAGACATTTGACGTCAAGTTGATACCAGAGTTTGATGGTTCAGTGACCGGACAAGCAGTTACTGAATGGATTGAGAAGGCTGAACTTGTTTGTGACCTGTGTGGAATTAAAAAGGTTGAACGTGTTCTTCCTTTGAGGTTGACGGGTGGAGCATTTGCTGTTTACCAGCAGTTAAACTCGGAACAAAAATCAGATGTCGAGCAGATAAAACGAGCGCTGCAGATTGCCTTTGCACCGGATTGTTTCTTGGCTTATGAACAATTCGCGGAATGCTGACTGCACCCGGACGAGACCGTTGACGTGTTTCTAGCCGACTTGAAGAAGCTAGCTGGTCTATTAGGCAGGATATCGGAGCAAGGATTAGCATGTGGGTTCATAGCAGGGTTACCAGTCCACGTCAAGCAACTACTGCGCACGTCTTCCAGGATGGAAGTCATGAATACAAACCAACTGTTGGACCGAGCTGAGACCATAATGAAAGATCAAATTGTAACTGAGGAAATGGTTGCGGCTACCATTTCACCAGGTGGAGCTGATAAACATCCAAATGTTAAACGTCGTGAGAGTATGCAATGTTATCGATGCTCTGGGTGGAATCACCTTGCCAGGGACGCCCTGCTTGAAGATGGCCGTCAGCCATGTGGGTCACACACAACAATACGTTGCTTCCGTTGTCAAGAAGTAGGCCACATTGCTTCATTGTGTCCAAAGAAAAGAAGGGGACAAGACGTCTCTTCCATAAGCGAGTTATGAATGAACGCAAACCCCCTCAAAATCGATGTCTTGGTAGTGGATGGAGAGCTACTGGGTTTTGACTTGTTGCTTGGATTTGACGCCATTAAAAAGTTGGGTGAACTCCAAATAACACAGTGTGGCGATGTACGGTTTCCCCAAGCGTGGGATAGTTTGTTATACTGCTATTAAAATAGAAGAACTTGATTTCTGCGCCGAATTTGACCCAAACCGGAAGATATGGGTCACATCATGGAAGTGGTCTGATGGTCGATCACTGGAGAGTTTGAGAAATCGGATGCCTAAGTACCCAATACCAACAGGAGTCAAGAAGGAATATGACCGTGACCTGCAGACCTGGCTTGATAATGGTTGGTTGCAGCCTTATCCTGAAATTTATTTCTAAACCCTGTTCTGCCATCCATTTTCTCAAGCTCATCAAATATTTATGTATTGTTTTCCTGTCTCTCTTAATCTGTCCTGTAAATATTAGATTTTTCAAGCCCTCCTTCCTTATTATGTGCCCCAGAAATTTCAACTGTCTCTTCCTGATTTTAAGTATAAGTTTCCACTTTGCGAAAGAACTCACGAGGAGTCAACAGCCAGCTAACTAGAGGTAGTGTCTAAATAAGTCACTGTGGAGAAGTCAATGGGAAATCACCCTACTATCAATCCCAAGAAATATTATAGCATATTTGATCCTAGTAATTTTTTGGGAAGATGCAGAGATTGGTAGTACACTGTCCTGCTTTTATCATCTCTCAGCTGCAGTTCTCTCTTCAGGCAGAATGCAACTCAGTTATATTTCTATCTGTGCAACTGAAAAATATTTAGTAGTGCCTGGTCCCAAGGAACAGCTGCCTGAGGTAGTAACCCCTCATTACACTAAGGAGGAGGTTTGCCAGCACAACAAACGGTTGTAGGGGCTGTGCAATTTTTGGCTCTGGTCTGGGCATTCACACTTGGGTGCCCCACATGAAATCAACCCCATGTCACATCTTGTCAGCAGTGGGGGCGACAAGTAAATACCAGAGCTTGGCAGTATGCCGTGTTGGTCAGACAATGGGATTGCCATGCATTACCAAGGATTTTTGTTTGCGTCATTTCAAATTTATTCATCTTTCTTTGTGTTTCTGGTGTCTCAGCTGCCTTCGTCTTATACATGTGGTGTTCCTATGTGGAAGTCTTATCTGTGTCCTGTTCATCGTGATCCAGTGTTTGATTCTGATGTGTTTTCATCTGTCTTTGCTAGCAGATACCCAACCAATAAGAAAATCCCTTCACTTTTCCAAAGTTATTTGTGCATAAGTGAACATAACCTTGAATTTGGCTCAACTGATTTCTTTATTTGACAACACAACTTTGACTTCTCATTATTTTTATTCATATAGATACATCTTGTTTGACTTCAACCTTTTAACTCATCTTTAACAAAGCTGTATTTTTCTTGGCGGAAGATTTAGATATGAATAACTGTCAAATCTGCCAATTTTGTTTGATAATATGTAGAGGAAAAATGTGGGAGAATTCACTAATTTTATGGAGGGTAATTGTTTTGATGAGTTTGGTACCTCAACTTTAAGAATTTAATCACAGTACTGGATTGACAGCTAGGTCTCATTAATTTACAGTTGAAATGGCGAGATGTAACCATAAGTTCTATGCTAATATTTTCTTCTCTCAAACTTCTTCCTTGTGGAACTCTCTTCTGGCTTCATGTTTTTCAGTCAACTTTGATCTTCAAAAATTTAAATGCAATCATTTATCTTGTCTTTTGATTCCTCTTCTTTTATTGTTCTCAATCCTTAATAGTCTTTTTCTTTTAAAAAATTTCTTTCATACTCAGTAACCCCTTGTGACTTAGTGGCTCTATTACCTTGCTTGGGGTGAAATGATATCAGGAAGATGGGGGTAGGGGGTAAACTTAATAGGTTAGTTTAATCTATCACAAGACAAACAGGAAAAAAAAAATTAACTCAGTCTGTTTCATGAAAAGGTTCTTCTGAAAATTGGTAAAGAAAAGTAATAATTATTTTGTCCTTCACGAAAAATGAAAAATACAATGAAAACTCTTTAGATATATTTGAAATTCTTTTTCTTCTAATTTTATTTTTACATCAACTTTATGAATTTAAACACAGTACTAGATTGGCAGTTAGGTTTCATCATGTTATAGTTAAAATGGCTAGACATAATTGTAAGTTATATGCTAACAGTTTCTGTTGTATCTTTAAAGAGGTTACAGACAAAGGTGGTACTTGAGTGAAGGAACAGTAACGTGCATGTAGATGAAAGAAAGAGAGGTTTATTGTAAAAGAGAATACACTACTGAAAGACAGGGAATCGAGTGGCAGGCTAGCAATTCCCGAAGCAAGGTTATTTATCTTACCTCTTCATGAGGCAAAATGTAACACAAGGCCATTTCTTTATGTGGGGCAAAAGTGAGCCTGTAGGCTCGGGCAAAAATTCTCTAACAATTTGTTACTATGATCCATTCAACCATTCCATGACTGGCCACTCTCACCTACCAACCCACTAATTTCAAAGTACAACTCTGTTTGCAGACAGAGACCACAACTGAGTTGTAGCCGAGGAAAATGATACTTTGAGGTGCCTGGCCCTGAGGAACAGCTACTAGAGGATGCATCCTCTCATTGCATAGAGGCTTGGGCAATTTTCTTGGCTTGAGTTTGCATGCTTGGATTCCCCATATTAACCCTGACCTTGTGTCACATCCAGTCTCATTGCAGAGGATGGGGAAATAACCATGCCTTGTGTGGTCAAGATGACGAGGATCAAAGTATAATATCTGTTCCAGCTGCAGCAGCTAACAGCAGGCCATCCACAGAAATTCTAACTAGCCAGCCATCATCTCCAGTAGGCCTTTAGCTTCTTCCGCTCCAACAGGCTTCATATTCCAGCCATCCTCGCCAGCAGCAACAATATACAATAAACTGTCTTTCTCAGGACAGTGCTCTTCAGGGACTACCAAAACTGTCTTTCTCAGGGCAGCACTCTTCAGTGACTACCAAAACTGTCCTTCTCAGGCCAATGTTATTCTCAGGCCAATGTTATTCTCCTACATTCTTTCTACATGAACTTGCAGAGTTATTTTTTGTCTAGTGCACTGTACAATTTTTCTTTATGTATTTTTCTTTAACAAATATAAACCTTTGCAATATATTTTTTATACTAAGGTCTTTGTTTAGTTTGTTATTGTTTTCCATCATGCAATCTGTTTGCAGGTCAATATATAACCCACAACAAATTTACATAGTGAAAGCAAATGAAAGGAATGTCTGGAAAAAGCTTTTTTTTCCAAATTTATAATCAGTTACTCGTTATGCGTTTATTTAAATTGTTTTGTTCATAGGCATTTTTATAAATAAAAAATTTTTTCATAGTTATTTCTCTTCAACTTATACAGTGAGGCATCCACAATCTTAGCAACATGAGATATGCAGATAACACAGTACTGATAGCAAACATGGAAAAGAAATTACAAAATCTCCTACAGAAGGTAGCGACGGAGAGTGTGAAGAAGGGACTAAGCATAAATTACAAGAAGATAGAATGCATGGCCATCAGTAAAAAGATGAGCCCGAAATGCGATTTTGCAGGTCAAGGACATTAGAATCAAGCAAACGTGGAAGTTTAAATATCTAGGAAGCATTTTGACAGAGGACAGTAAGAGCGACAATGACATCCGCAGACGTATTGGGATGGCCAAGGACGTATTCCAAGAGCTGGGCAGAGTATTGTGAGACAGGAAGATTTCTTTGGTAACGGAAAAGAATACTGAGCTGTTATGTGATATCTGTCCTTCTTTACAGCAGTGAATGCCAGACGATTTCCTCAAAGATGAAGAAGAGACTCGAGGCAACAGAGATGTGGTTCTACAGAAGGATGCTAAGTAGATCATGGACCAAGCGTGTGAGCAACAATGAGGTCTTAGAGAGGAAGCAAACAAGGCTTATGCTTAACATCAAGAAGAGGCAGCTGAAATTTCTGGGACACAATGAGGAAGGAGGGCCTGGAGAATCTGATACTCACGGGCCAAATAGAAGAACAAAATAAATTTCATCGAAATCTGATGAAAACTGGAAACGCATAAACAACATCAAATCACATAGACAAACACATTTTGAGAATTTTAGATATAGGTAATATTATTGTCATAATTTAAACTATTTATTTTTATTAAAGTCTTTATGAAAGATATATATCCAAGAACAGACAGAAAATAGTAAGACATTGCTGAGAGTTATAATGGACAGGAAAGTAGTGGAGAACCATTGTCGCCAACAATTTCGACTCAAAACTGGCACTGAAGAACTATCTATCAAACAAAAAAAATTTAATCGAAATTGGAAGAAAACTGGAAATGCATAAACAACATCTGATACCACACATATACACACACATTTTGAAAATTATAGATATAGATGCTTTTGAAAGGTCTTAACTTATGACTTTATAAGTTTTAAGGATTTAAAAAAAAATTAATAGACAGTGAAATTAATTTTAAATCGCTTAAAAATATTTTTATAATAAGCGGAATTTATTTATGCAATTTTTCTTTCATTTTTATTCATTTATTATCGGGTTTTATTATTAGAGAATTTCTGATAACAGTCGTGACAAGGAAGACAACACAGAAGGCAAAATAATTGTTTTATATGGTGTAATAAGAAGCAAAATGTGAAAGCTGTACAAAAATGCTCACGAGTGATACAAATAAAAGAAATACAAAGACTCTTTACTGGTTCAGTATTTTTCTAACAATGATCAGAAACAATATGAATAGTTCCGAGACATGATTTTTTTTGTAGAACTGTAAGGAAGAATTATTTTTTTGTTTTTGCTTATAAATAATCACCCAATTAGTAAAAGAGCACAAAATGTTACTTTTAGCAATGATCAGTCAGAATGTTATGAATTTTGCTGATAAGTATACATGTTTTGTATTTTTTTTTTTTTTTTTTAACACCTGAACTCAGAGCCAGATTAATTCTAAAACAAAATAACCACATGCTTTGGACACAAAAAAAAAAAAAAGAAAGAAAGAAAGAAAAAGGCATAAATTTTTTTTACACACTTTTGAATATACCGAGCACAGTCCAAATATTGCCTACATAATGGTAAGACATTAGCTACAAAAATACCTTCCACATTTTAAACTGTCACCTGTGTGGTGCTGTTGAAGTTATGCAAGATGTCTTTCATCGAACTAATGTCTTACTGTTATGTGGGAGGTATTTGTACTGTACCTTGTCTTATGCCTTGTATGGTGATGACGTCACATCTAGCATAAAACTCAGGGTAGTGTGAAATCACAAAATTTTGTCAAAAATATTTATTTGATCGTTAATAATTTTTTTTGTAGGGGTCTTAAACCAGGAAAACTGTGCCTTTTTTATTTTTTTAAAGATCTGTTTGCCTAATGGAAAACAGCTTTATTTTATACACATTCAAGAACATCCCAAATAGTTCATTGTGTGGCTTCTTGTGCCATGTGCAGTACCAACGAAATGTGTCTATTTTAATGTCTGGTATGATGTGATTTTGACAAAGTAACAATTTCCCCGAATTTATCATTAATATGATACATTATATTTACAATATAAACAGGCAGATATTTTAATTATATGAATATATTATGTTACTATATTAAAAGGCAGTAACTCTATGTCTAATTGTTATTAGGAAAAATAGGTTGGGTGGGGTACCATTTTGTGGGCTGTGCTTATGCACCAATTGTTCTTAATCCAACCATGTCTTTAGTTAACTCACAGAAACATTATCACAAATTTAGCATCTTAAAAATTGATCCAGTGTTTAGAAGGGAGTTTAAAAAAGAAAAAAAAAGAAAAAGAAAAAGATGATGTCTATTTTTATGAGAGCAGACATTTCGGATAGAAGACAAAAAAAAAAAAAAAAAGAAAATTTTGACAATCTTGGATCTTTGTACCCACATAAAAGAACAGTAATGAATCCATTACATTCACTTACATGCTAATACTCTTGGAAAAGGTATGAATTCTCTTCTTCTCTCCCCATGGGTAAATGGGTAAATAGCAGGATAGATCAGGTTCTATAGCCTTGGATGGCAACTGGTCTACCGCAGAAAGAAATAACAACCTGCTGCGGGAAAAACTGTTTTTTATTTTAAGTACTTTCACTCCTCAGCAGTGTTTGTTTTACAAAGCAATGATTAGGATTGGAATAAAACCTAAACACACGATGAAAGTGAATTTATACATTCTTGTTTTTCAGAATTTGCAACAAAAATATTAAACACTAATTATTTATTAGATTGTTTATTGACAAGAATCTTATATTTACAACATTCTAAAAACTAATACAATTAGAACTAATGCAATGCAATATTTATCATTTACCAATTTATAAAGAAATAAATATGAAAGCAATTTTTTTTCATAAATTTATAAACATTTACTAAATTATTAAAATATGTGAAGAAAATACTTATTTACCATTTTATAAAGTTTGAATCGATTTGTAATTAGCCGATGTTTTGCCAATCAGTCCAATAAACAATCTAATAAATAGTGTTTATTATTATTGTTGTCAATTTTCAAGAACAAAGAAAATGTATAAAATCAGTTTCATATGCTTAGGTTTTATTACAATTCTAATTATCACTTTTTAAAACAATAAACATTGCTGAGGAGTGAAGGTAGTTAAAAATAATAGTGGTGTCAAGGGAAAAACTGTCTTTTTTGACATTCCATTTTTTGTGGGGAGAGAATGAAGTTTCGAGATTACCAAAAATTCAACTAAATTTGGGAAACGAATCATGTCCATCTTCTTTTCCTGATCACATAGGATATTTATAATGCAACTGCCTGGCCAGGCAGCACTCCTTTGGTTGGTTATAAAAAAACATAACATTTCATATGTTATAACACAGGATATCATACTCTTTAAGCAGAAACTGCTTGAATTCTCTCTTGCAGGACAAGATGATACTGGTTCAACTGAAATACAAAACAAAATAATTAAAATTTCAAGGCTGCAATTCATTTATGAAAGATACTGTAATATTATTGAATAAAAAAAAAAAAAAAAAAAAAAAGAGTCATTTTCAACAATCTGCTGAATTAATATGACTAATAATTTGGCAGTGACCTTTGCTAGTTGACCATTTAATGTGTAGCGAGAGACAAAATGTTATCTCCCCCTTGACCCAAAATAAAAAATATCAATAAAAACTAATAAATATTCATGAGAATAAAAAAAACTCACGTGATCTGACGAGACCAATATGAGAAATTATTAGGCAGGAAAGTTAATCTTCCTTCTTTTTGCTCTTTGAACTTACAGTAACAAGATGCACAATTTCAGGCTCATGACAACCAAACAGATAAGTACAAAATTTATACTGTTTTTGGTACCTAGTCTTTTGTAAGTAGATATATATATATATATATATATATATATAAATATTGTATTAAGAATTTTGAATATATATATATATATATATATAGATATATATATATATATATATATATATATATATATATATATATATATATATACACACACACACACACACACACACACACACACACACACAAGTCTTTTTTTTATAGAAATGCTTGTGTTTTGTTTGAACTTTTCATATATTTATGTTGTCATAAGTTTCATACACCTTAAACAAGGTCTATGCTACATATTCCCATACAACAAATGAATATTTATCAACATTTTCTATAACGTCATCTATATAATAAATGCATATGACACTGTGTCACATTTTTTCAACTTTACTCCTAGAGGCCGTTTTGGAATCAGGCCAACTTCGTGAGCAAACTAAAAATAATCTGGGCTGGATGAGGACCCCTAATCCTGAAAATTTGGATTCCCAAATTTTCATTACTGTGATTGTTTCTGGCAATTTCTATTATGTGATTTTTTTATGACAAATTCTTTTGTACAATAAGAGTTTTTATAACTTGGAAATATATTTGGGAATAATGAAGATTAGTTGCAAAATCCAGTGAAAAATCACCCATGAAATAAAAATAATTGTTTATATGGAAAGTAAGGACATATGTACATAAAATGATCTCCAAGTATCAGCAAAAGAATTATCATTGAACTTTTAAAAGTTAAGCTTAGATATTAATACAATACTTATATGCAGCAATCAATTTTGAGTTCTTCTGTGGTTTATTGCTGCTTATTGCATTTACTCCTCCCTACCTATTGTGATGGAGGCCCAATCAAGAGCCATCCTCAGGAGTTAGCTTAAATACTACCCAATAAGGCAGCTTTTAAGCTATTCTTTAATAATATCTGTCTAAATTTCTACTTTACTATTACACATATTTATAAATACCAATGTCCTTTCAGGACATAGGTATTCATGATTCTCCACAACTTCCTTTTTAATACACTCCTGATCAAAAATTTAAGACACCTGGAAATTTTTTTTAAAAAGACTGTTTTTCATGGAAAAATGTTAAACATTTTTTAATTAAGGTTACTAATTTTATAATCTAAAAGGTTATGTAGACAAAAACTTATAATCTGAACATCTTATTGAGAAATTGACATTTTTATAAAATGAGGCATTTTTTACACCTGATCAAAATTATAAAACCTGAGACAAAAATTCTACAAAAAGTGTACAAAAACATTCAACAACCAAATTTAATGAGTTCTAACTCCACCGGTTTTGATGACTTCAAAAATTCTTTGGGGCATGCTAGGAATTAGTGTTTCCATTAAGCTGCGAGGAATATTGCTCCAGCTTCTGAAGATAGCTTCACGAAGTTCATTTTTTGTTGCATATTGTTTGCCGTTTCGATAAACATCTCTTGCCATCCATCCCCAAACATTTTCAATCGGGTTTATGTCTGGTGAGCATGCAGGATGTCTCAAGAGATGGACCCCATTTTCTTGTAGAAAGGTCAAGGTCCAGCATGCAGTGTGGATTGCAGCATTATCCTGTTGGAATAACCATCTATCCCCACACAAATGATGGGTGTCCATCACCAACAATACTTTTTGTATCATGCTAACATAACCAGCCACTGTCTGACGACCCTGCACCATCTGGAGCTCCATCGTCCCTCTATAAGAAAAGGCACCCCATCTCATTAGGGACTCTCCACCACTATGACGTGCGGAGAAAATTTCAGGAGGCATGTTTTTGTTATGCCAATATCGTTGGAAGCCATCAGGACCATCTAGATTGAATTTTTTCTCATCAGAAAACAGGACTTTCTTCCCCTTCTCAATGTCCCATGTTTGTTATTCACGACCAAACCTTAAACGGTTCACTTTGTAACGTGGAAGCAGACGATGAATTTGTTTGCTCTTTTTATTTACCATGCCTTTTTGTCGTGTCATCTGATGGTTACTTGACTGCAATCAGCATCTGTGGCTGCCTTAATTTGACTAGAAGAAAGTCGACTGGCTTTCACAACAACCCGTCTTATTCTCCTACTCAAAGCTGGAGAAATGTTTTTGGGCCTACCAGTAGATTTTGCGTTTCCATAATTTGCATTGTCCTTTAGAAAGTTGCAAATCACACTTTTACTGCGATTTACCTTAGCTGTGATCACCCGCTGTGACAAACCTTGATTATGGAAATCTAGAATTCAAGAGCACACTCAACTTCGGTAAGTTTGCTTGCTTTAGGCAATGTGACACCTTTACGCAATGATTGCTAATCTCTAACTGAACTAAAAACATTGGAATTACTCTAGATCTAACAATTTATACCCCCTGGTCTTATAATTTTGATCAAGTGTAAAATTCCTCATTTTATAAAAATGTCCATTTCTGAATAAATTGATCGGATTATAACTTTTTGTCTACATAACTTTTTATAATATAGAATTAGTAACCTTAAGTAAGAAAAATTTTATAGTGTATCCATGAAAAACGGTCTTTGTAAAAAATTTTTTCAAGTGGTCTTAAATTTTTGATCAGGAGTATTGGCCCAAGATTCATCTCCATAAAGGAAGGTGCACAGCATGATAGCTTTATAGACCATTACTTTGGTGTCTCTTCTTATATTGTTGGTACAGGCCAATATAAAATAAAATTACAATAAATATATAATAATAATGGCTACTAATCCCTGTTGCAGACACCTGTTCAAGCACATTTGTTTTTTTTTCAACACCCACAAAGTCCACCTACAGTTTATACTGAAACTATGCTGAGCAAAACTTAGTTACAGTCACTTGGAGAGAGCACATCATCTGGCATGATCAACAGTTTAAACAAGGCCAGTACACTAGGTCAGGATGACTTGAGACTATGTGCTTGCACAACCATTGATAGCCTCCAAACAGTTCCATCTACCTAATTTCATTCACAAGACTTGGTTCAACCTATGGTATGGTTTTAGGCACTTTTCAATGGCACCATATGCTGGGATCATCTCCCCAGGCTGATATTACTAAGTCACCTTCCTGACAAATCAACCATGGCAAGATTCAGACCTGGATTTCATGTTTGGAAAGTGAAAATTCTAACCCCTCGGCCATGCTCCCATAAGTAAATGCATAATATAAAAATAAAGACATACTGTGTTTTTAAAACTTACACTTTTAAGAATATTTTCATACTGTTCCTTGATCATTTCTATCTTTTCAGTGCATTTGTTGTGGTTAGTTTCTACCTTTTTCATCTTGGCATCGATCTCCCTTTGCAGTGTCTCTTTTTGAGTTTTCAGTGCATCGGCTTTAATTGCAGTTTTCTTCTTCTTCCTGGAAAGAACAGTTAACATTAGTTGACAAATAAGGACCTGGTTGAAATAGAAAACAATTATAAATATTACACCACTTAAACTCTTAGAACGTTCCAGTGCCCAAGTTCTTTGCACAAGAATTTTCAGTCCTTACATTTTTGATTTGGAGAGGGGTCGGCAGCAAAAATTATTTGCGGCTAAATATGGTTATAAAAAGTGTATTCTTACTGTACATAAAACACTGGGTGATGAAATATTGTAATAGAATGTCAGCTGGAAAAAAAACAAAACAAAAAAAAAAAATACATATCACTAATCACTCTTTCGACAAAAAAATAGCTCGGCATTGAAAACACCAGTTTTTGTTTTATCACCAAAGTTAAACAGTGTAGACATACTGCTTGGAAACCCAAGGTACTGCAAACAACATCCTACAACCCAAAATATGTTTCAGCTTTAAATAACCTACAAAGGGTTGATAATCCATAATAAACAAATCAATCAAGTCTCATGCTAGGTCTTTTTATGCACACGCAAATTTGCATAATCATGTCAGAAAGTATAAACAATTGATACACATGATCCATGATACAAGGCTGCTTTGTTAAATGAGGGAAGTGTCAATTTGATCCTTCACTGCACCCACAACTACAGCTGGCAGCAAGGCCTCGGATTAGGAGATTGAAGGTTTTGAGAAGCATGGAACTACCTCTTAATTGCTGTTGTTCTCAAGTCCACCCTTACCTGGGGTGGTAGCACCTGTTAGGGTCCAAGCTATGGGAAAACAGTGAAACCCCAAACAAAAACAAAACACAATGAAAGCATAAAAATACATTTTTATAGTAAAAATACCAGCAATATAAATTTGAAAGTAAAATGACCAATGCAATTTTATAGAATGACTAACAATACATTTTATCTATTGTTGAAGGCATACAATCATACTCAAAATATATTTAGTTGAAGCCATAAAATTCTGTTCAAAATATTTTGATTTCAGCATTAAATAACCTATAGAGGTGTTGATATGTTGTTCAACAAAATCAACTAAATCATGTTAGAATTTTTGGGTACCTTGGTACTAGTGAGCCAGCCAAAATGAGCTGACTCATTTTATAGTTCACCAATAGAAGGGTTACCAATCAGAAGGTTCAAAATATTCAATGCAACGTGTATAAAGGCAGCCATGTTTTTTTCCAAATATTCACTGCCAGCCTTTGATATCGAAGACTGAAGAATTACAGAACAGCTGCTGGTGGTATTGGCGATATAGTCAGATTCAGTAGAGTGTCTGACTCGTGAGTATTAATCTTTAACGTTGTTTTATTGAACAGATTACGTACTGTGCTGTATTCTATATTCATAGACTATGGTGAACATGGTTAACAAAGGTTACGAGCCCAGATTACGACTGTATTTTGACAGAGACGAGTCAAAGCATGAATTATGGGAAATCAAATTCCTAGGCTACCTTAAAATACAAAAACTTCATGACATCATTCTTTGCCAAGATGACCAGAAAGAAGATGATGATTTTATGGAAAGAAATGTGACTGTGTTCGCTGAATTAATACAATGCCTGGATGGCAGGAGTTTGTATTTAATAATGAGAGAAGCCAGGGATGATGGACGTAAAGCTTTAAGAATATTGCGTGAACATTACTTGTCAAAAGGTAAGCCCAAAATTATTGCTTTATATACTGAACTAACCTCATTAAGGAGACGAGAAAATGAATCTGTAACCGATTATATTATACGAGCTGAAAATGTCACAAATGCCTTAAAAATGGCAGGTGAGACTATCTCAGATGGGCTGCTAATAGCCATGGTTTTAAAGGGATTACCAGTAACATTCAAACCATTCATGACAGTCATGACTCAAAAAGATAAAAAATTAACTTTCACTGAGTTTAAAATTGCGTTATGTAGTTATGAAGAAACTGAAAAATGTGTAATCCCCCAAATCAAGGAAATAACATAATGCAACTAAGAACGTCATTTAAAAAATTCAGAAAACCAGTCCCTCAAGCCTATCAGACTAAGAATTATGATATTAAAAACAAGGGGCTTAAAAACAACTATTACAATAACAACAACAACAACAGGAACAATAATAATAGAAAATCAAATATCATCTGCTTTCGTTGTGGAAAAGTCGGGCATATACATGCAAAATGGCAATTTTATACAAGGAGTGATTTTTGTAAAAATGTAAAAGCTTTTTCAAATGAGCGAACATATGCTTTTTTGTTTGGGTTGGATACTATACCCAATACTTATAATTCTTACCTAGTCGACATGGGTGTGACAAATCATGTAATTACAGATGAAACAAAATTTATTAATTTTGACCCCAACTTCGAGTCAGATTCCCACTTTATTGAGTTGGCTGATGGTACCAGAGCTAATAATTTAGTTTTAAAAAGAGGCGATGCCTGTATTTATTTACGAGATACTAAAGGAAATATTTGTAAATGTTTATTAAAAAGGGCTTTATATCCCTAAATTTAAACAAATTTTTTTCTTGGTTCAGTCTGCTGTTAGAACTGGTGTTAAAGTTAATTTTCACCGAGACAATTCAAAGTTAATATACCCAGATGGAACTGAATTTAATATACCACAAAATGGAGGTTTCTATTATTTGAAAAGTATTAAATCTGTGAAAACAGCCACGCACAACTTAAGGACTTGGCATAAAATATTAGGCCACTGTAATAATTCGGATGTTAAAAGATTGCAAGAACACATCACTGGAATGAAAATTACATCTCCAAAGGGCTTACAATATTGTGACACGTGTATTAAATGGAAAATGACGGAATATAGAAATAGGGATCAGATCCCAAAATCAACAGATATCTTGTTCAGAGTTTATTGCGACTTAGCAGGTCCAATTTCACCAATGGGTATTGGCGCCTATTCATATGTATTAAACTTTGTTGACGAATATTCAGGACTTATTATGATATATTTTTTGAAAAACAAATCTGATACCCTACAAGCTACAAGAATGTACTTACCTGATATCTCCTCTTATGGGAAAGTGAAAATAATTAGAACAGATAATGGTGGAGAATTTACTTCTGATGATTGCGAAAACCTCCTAATAAATGAAGGCATTAAATATGAGAAAACCTGTCCTTATTCCCCGCACCAGAACGGAATCGCTGAACGTAGTTGGCGGACGCTTTTCGAAATGGCTAGATGTTTGCTAATAGAATCTAAATTATATAAGAAACCGTTTCTATAATAGTAACATTAAAAAGACTCCTTACAAGACTTATACGAACTATAAACCCAACATAAGTAGTATTCATATTTTTGATGCAATTTGCTACACATATGTCAACCACAGAGCAAAACTAGATCCAAAAAGTGAGAGAGGCATATTTATTGGGTATGACAAAACAAGTCCAGCCTATATGATTTATTTCTCACAAAGTAAAATAATAAGGAAGATCAGATGCGTCAGATTTACAGATTCCTTTGCGCAAGGGGAGGATCCCGAAGAAAAGAACATTAACTGCGAGGAACTGGTCCAACATAAACTATTATGGCCTAATTATGAGATAGGGTCTATAAATAGGAAACACGTTCAAGATTCACAATTAAAGGAAGGTGTTATACCAGATGATATAGACGAGGAAAAATCAGACGAAAACCTTGAGTTAAAAGAGGATATAAACAAAGAGGGGGGAGAAATTCCACGTTATCCGACCAGAAATAGAAGAAAATCAGACTATTTTGGAATGGGTCAATGTAATATCTGTGACATTGACTGTTGCTATTTGGTGCAATGTACCCCGAAGAACTATCAAGAAGCCATAAATTCTGATAATTCCAAATGATGGATAGCCGTCATGAAAAAAGAAATGGAATCCCTAGTATCAAATGATACTTTTGAATTGAAAAAGGCCCCGGATGATAAAAATATTATCGGCAGCCGTTGGGTTTATACTATAAAGTGAACTGAGGATGGATCGCCAGTGTATAAGGCTCATTTTGTAGCTGAAGGATTCTCGCAGATATACGGGGAAGATTATGTAGAAACATTCAGTCCAACAACAAACATGACAACAATCAGAATTTTGATGCAAATGGCCGCACATTATGTTATGGATATACACCATATGCATGCTAAAGCAGCGTATTTAAATGCTCCGATTGACTATGAAATATACATAGAACCGCTGGAAGGTTTTGAAAAAGGTGATAATTATGTATGGAAACTGAAAAAGTCACTATATGGGCTCAAACAAAGCAGAAGAGCGTGGAATAAATTACTACATTCCTATTTAATTGAACGACATTTTGAATCCTCCCAAGTTGACCTATGCCTGTACACAAGAATATTTAATAATGAAATATTAGTAATTCTGATTATTTGGGTCGACGATATTTTAATTGCTTCAAAATGTGAAGCTGCTCTATTAAAAATTAAAAATTCCTTAAATATAAGGTTTAAAATGACCGACTTGGGTTGACTATCATGGTTTCTTGGTATACAGTTCAAATTTAAGGACAACACTGAATCAATGAATCAATCCAGATACATTGAAAAACTCTTATCTAAATTCAGCATGCAAAATTGTAAAACACGAACTACTCAATGTGAAATTGATTTAAACACAATTATGAATAATGAAGATGGTATAGCGGCGTGTGAGAAAGAATACAGAATACTGGTTGGAAGTCTTATTTACGTCATGACATCAACTAGGCCAGACATCTGCTATACGGTTACTAAGTTGTCCCAAAACTTAAATAAACCAGGGACTGTGCATTTAACAAGAGCTAAGCAAGTATTACGTTATTTAAAGGGAACTAAGAATCAGTGCCTAGTATTTCGACAATCAAAAAACCCACTACAACTGGAAGGATTTCGTGATGCTGATTGGGCAAATTCACCAGATCGTAAAAGTATCACAGGCTATTGCTTTAGATTGGCAAAAGATAATCCAATAATTAGCTGGAAATCTAAGAAACAGGGAATGATTTCACTTTCAACTTGTGAGGCAGAATATGTTGCATTGTCGCAAGCAACACAAGAGGCTATTTTTCTTAAATTACTAATAAAAACAATTACAACATTGATAATAAGTGAGCCTATAACTATTTAGTGTGACAATCAGGCCAGTATTGCTTTGGCTAAAAATCCAAAGATTAAAGCATATTGATATTAAATATCAATTTGTTAGGGATCAGGTACAAAAGAAAACAGTACAAATTGAATATGTTCAATCCGAAAATAACATGTCGGATTTGATTACAAAGCCAATTACAAAATTGAAATTGGGGGCTTTCATTCCTGTCATATTTGGTACTGACCTATAAGGTCCTTATTAGTCCTGGGCACGACGTAAAACTGCATCCATCAAGTTTCTCTAAGGTCCTTATAAGTTCTGGGTAGAACATAAAACTTCATCCATTAGTTATTGTCTTAAAAGACGTCAGTTTTTGGTATGAATGAGTCCTTAGTTTTGGGGTATAAACGTAAATAGTCCTACTTTTAGCCCAATCCTCCTCTGAATGACTCTCAGAATCACTCTGACCCGGAGTGATAGTGCTCGTTTTAATGGGTCCCAGCTATAGGTAAAATAACTTTTTCCACTCTTTTGTTGTGATCACAACCCAAATTTATAATATTGTTTATTAACCTGAAATACTTAACAGTGGACAAAATGATATAACTAATTTTTGTGGATATTAATTTAAAAAAAATTTAATTACAAAACAAAAAAGATATATTTTATGAATACTAAAGTATTTGTTCCATATGAACATTGACTTTACTAATATTTGGAAAGAAGATTCCATAATGTACCCAAAATAGGGGGGGCGGGTTAGAATTTTTGGGTACCTTGGTACTAGTGAGTCAGCCTAAATGAGCTGACTCATTTTATAGTTCACCAATAGAAGGGTTAAAATATTCAATGCAACGCGTATAAAGGCAGCCATGTTTTTTTCCGAATATTCACTGGCAGCCTTTGATATCGAAGACTGAAGAATTACAGAACAGCTGCTGGTGGTATTGGCGATATAGTCAGATTCAGTAGAGTGTCTGACTCGTGAGTATTAATCTTTAACGTTGTTTTATTGAACAGATTATGTACTGCTCTGTATTCTATATTCATAGACTATGGTGAACATGGTTAACAAACCAAACATTATATCCACAGCTGATCACCTGATCAACTAGGAGGCAATTTTTTTTTTTTGCCTTTAAGTAAGGGTTCCTCACATGTGAGCTCTTTTTTGGCCCCTGAATGATCATCAACTTTGCATTCTGGTGCACATGCAGCTTCTGGTTTTTCAAACCATTCACCAACGTTTTGACCAGGGTCTGACCTGCTGAAAATCTGGATCATTTTAAGTTTTTATGTATTACTCTTCATAATGACAATAAAGCTTGTATGTAAAATGCCCACTAATGAGATATTACAAAGTGAGAAGAAATGTCTCTGCTTTGTGTTGTTTTTTTTTTGGGGGGGGGGGACCACCAATTGCTCTCTCAACAGCTCGATCTTTTTCATGCACATACAAACATATACATCAGAAACTATAAATACTACTGTCTTGATGGCAGTGTATACAAAATCTCCAAGGCTGCTTTGTTAAATGAGATAATGCTAGTCTTGAAACCTTGACTAAACTTAACTTTCTCAAATATTTGATTTCCAGTCTTATTTTCTGTTATTAATGGTTGGTGGTTTTTATCCAGCGGTATATCAACTTGTATAAGGTTATCTTATGCTGAAATCTAAATATTTTGCAAGCAATTTTATTTTATTTTTTCGGAGATACTGGCAGTAAACCATCTGCATATGAAAGTGAATATAGAAAAATAGAAAGGGGCATAAGACAAGGATGTGTCTTCTCACCAGATTTATTCAACCTATACAGTGAGGCAATTCTGAGACAATTAAAAGTCCTACCAAGATTCATTATTGGCGACCACAATCTTAACAAAATAAGATAGGCAGATAAAACAGGGTTGATAGCAGACACAGTAAGGAAGCTACGAAAGCACCTGTGGAAGGTAGTGAAGGAAAGTGTGAAGAAAGGATTAAGTATAAACTGCAAGAAAACAGAATACATGGTTATCAGCAAAAGGATGAGGCCAAAATGCAAATAACAAATAGGAGATACTAAAATCAAACAAGTAGAGAAATTCAGATATCTAGGAAATGTTCTACCAGAGGACAGAAAATGTGTCACTAAGATCTGAAGACGTACTGGGATGGCCAAAGTGCATTCCAAAAGCTAAGCAGAGTATTAAGAGACAAACAAATTTTGTTAGAAACAAAGAAAAGAGTACTGTTATATGATATCTGTTCTCCTGTATGGCAGCAACTGTTGGACAATCTTCTCAAAGATGAAGACTTGAACTAACAGAAATGTTGTTCTACCGAAAGATGCTGATGATATTTTTGGCTGAATATGTGAGCAACAACAAGGTTTTGGACAAAATGGAAACTTATACTTAACATCAGGAAGAGGCAGCTGAAATTTCTGGGGCACGTAACGAGGAAGGAGGGCTTGGATATTTGCAGGACAGACTGAGGGAAAGAGGGACAGAGGAAAGCAGCATATAACATACTTGATGTGCTCAAGTAAATGAATGGTAAAACAGGGATTGGGAGAAATAGCAAAAAGACAAAACTTATTAAGAGCTACAAGGGGCAGGAAGATGTGGAGGGCCAAGATCGCATACATCCTAAAAGGATATGACACATAAAAGAAGAATGGTTTAGTGATACAAGTCTTACTTATAAACTCATAGCTGGGGGTAGAAGAGGTGGATTCATACATTTCCCAAGGGTATTTGCGCATAAGTGAAGGTATCAAAGTCAACTAGAAATGGAACTCAGCTCTGCAATTAACAATTCTGAGCCACTATCCATTACACCACATCAAAGCTTACAATATTTGGTATTCCCAAGTAGTCACCCATCTAGGTATTGACTAGGCTTGATTTTACTTAACTTTGGTGATTTTTTGGGAATCAATGTTTCAATGTGATACGGCTATATGCCCCTGTTATTAATGGAGGCATAATTGAGTAATTTGCACTTATGTGCACATACCCTTGGGAAACATGAATTTATCTCTGTTATATTCTGTGCTAAGGGAATAAATACTTAACACCAGGTGGATACTAGAAGAAAGGTTTATTGTACACAACCAGTACAATATGAAATACGGTACAGTTATACACACAGGTCAATCTAGTAGTGAGTGCCACTAATTGGAAGGTCAGACATACTTGCGTCTTCTCTCTCTCACTCTTCCTGAAGTCTCTCGTGAACAGTTGACTTTATAGGTACTTACTTCCTATAGTATAATCATTTATGGGGGTGCCTGGTTATTCCATTACATCAGTCTCTTTCCCCCAGCTATGGGTAAACAGCAGGACAGACAGGGTTCTATAGCCTTTGGTGGCAATTAATCTAGGAGAAGGAGAATTCTGAATTCAAAAAGTTCTATGGCTTAAATAGCCTCACCAACCTGCAACTGGCTAATCGTGGGGAGTACAGCCAAACTCCTGAAGACGTAGTCAATTGGGAAAGGGGTTCCTTCAAGGAGTGAGAAAGCTCTGGATCTATCAGGACATGGTGAACCATTATGAGACTGAAAGTAATAGTCATCTTGACCACATTATTACTGATGATAAGGTATGGTGAGCCAGAAGCAAGACAAGAGTCTATGGAGTGATGACATATGAATTCTCTATCAAAGAAAAAGTTCAAGAGACCCATTAGTGGGCAAAGTGATATGTAATGTCTTTTTGGATAGGAAAACTTATTCTTCCTGAATCAGAGAAGATGATAACCCTTAACTTGCAACATGATGACAAAAGGCCACACACCAATTTGAAGACAATGGATCATGTTATAATTTGGGGCTAGTATTTCTTCACTTCAAGTATAAACAGAACATGGGCAGCATGGGCAACGGACTACAGAGTCTAGCTGGGATCTGTTCCAGCTAAACAGTCGAACTCTCTGCCTTCGGGTGGAGAGGAACCTGGACGAGGCTCCGCCAAAAGGCAGAGTCTCATTCAGGGAGGTAGACTGTCCCTGAACCCATTTATGTGGGTTCAAAAAGGGAATATTTTTGGCCGAGCCTACAGGCTTGGAGAACCAACATTAATCCGACCATGTGCCACATGCAACCCTCGTGGGGGGCTAGCTAAATATACTAGCTGGGATCTGTTACTCAGCTCTTAGCTGTTGTCAAACTCTCTGTCTTCATGCAGCGAGGAACTCAGATGAGGCTATGCTGAAGGGCAAAGTCTCATCTGGGGAGGTACAGACCCGAACCCATTTATGATTTTTGCCCCGCATTAACTTCGGCCTTGTGCCACATCCTACCTTGTGGGGAGGCTGGTAAATATTTCTAGCTGGGATCTGTTGAGTACGACTCAGACTTACGCGAGAACTACCGACCTTTCAATAATAACACTCACTACTGGATTGACTTGCGACAACCTTGTACATAACTGTTATCTTTATTCTTATTCTACTGGTTTTTACAATAAACCTTTACTTATTTATTCCACCTTGTTTTTCAAGTATATATTCCTATTGGCACGGAATAAAACAGTTTTTGACCTTAAGGTCATGGGGACTGTTGGCTCTGTATACAAAGCTTAACTTGATCATATGACCAGATATATTGCCACATACCTCTAAGCCTTAAATCCTAGGATCTGGTTGGCACTTATGAATGTAGGTAAGATTTGGTATTGTCTTTTAGAAAAAGACCCATTTCATTGTAGACTTGATCTTCACAGTTGTTCTTTTCCTTGATTACTCATTTCAAGTGTTCTAGGAATTTTGATGATGTTTCCATATCAATCAATGCCAATTCTCCTATGGCCTTATGGTTGTAAGACTTTAGAAAGTGATAAAGTCATTCTGTGCAAGCTTTAAATTACTTCAGAGTCTGTCTATATTTCTGAGACGAGGTATTATTTACATTATTCGGACTATTATGTTCATCTTTGTCACCATATTTATCACAATGTTTCGGCCACTGTACGCTCCAGCCTTCAGGTGGTTGGAATGTCAAACTGAACCCTTTATTTCGCTCACTGGGGTAGACTGTTCTAGTTTCATGTGCCATGTTTGATGGATGTCAGTTATCAGTTATCTCCTGCTAATTTCCCTCTGAAAGTTGTCCACTGCCTTAACCGGGTATTGAACTCACACTCTTGTGAGGACACATGGCACAGTGGATAAAGGCGTTGGTTAGATCCAGTGACAGGACCCAAAGAGTGTGAGTTCAATACCCGGTTGAGGACAATAGTCCAAATAATGTAAATAATTTAAATTACTTCTTATTGCTTTCTTTAACTCCTTCATGTAATGTTCTTATAAAGTAACTTTTCAAGTGGAGCGTTTCTGCCAATCTGAAACATTTCTGCACTATGTCCTCTAGCCACCCATTTAATGTCTCAGTCTTTACAAGCAATGGCACAAACTTGATATATATACATATGTAGTTGTGTGTGTGTGTTATTTAGCAAAAGCATTGAATTCACAACCTCCCGTTTATTATAAACCAAAACTTTTACTTAATTGTTTATTATTGTTAGACTTACCTGTCACACTTGCTGATTGGAATGGGTTCAGCATATGGAGCTCAATAAAAGCTATTGATTGTTCTCCAATGTCAGTAACTTTAACACCTTGCAGTGGAAACACTAAAATGTCTCCAAATTTCATTTTTTTTTTTTTTTTTTTTTTTTGTTTAAATGCATGGATTATTCTATGCCCACTTCCATCATACTTTAGCGGTTTTATTTCAACTGATCCAACACTTGAAACTTTTATTGGAGACGAATTACTTTTTTCGCCTTCTTAGGTTTCTCATCATTGCCTTTAGTGCTTTTAGCAATTAGCGGTTTTGTAGTCACCCCCACCAAAAAAAAATAAAAAAACAACAGGAAAAATTACCAAATGCTACGAGCATGACACCTATAGTAAGGAGTTTAGGAACTTTTAATGTAAAGGAGAAAACAAAGGGGAAATAATGATAGCAGAAAGCGAGAGAGTTTTCTCCCTTTCATTAAGTAATTTGTTTACATGGGGAACCGGACCCAAAGGGTTTTAAAGCTTTTCTGAAATTTAAAGATGGTACAACACCGCACAAGTTAAAATCATATAAAATACGGAGCTTATTGTGTGCTTATGCGTATGATGTACTTGCCCATTGTCTTTGACATATGAGGGCCCAGAAGTTCAGTTCTTAGAACCAAACAGCCAGAGTACCTGCACATTTGACTTTATTGGTAGAGGCTTATGCAGAACCAACTACGCTTTTTGGGAAAACTGAATACATTCAACTGGTGCACATAGTGTGCAACAAGGTCTCTAAACAACCCTTCTTAGGTTTTGAATTCAGAGTTTCCTTCTCCTGGACTGGTTGCCAACTAAGGCTAAAAAGCCCAGTCTGCCTTACTAGTTAACTCAAAGCTAGGTGGGGACACACAAATGGATTCATACCTTTCTCAAGGGTATTTGTGCATGAGTGGATGTAATGAATTTGACTGGAATTTGAACTCAGCTCTTCTGTTTCTTATTTGGAGCCACTATCCATTACATCAACCACACATCCGTTGTGTGTGTATATTTACAATAAAATATAGCTATAAGGTATGCTACATTTATGGGTTGAATTGCTTAAAATCAGAGATCGAGCATATGTAAATATAAAAAGTGAATATTGAAGTCAACAATCAGTGATGGAATTGTCAGGTTGTTTTAAGCATGAAACAAACTGTTGTAGTAAAAAAAAAAACCAAAACTATTTACTGTGAATCCCAGAAAAAGATACACCGGGGTTTTTTGTAAGAAACACCACATAGTATAGAACTGATATTAAACTACAAACAAGTCCTGGCCATAAATAAACTCCAACCACAGATCGCTTCCCCTACGATAAGATACCGTACACCCACATCAATCGCTAACACAAACCCATTCTCATTAACAAAGTGTCTACAAGAGGAGGACTGACATTGAAAATAAATTTAAAAGAATGTTCCAAGACAGAAACTTAGAGACAGATGATAGCCGTATCCAGAATGCCTTGAAATAGACCATATCTATGTTGAGGTAATTTTTGTTTTTTTTGCTGTAAAAAATATTATATATCTCATTAAATTGTTTCTTGATTCTTTGTTCAACATAAGAAATACTGAGATTAAAAACTATTTAAGTAAAATTTAGCTATATTTCTAAGATAAAACAAAATTCTTGCTCTAAATGTCACCAAGGTAAAAAAAATAAAATTTGTCTTGAGGCTCACAAACAAATCTGTTTATGACTTTAATAATTTTATATTTTAACTGTTCTTGTATTTTAGTGAATTCAATGTTTTCAAGGCCAGTCAGTTAAGTTCCAAACGTGATACACACTTGGGCAATCATGTCTCTTTTGAGTCATGACTGACTAGGCACAAGATTTTTCTGCAGTAGGCTGCGGTTTCTTTCTTTGGTAAACTGGATGCCAACCAAGGCTATAGGATCCAGTCTGTCCTACTATTCAGCACATAACTGAGAGGAGAAGAGATGGATTCATGCCTTTCCCAAGGGTATTTGCATGTAAGTGAATGTAACAAACCCAAATGAAATTCAAACTTGGCTCTTTGATTTTTCATTCCAATTATTCATTGCATTACAAGATAAACTTGTTAAACTAAATAAATTATTGTTGATCATTAAATCAACAGACTAGTACCTACTAGTTTGTTACACGTCATTTCACTGTTCTTTTTACAATCTTCAACTATTAAACTTGAAATATGAACATCTTATAAAAGCATATAATGTAAAGCAATTTCATTGTCTCTTTTATACAAGTGAGGATTAGCACCTGTTTGACTTGTATTTATAAAAACTTTTTTTTTTCACTTAACAGCAGGATTCAAAAAGAACTCTTCGCAGTTCTAATATTAAGTGTCTGGGATTCAAGAGACGATGCACTCCCGTGCATTCGACGGGATTCAAGAGCTGATGCTCCCCCGTGCATCTGATGGGATCCAAGAGCTGATGCTCCCCCGTGCATCCGACGGGATCCAAGAGCTGATGCTCCCCCGTGCATCCGACGGGATCCAAGAGCTGATGCTCCCCCGTGCATCCGACGGGATCCAAGAGCTGATGCTCCCCCGTGCATCCGACGGGATCCAAGAGCTGATGCTCCCCCGTGCATCCGACGGGATTCAAGAACTGCTTCTTGTGCATCTGACAGTATTTAAGAGATGCTACTTGTTCATCTGGAATGTTTTGAAGGATCATTGTACTTACTCAGTAGTCTGTGAGAAACATGCATCAAGGTCTGTGCCTCGTGATCGCTTTTGTAACTGTAATTTCTGGATCCGATCTTGGATGAGGGCAATAGATTCTACCATTTCCTCCTCTTGTATCTTGATTCCTTTTCTCTTGTGTACATTCACTTGGCTCGACTCTTTGATCCTCTTAATGTCCTCTTCAATTGTTCTGGAAAGAAAAAATAACAAATATTCAACGGCACTTCCATACTTATATGGATCGAGTTGTATAGAATGACGTTTGCTGCATAGAAAAATTTAATTTCTATAAAAAAAAATAACAAAAAAGTATTAGGTTGGTGCAAAAATAATGACGTAATAATGTCGTTTTTTGACAAAACATCAAAAAAAGACATTATTACGTCATTATTTTTGCACCAACCTAATATTTACCCAGCCTCCCCACTAATGCAGGATGTGACATAAGGTCAATTTTTTGTGTGCGGAGTGCTATGCACATATGTATGTATATGGGCATAGGAGAAAAATTTTAGCCCAGTCCCAGTGACCACTGTAACGCTGGCATCGATCACAGGGTTAGAATCCCCAGGGCTGGGCATTCTCCCGCATAAAATGCAGTAAAACGTTTACTTCACTTCTGGTCAAAAGCTCTGGTACATTACAAGAATAGAGAAGAACATTGCAGAAATGTTTGAGATATTTTTATATTTCTTCTAGGAATATTAATTTTATCTTCATCTCAGTCTTGCAATTAAATTGTTCCGAAATTATATTTAATTATTATCTAATGGTGCTATTATAAACTTACACACAAAAAAAAAAACAAAAAAAAACAAATGAAAAAAAAAATGAAAAAAGAAGTTTCATTCATGTATCAATTGATTTTACAGAGAATAAACTAGTTAGAGTTTCTTAGAATCAGTAAAAATAACAAAATGATTTTCTTAATATCAACTACTTTTTCTGTCTAAATTTCTGAGATGAGGTATTATGTACATTATTCGGACTATTGTCCTCATCTTTGTCACCATATTTATTACAACGTTTCTGCTTTAACTGGGTATTGAACTCACACGCTTTGGGTCCTGTCATCTAACCAACACCTTTATCCACTGTGCCATGTGTCCTTAAGGCAGTGGAGAACTTTCAGAGGGAAAATTAACAGGAGATAACTGATAACCGACATCTATTAAACATGGCACGTGGAACTAGAACAGTCTACCAGAGTGAGCAAAATAAAGGGTTCAGTTCGACATTCCAACCACCTGAAGAAAGCTGGAGCGTACAACGGCTGAAACGTTGTAATAAATATGGCGACAAGATGAGGACAATAGTCCGAATAATGTAAATAATGTACAACTGCATTTTTATTGCTATCTTCAGATTGACATAGCTCTTGCTAAGTTACATGGTTCTGGCTTATTTTTAATATTTTTAAAATTTCTGATCTGAATTGTTTACTAATGTCTACAGAGTGAAAATCTGAGAGTTGCAATAAAAAGCCACTGAAATTAAAATGAAAGATAGATGGATTGAAAAATTAATATTTTACTCTGCTTCATCTAATTTCAATTAGAAAAAAAAAAAAAAAAAAAAAATAACAGTACCTTTCTGTTCAAACATTTTTCTAAGTGTATGGAGAAAAGCTTTCAATTTTATTTGAAAACAGCCAAAAAATGATTATAGCAAAACGCATGCATGCCAATTTCTTATCTGTAAGAAATTTATTAATTTTAGTTAAACCCCAGGGTTAACCAAAGATACCAATTCATTTTGGTCTTCTTTGAAGTGAGGGAAAAAAGCCCCCATTAATATAGAAAAAGATAAAAATATAGTATTTAAAAGACTATCAATAGCAGTAGTCAGACAACTTTAAAAAAATAGTCCTATGTATTTAGATCTTCTGAGTTTGAATTCCAGTTGAATCCATTACATTCACTTACGTGTTAATACCCTTGGAAAAGGTATAAATCTTCTCACCCCAGCTATGGGTAAATAGCAGGATAGACCAGGTTTTATAGCCTTGGATAGCAACTCATCTACCGCAGAAAGAAATGGCAACCTACTGTGGGGAAAAAATCTGCCTTGTGAGTCATGTATTGAAAGATATGATCACCTAAGTGTGTATCATGCAAAGCACATCACTGACTGGCTGAGCAAAAAAAAAAAAAAAAAAAAAAAAAAAAAAATAGAAAAAAATCCTCCAAACCAAATGCAAGAAAATTAAATGAAAAAAAAATTTTGTACTAGTAAATAATTAATATTAAAAACAAAAAAAAAACCCACAAAAATCGACTTTTGTGATAGTGACAAAAAGACAGTCTTTCTTATGACAACTTTAACTACCTTCACCCCTCAGCGCTATTTATGGTTTTGAACACAATTTTATGGCTTTAACTAAATATATACTATAAACTAACCAGATTATCCACACTTTGCTGCATGTCACACATTTGTTTTGTAAGAAAATGATGATTGATTTTAAATCATTGTTATAAATTGTGGAGAAAAATGATACATTTTAGTAATACTCAATGATCTTGCTGCTGTGACCGCTATCTTTCTTCCCCCTTTTATCTTTTGGAAAGGAGCCATTCCCTTGTTCAAATTTAAATTTAAAACAAAAAGGAGAAAATTTCCAGGGGAGAAGCGGGCAAAAGGAAATGTATAAATTCACTTTCATATGTTCTGCTTTAATTACAATTCTAATCATTGCTTTTTAAAACAATAAATATTGCTGATGAGTGAAGGTAGTTTAAAAAAAGTGGTGTCTTGGGAAAAACGGTCCTTTTGACACACTGTCTTATTGCAGACATTCCATTTATCCATGTTTGCAGAAAAAAAAACAAAAAACAAAAAAACTTACTTTATGCTTTCACTGTCTTCCAGCATTGACTGCATAAAAGAAATTCCCTGTTCAACAATGCTATTGCGGGTTTTCAACTGGTCCAGTTGCTTCCGGCGACTGGATACGAGCTCCAACTTTTCTGTCTTTATCTTCTTCAGGAACTCTACTTTTTCTTGCATGGAACATAAATTGGCCTTAACTTTCTGCGGAGACTGGACAATGTTCCGCTGTAGTTTTTCACATTCCTGAGTGACTTTCATTATCTCTAACTTGAGTTCATCCTGTACAAAGCAGAAAGAGGAACGGCGCGGATTTATAATAGAGTTGGGGAGTTGCAACAAATCCTATCTGCACCAGAATCCATAACGTTACCTATTTATTTACAACCCATTGTCACAATAAGAAACCTGAAATCTGCCCATATATATATATTCTTACACACACATACATACAGCGTGCGATGGGTAAATTGTCGCCATTTTATATTTTACATTTCGCGCATGCATGCTTTTGATTTTGTCAACTGCACAGTACCGTAGGGTCCATTGGGCCCCATCTCTGAGAAACAGAGCACCATGACCCAATCAACTCCATCAGAAATTTGGAAACAACATGATTGGCATTCATGACAGAAGATCCAATGCAAACATTTCAGAGTGTGTGCCAATCAGAGGACAGTGAAAAAGAGTTAGATGAGTCTAATTGTGATTACGAAGGTGTTTGGAGTGATCACTAATGATGGCAACATTATACCTCAATTCATCTTCCCACAGAGCCTCACACTCAACATGAAGGCCTACATCAAGTATGTTGAGAAGGTAGTGTTGCCTTGGGTCAAGAGGGTGGTTGCTGGAAGACCCTATGTCTGGCAACAGGACTCTGCACCATGCCACACAAGTAGGAGAACCCAGTCATGGCTGTCAGACAATTTCAGTGACCACATCACTCTTTACATCCAGCCACTTAAATCTCCAGACTGCAATCACCTTGATTATTATGTGTGGGGTGCAGTTGAGCGAGAGACCAACGAAACTTCTTGTAACATCAAAGATGAACTGAAGGCAAGGATTATGGCAGCATTCACCAACTTAAACAAGGAGACTGTCCAGAAGAAATGCAGGAGATTCTGAAGTCATCTGGAGGTCCTGGTTGAAGCCTATGACAATTTTATTGAATAAATTTACTCTTTAATATTTCAGGATATTTTTGTGAAATTTTGGTAAATATATCTATTAAAATGAGATGTCAGTGCTATTTTCATTTTTGCATAATTTAGATGACAATTTACCTATTGCAACATCTGTATGCGTGTGTGTGTGTGTATATATATATATATATATATATATATATCTCAATCATACACAGACATACACAAAGAAGAAAAAATTGATCTAACATCAATAAAAAGCACATAAATTATTTTTTTCTTATTATAAAGATAATGGAAATGAGAAAAATCCATAGACAATTGCTGAGGGAATGCTTCTAGCGAGTATTTAATTTCCTTGATTCCATAGTCGTGTGGGATGTTGCTATACAGGTTCACAACATCCAATGAGACAATTGTAACAATACGATTCCTCACACATCTTTAGAAGATAAAGAGATAAATTCCTTCCTTTTAAGTCCACTCAGCTATTGGAGTTTTGTAGGAATTTTGTCTCCAGTCCATTTTTGAGTGAACTTAAGGGTTAGTGTTTCAGGATTCATGTCACCAGTTCACCTTTGAATTGAAAAACATAAAAATTTTATAAACGATTTTAGATAGTCATAAAAATAGTCCTTTGAAGATTTGACTACCCATGTGGCTTTGGGATGGTCCCAAATTTTCTAGAAAGACAGGTGGATGGAGGGGGTGGGACCCCAGGATTATCCATATAAGCAGAGAGAGGCAGAAAGGAAAGAAAGGTGGGTCCAGCCATGAGAGAAATAGGTAGGTGACCATAGGAGTTGGAGTTGCCCAGTGACAGAAGGACTGGTAGTGAAGAATCAGGAGTCACCGAGGCCAGTGAAGTTAGGAAGATAGCAGTCCACTTCCTCGAAGCTGAAGGAAGGATCCCACATTTAAGTGAGAAATCACATTGTTGCTACTTCCCAACCAAAGAGTCTTGAAAAACAATTGTCTTCATTTTTTGTTGTTGAAAGCAATCACGTCCAAAAAGACAAACCAGAGCACATAGTGAGTTGGGTGTATATGCAAATACGCTCAACCTTGGATGTCATCACAGGTGTAGTGAGCAACGAATGATCAGAGAACATAGTCACAATTTCGCCATAAATGGTGTCACACAATGTAAGTGTTCTGGTTTACTTTGTTTGGTAGATAGTTGAGAAAATCTAGATGACTTCATATGAAGTTCCAAACTTGTTTGATGTGAGATTTGACGTGTAAGAAATAGCTTTGGTAGTGTCTCTCACAAACTGGGCCTGTTACGATAGGTCCTAATTCTAAGTCATTTGGGGTGGGTATATTCAGATAGTTGGCTTTTGTTATATTGCAGGTTTCATTGATGAATTTATTTTTGTGACCTTTAGATAGTCCATAGAGATTGCTTGTTTTACACCTAAAGTTGGTGAAATAGTCAAATTACTCATAAATTTCGGTATGGATGTATTAAATCAGTGAGTTGTTTCATCACTTTATAAAGTTTGTATTATTTGGCTTCTTCATAGTATATATATATTGTTTTGTAGTATTTTCTGGATAATGTTTGTGTATTGTTTTGCATCCATAACAACAACTGCACTTCCTTTATCTGCTTCTTTTATAATAATATTTCTATCCAATTTTAGATCATTTACTTCAATCCATTTCCATTTTTGTTTGGCGAAATTGGACTTCATTTGAGACGTTTCCAGTTTGTCAAATGGGAAGTTTGAGATGTTTCACTGAATTTATCAAGGGCTGTATTTCTACCACTTGGGGGTTAATATTCTGTTTTGTTTTTAACTAGTGATTTATCATTGTCATCTTCAAAAAAATTGTTCTGCTAGCCTTAGTCTTTTGCAAAAGTCTGAAGATTCATTTTTAATTTCTACTACATTTGGTTTTTGGGGTGTTTCTGTAAATTTTAGTCCTTTACTTAGGATTTGTATGGGAGTTAATGATTTTTGTGAAAGGTTGATTATTTTTTGGATTCTCATGGTTGTGGAGCATCCCATGCCCATGTACTTCTGGTTTCTCTCTAAAACATGGTCATTAGGGTGGAATTCCTCTATATTATTTGTACTGTTAATATTACACATATATACACACACACTAACAGTTTATTTTTTAAAATATTGTATTTTTAAAACAATTTCTGAAATTTTATTAAACTACAAATTTGTTTACCTAACCTTATGATGACTTAAGAAAGTTGGAAGCTCAGGCCATATTACTTTTATTTTTCTTCTGAAATTAACTTTGGACAATTACTGATGGAATTTCCTCCTCATTTGAGGAGGATCATTCACAATTTGGAAAAGTCAATCATTGAAATTAATTGACATAAAATGTTTATCATTTTTCAATAGTATTTGTCATAAAACACAAACATTATATATATATATATAGATATATATATATATATATACACACACACATGCACAGACACCCCCTCTCTCTCTGTTGTATGGATATGAGTTTGTGACCCTGGGTTTCATGTTTTTGTGATCACCAGACAATCATCAGAGTTTGTCTGATGATCACAAAAGCATGAAACCCAGGGTCATAAAGTCATATCCATACAACAGAATATGTTAGCTCTATCACTGATATTGAGCACTTTTCACTAGGTACTGCACATACAAAAGATATATATATATATATATATATATATAAAATGCCCTTCAGGATACTTGAAGCAAAATCTTATTCTAAGGCACCAATGCTTATGACCACAACATGTTAAAGTTGGTCAGAACTTAGATGGGTAACCACTTGGAATACCAGCTGCTGTAAGCTTGGATGTGCAGATGGTGTAATGAGTAATGGCCTGGAATTGTTAATTAGAAACCTGAGTTCCAATTCCTGTTGGATTCATTATATTCACTTATGTGCAAAATACCATTGGGAAAAGGCTTGTATCCACTTCTTCTCCCCATCTATAGGTTAATTTTTAAAAAAAAAAATTTTGGAATCTGAAAATATTTTCTGGCTTTAACTAACCAGCAATGGGTTGATAAGCCATAAAAAATGAATCAATCAATCAACAAAGAACCAAACAATAACTCTACATACCCGACGTGCCCTTGCCTCCGAGATGATCATTTTCTTCTCAGAGATTTTTGCCAACAAATTTTGGCTCTCCGACTGAATTGCCACCATTTTATCATTTGTGGTATTGATCTTTTCTTGTAGCTTTAAAATAAAAACAGAATTACAGAATGACAACAAAATACACGTAAACATCACATGAACAGTTTCTGTGGTTAGTGTGAAAGTTCAAACGTTCAGAAATTTGTAAGATATTTATAAATATATCTGCTTTATTCCTAACATTGCCTTGCTTGCTGATACTGACATTAATGAAAATGGGCAAACATGGACAAATGTGCCAGCAATAAGACAGAGAGTCAAACGGATGTTTCATTTGTTTTAAAAAGTGGAGGGGTGCATAATGACCAAAATATTGTGATAACAACAAAAATTAGGACAATAGTCTGAATGTAAATAGTTTAAATAATGATAACTCGTCCTCCCAGAAAGTTAGACAGAAAGTGATCGGGTAATGACAACGACAAAGATGAGGACAATAGTATGGATGTAAATAGTGATAACTCCTCCTCCCAGAAAATCGGACAGAAATTAAGTTTCCACAATCAGTATTCTGGATGATTGATCTGTTGAAGCCAGATCCAAAAAGCTCTCAATAAATTTTGTCTTTTTGTTATTTCTCCCGAATCATCTTCTGTCATCCATACTCAAGTTCGCTAGGTAGGTTATGAGTTATTTTCCTCTGTCCCTCTTGCCTTCAATCTGTCCTGTGAATATGAAAATGAAGACAGCCAGCTTGAAAAATCTGATACTTAATGTATAGTGATTCCATAACTTTCACATGATCATTGGTATTAGCCTGACAGGGGACTGAGGACATGGCCAGGCTACAAAGCTAAGCACACTGTGGGATTTTAATCAAATGTTCAGCTGTCACTGAACCTGATGCATTAATACACCTATGCAAATTGTCCACTTTGTGAATATTGGCTGGAACAGGTTGGTTGATCCGTGTCTCAAAACCTTTCCCTTTTTTAAAATTATGAATATTCTTTTTATGTGTGTTTTTATTGATGTGATAAACTCCAGTTTGAAGAAATTACAACTAAATAGTGGTTTACATTATTTACATTGTTCGAACTGTTGTCCTCATCTTTATTGGCATATTCACAACGTTTCAACCGTTGTATGCTCTGGCCATCTTCAGGTGATATATACTAGAATGGCACAGTGGATAAAATCATTGGTTGAAGTAATCCAGAGACTAAAGAGTTGTGAGTTCAATACCTGGCCACAGCAGAGGTGAACAAAAACTTGGAGAGTTGAGTTACTATAGGGGAATAACTGAAACTGAACTATCCGGAAAAGGCATGGCATGTGGAATGAGAACAATTACCCCAGTATAGCACTTGAAGAAGGCCAAAATGTTGTGAATATGACAAAAATGAGGACAACAGTCTGAATAGTTACAATACCTTATCTCAGAAATATAAACATAAATAGTGGTTTATCAGTTAACAAACTTATGTTACACAGGGAAAAAAAAATAATTAAATTTTAACGAGATCACAAAAGGCAAACATTTTTGCGAAAAATATTCCTCCTTATACAGAGTGTCAGATATTTGAGAAAATGCCGTTTGTAAGTCATAACTAAAAGATTACCCAACAATGTTATGCAGCATGCAGTAAATTTTAACATGGCTTTGATTTGGATTGGTTTGTTTAATGGCATATCAACTCCTTATTGGTCATTTAAATTTAATGAACAAATTTAATTTTCATACGAGCGTTGGAAATTTTGTTTTTTTCTTTTGCTATTAAAACATATTGCTAGAATTTTTTTTATTAAAATCTATTCCTGAAATTTTTTTCTTTTTTACTATTAAAACCTATTTCTGGAAATTTTTTTTTTTATTATTATTAAAATCTATTCCTCAAAATTTTCTTTTTTACTATTAAAATCTATTCTTGAAATTTTTATTATTTTTACTTTTAAAATCTACTCTTGAAATTTTTATTTTTTTTTTTACTATTAAAATCTATTCTTGAAATTTTTATTTTACTATTAAGATCTATTGTTGGAAATTTTAACTATAAGAATGTATTTTAAACTTTCATAGTGTTTTGACCTCATTTTGGGGATTATTTTTTGCCCATAGCTAGAATGCTAACAGGTGATACCACTGCAGGCCAGAGTGGACCTGGCAACAACAGCAATTAAGAGGTGGTTCCACACTTCTCAAAACCTCCCAATCAGAGGCCTTACTGTTGGATGTAGTTGTCATACCCAGCACAGGATTTTCATGGCAGCCTCCAATCTAGCACAGGAAATGAAAAAGGCACTTGGCTGCTAACCAGACTAATTCAGAGCGAGCCATTTTCTTGAAGATTGTCAGATAAACAAAATGAATGACAAATGAATCTGTGTTGATCTCACAGTAAGTAATCTGAATTTTTTTTTCATCAAGAATTGACCACAAAAATGTTAAACACGATGTATTTATTTATTAGACAGTTTAATTACAAGAATAATGTTTAATACATTTGTTGTCATTTCTTGAGAAAAAAAAAAAAAAAAAAACAATGCATAAATCCACCATTTACATTATTTGGACTATTGTCCTCATCTTTGTCGCCATATTTATTACAAAGTTTCGGCTGTTGTATGCTCTGGCCTTCTTCAGGTGGTTGGAATATCGAACTGAACCCTTTATTTCACTCACTGGGTTAGACTGTTCTAGTTCCACGTGCCATGTTTAATGGATGCCAGTTATCAGTTATCTCCTGTTAATTCCCTTCTTCAAGTTCTCCACTGCCTTAACCGAGTATTGAACTCACACTCTTTGGGTCCTGTCACTGTATCTAACCAACGCCTTTATCCACTGTGCCATGTGTCCTTGAGGACAATAGTCGGAATAATATAAATAGTGTACATAATACCTCATCTCAGAATTATAGACAGATACTGCAGAAATCCAGTTTCATATGTTTGAGTTTTATTAAAATTTTAAAAATAGCTTTAATAAAATCTGCTGAGGGAGTACACAGTACCAGAGAAAAACTGTCCTTCTGACACATTTTTTTTTTTTTTTTTGCAGGTACAAATGTTAAACTTTGCCAAATTTACATATAAAAAAAATCTACAAAGACAAACTAGATACTTACTTGTTGAATTTTACTCTCCCTCTCATCATATTGGGTCATCTCAGCACTGATACGGCTTTTCAATTCATTGTTTGTTTTGGTAATTTCACCATATTGGATCTTGTATCGTTCCTATAAAAAGATTCTAAATATAAATTTCGACATCATGAAATAACTTACCTATGTAAATAATAAAATGCAAATTAGTGCAACCCCATATAATACGCTCGTCTCATAAATATTTTTTTTTCTTGGGTCAAGAACCTTATCAGTATGCACTTGGAGAGTTGATTTATAAATGTCTTCAATCTTGTAAGACAAGTTTTAAACCAGACAGAATGAAAAGAATGGTATCTAAACAAGGTCAATTTATTTCTCTTCAAAATTACAAGTTTATTTTCTAACATTGTGCTTCATATTTTCAGTCTATCCATGAAGAAAGTTTCAGTTTACATAGTAAACACTGCAGCAGACTGGCCAGGGTGTCAAGCCCACCCACCAGACATCAAATAAAAATGCAATAAAGAAATAAACAGAGACAATTATTTTTGTAGTAAAAGAGAATAAGAACTTTATAAAGTCATCTGCACACTATCAGTTACTCAAGTCTGATGTGAAAGGACATTTTCAAAATTAAAGATAATAAAAATAAAGCTAAAAAATTCGCTCTCTGAGGAGAATTTGGTATCATACATGTTATTCATTGAAAAGGAATTGTTAGCGGAATTGGATGCAGAAGCAATTATTGGCAGATTCACACAATCTAGTAAACACAAACAATTGCTCTTAATATAATGAACTGCACGCAATGCTCTATTGTGCTTTTGAACTATCTGTTAATGTATATATTGTGCAGTAGACTATTTAAAAATATCAATGAATTACTTAAAATTTAAAAATAGATAAAAAATTAAATTATAACATTTTTTATTTACATTTGATATCTACTGCCAGTAATATGTATGGTAGATGTATTCTGTAATTCCTAAGAAATTCATGTTTTTTTTCCACAAAAATTTTAATTGTATCCTTTCTTCCATATGTATTTTTTTTTAAATTTATTATGAAAATTAAGTGATAGTATCGTAGTTGTGGCTGGACCCCTTTTTGTCTTATGGCAACCAATATTTTTAGATCTAAGCCTTTGGCTTGGATTTATATTCTTCTAATATTAAGCCCAAGCCCCAGGGAGACTTCCCCACAGGCATTTCCTCTTCTTTGGGAGGGGGCAGAGTTTACTGACTGGTGCCTGAGGCAATCCCAAAAGGGAAAACGCCAAGAGGGCTTAGGAATTTTTGGGTGGTATTGCTATTAACCCACTTTAAACATCAATGATGTCACATCCAGTTGCACTATGGGTGCCCTGGTAAATGCCTATAAATCTATTTGCCTGAAATTATATCTGATTAAATCAATATTCATTGGCAGAATAACCGGTGTTATTACCAATTTAAATTTATAAATAATTTTTCTATTAAAACAATAGGAAAATAGATTTCTCAAGTCCATTATTATTGCTTTTTCCAGCACTGGTAAGATTTTCCTCCTAACCTTTTGTTTGAATTAATGGAGACCATCACTAACTCTATCTATAAAAGGCAGAATGTGTGTGTGTGTGTGTGTGTAATGAATGCACGGCCACAATTTTCGATGGATTTGCACCAAAATTTACATGCACATGCTCCAAGTTAACGGAAAGGCCAAGACCGACTTTGCATTTCCCAACTCCCATCGATAGTGGAAATAATCGATTTTTTCATGCTTCTACGTCAGTTTTCATGTAGTTTGCGTCCATTTTATACTGGCCACAGTGAGAACCTATAGCTGGCTGCCACAAATATACAGGAACATTCTATTGGTCAGCGTGAGAGCCAACAGCTGACTGACACAAATGTTAACCAACATGCTAGTATGCAAAAAAAAATTGATAGCTGCATTCATCACAAGTGGGAAAAATTTAAATCTGCATGGCACTTTACTCCAATTGGCTCATTCGCTTGCTTAAACTCAACGTTGATTCTGATTCCGCAAAACTGGGTTGGGTGTGAAAAAGTATTTGTTGTTAACATTCTTTTTTCATTCGGTTTTTCCAGTTACGAGTCCTTTTTTAAAGCTGATCGTTTTGTGTTCATTTTGTTTAGTTCTTTTTTCGTAACAGATTTAATGTTTAGTATAGAGCTTAGAAAAAATTTGCAGTGTGAGATAGGCAAGAAGGAAGCCATGTAGCAACATCAGCACGGCAAAGGGCACTCCTTTAAAGGCAAGGAAGGGCAAAAATATTTTAAGTCGAGTGATAGTGGTTGCTGTATGAGTCATACAATTTTTGAATCAAGCACGGACAGCGCCGGGCCATGCTGCTAGTCTTTATTATATCATTATTTTCTTTTCAAGCTGCAATATGTGTTGAAAGTCCACAAGTGATGTGTTTTCTCTTATTTGGTACAGGCCTTTGTTATTTTGTACTACTAGTCCATGAGACTCAAAGGATGGTTCCTGCTGAGACCTACAAGGTTTTTTGGTTAAAGCTATTTTTAATCATTGATTTGAGAAAGCTGTTTTATACAGACAACTGTTTAGACATTTCTGAATGGTTTGTATGCCTTGCATGGCATCCATGTGAAAGTCTTGATGATCTGAAGAGACTATTTAAGGATATGACTTCAGTTTTTAGGTTAATGTTTTGGTTCTGCAGCATCTTGTGGTGTTGTGTGAAACTACTAGCACAGCCTTTATGTTCAATTTCCTTATATCTTATACGTTATAACTGATCTATAAAAAAATAAAAATATCACTTTTCACCACAGTATTTGGAGTTGAAAAGGTTGGGGGAAAAACCCCGTTAAATACACATTTGTTCAGTTCAGTTATGTGCCATGTGTGATACCCGCTTAGGCGATCATACTTTTCAATACATGACTGACAAGGCAGAATTTTTTCCCACAGTAGGTTGCTATTTCTTTCTGTGGTAGACCAGTTGCCATCCAAAGCTATATAACCTGGTCTGTCCTGCTATTTACCCATAGCTGGAGGGAGATGCAGAGGATTCATACCTTTCACTAGGGTATTAGCACGTAAGTGAATGCAATGGATTCGACTGGAATTTGAACTCGGCTCTCCAATTCCTCAATCCGAGCCGCTATCCATTATTCCACTATTTGTTACTGTGGTTATATGGGACAAAGAATGGCTTGTAAGTTTGAATGCCTCCAAAACAAAACTACTTTTATTTAATTATCACAGACAACTTTTTCTGTCTGCCGCCAGCATGGCTGATTCTAAACTCGAAGAGAGCAGTGCTCTGTGCCTTTTTAGTCATCACGTTTTCCATTGACATGAAGTGGAGCAACTATTGCTATGTCTACAGCTAAGAAAGTTGATTCACTGTGTTGCACATTCTTAAATCAACTATTTGATTGTACATTTAATATTGCTGACATATCTGGTCTGATGCTTTTAGTATATATATCAAGTCATCCCATAAGTTCCGTCCGAATTTTGAATAAAGAAAACAAGTGACCAAATGTTACATTTAATTACAGATTCAATCAACAATGTATTTTCCCTGATTATCTATGACTTCCTTCCATCTATTAACAAGCTTACTAATTCTATTACTGTAAAATTCTTTTGGCTTTGATTCGAAGAACTCACAAATGTCAGTTTTAACCTCTTCCTGTGTTACAAAAGCTGTTTCTTCCAAATGATTCTGTAAGCTACGAAACAAATGCTAGTCTGAAGGAGCAAGATCGGGAGAATAAGGTGGATGAGGAATTTTCTCCCAACCAAGTTCTTCGATCTTTTGTGATGTGATTCTTGCTGTGTGAGGTCGCGCATTGTCCTGATGAAACATCACCTCTTTTCGATTCACTAGAGCAGGTCTTTTTTCCTCAAAGCTTGGTTCAAACGCTCTAATTGCTGACAGTATATTTGAGCATTAATTGTTGCATCAGGTGGTAAGAATTCAAAGTGGATTATTCCTTGGCGATCCCACCAGATTGAAAGAAGAACCTTTTGCCCATGAAGTTCCCTTCTCAGCTGTTGCTGGGGTCCTTCCCCTTTACCAAGCCACTGTCTATGATGCTTAACATTTCAATAAAAGATCCATTTTTCATCGCCAGTCACGAGTCTATCCAAAAAGGGTGAAACAAGTTGGCGAGAATGGAGAGAAGAGCAAATGTCAACGATTTGAGATTGTTTTCAGACAATTAATGAGGCACCCATTTATCAAGTTTAGGAACTTTTCCAAGTTGTTAAAGATGATGATGAACAGTTATATGGTTTGAACTGAGAACCATTGCCAATTCTTCAACTGATAAAGCAGGATTTTCTTCAAAGGCTGCTTCAAGAAGCTTTTCATCAAACTCAACTGGACGTCCAGTTCGATCTTCAACTTCAATATCCACCTCTGAATTTTGCAAACTATCTTCTGCAAGTTCTTTCATTCACACATTCCTCTCCATAAACTGAGTGGATGTTTCTAGCCACTTCAGCTGCTGAGTTTCCTTTCTTGAACTCATAAAGCATTATGTGCCTCAAATGATTTTTGGGTACTTCCATGTTAGCAGGGTTTTAATCAAACAAAATTTAATTCTATTGTTCTCTGAAATAAAATTTAATCAGTTTAAATGCATCTAAACATAAAAATAATGTTCAGCTCCATTAGACATTATAAAATACTCTTTAAATTTTGTTCATTTTAACAAAAAGTTAAAATTCAGACAGAACTTATGGGATGACCTGATATATCTTAAGATTCTTGACAAAGAAGGGTGTGTCATGTAATTGATCCTGACCTGGCATCTTGACTTCAGTCACTTTCCCACCAATGTGACATGGCTTCCCTCTGTCTTTTCTAGAAATATTTTCATGGCAATTCTTCAGATGTTCTTGCTTGTGGAACTCCCTTCTGATTTCTTGCTTCTCTTCCACCTTTAATCTTAAAAAATTAAATGCAATGTCAATCACCATCTTCTGTCCTCCTGAACCATGTTCCTCTATCATCCTTTTCCTCACCAGAGCTTTTTCATTCTCTTTTACTCCTTGTAAACTGCTGCAGCTTAGTGGCATTATCACCTTTCTTGGGGTGAAATGATTAAAAAAAGAAAATGTAAAATTACATACCGCCTTTTCTAAGGCTGATTCAATGACAGGTTCCCGGTTCACTTTAAAGCGAATAAAATTAACGACAGCACTGCATAAAATGGTACATCGTTTTGGCCCTGAAAGAGAAATCAATATTATTTAAGAAAAAAAAAAAAAAAAATATATATTATATTATATATATATATATATATATATATATATATATATTATTAACCTTTAGCATGCTGGAGATGAAAATTATTGCCATAGAATTCTCTCCATTTGCAGCAGTAGGTGTATTCTGTTACCCTGAGATAGTTGCTATAAATAAATACTTGCCAACTGTTATTTCCGGTATTTTAAGCTGAAAATCGCCTATTACTGCTTTGGAATGAGGCTAAACTTCTGTTTTCCAATGCTATTTTGAATTCTTCTAAACTACATGAGGGGTAACATCAATTAAACTTTAAATTTTTTATAAACAAAAGAATCTATCTTACATATTTATAAGTTTACTATTCATCCATGCTTAGAATATTGCTGCCACACTGCTGCTATTTACCTTGAGCTCATTGATAAAATCAAGAAGAATCAGCAATATTATTGGTCCTGATCTGCCATCTCGGCTTCAGTCACTTTTCCACTGCCATAAGGTTGCTTCTTATAAATACTTCTATGGTAATTGTTTAGATGAGCTCTTCGCTATGGTACCTAGACTTTTTGAATTTAAGTGCAGTACTAGACTTGGCATGGAGATCTCATCAATTTACAGTTGAATTGGCTAACCGTAAATTCTATGCTAACAGTTTCTTTGCTAGCACTTCTTGCTTGTGGAACTCCCTTCAGGCTCCATTCTTTCTAGCCAACTTTAATCTACAAAAAATTTAAATGCAATGTTAATCTACTGCACTCTTGATTAGTCTTTTTTTGTTCTCACTCCTTAGTAATTTTTTCGTTTTCTAATCCCTTCACACCCAGTAACCCCTTGTGTCTTAGTGGATTTACTGCCTTGCTTGGGGTGGACTTTATTAAAAAAAAAAAAACAAAAAAAAAACAAAGAAACCATTAACTTGCATGGAACAGAACAGAATAAAAGAATAGAAACAAAAACAATATTCTTTGTTATTACTTTACACACAACCTAATATTTCACCTGTCAGAGTTACCTCCTCCTTAATTCCCAAATTGTCACTAGGGGTCATTCTCCCTATACTATAAATACTGGGCGACTTTTCGCCTTGTTCTCTTTCCTTCAGGCCTTGTGCTGCATCCCATCTTGCGTGGAGGTGAGGTAAATTCTCTTTTTCATTTCAGCATCTACAATGTAAGCTCTCGCAAAAAGATAATGTCTCTCCACTTGTGGGAAGACGCTGTGAACATTATACACATATACACGTACGTACAAACATTCACCAAAGAACAAATACAAATGTTATTGTCTATGTCCATTGTAAAATTGTTTTGTTTTAATACATATATTTGTTTTATATATATATATATATATATATATATATATAGGTCTTGTTTGTCTTCTTTACATCTTCAGTTTGACTTAACTTGACTCCGGCAATTTTCTTGTAGTTGGACCTTTTAATATTCTACCAGGAGTTACACACATTTCTAATTTAACAACACGCAAACACAGCCGGTCCTCTACAAGCCTATAGGTAAACACTGCTTAGGTATTTTCTAGAGTCTTTAGGCAAACGTTGATCAGGTTTATAGTAGAGTCTGTAGATTAAAATTGAATGGGTTTATATTTGAGATAAACACTGGTTATCCTTGATTCTTTAGAATTGAATGGGTTTATACATTTTTTTTTTTAATCCTTTCACCCCAAGTAAGGTGGCAATGCCACTAGTACACAGGGAGGTCACAGAGAGTGAAGGTGAGAGAAAAGACTGGGCATAGAGGTGACCGAGGAAAGGATAAAGGCTGAATGGAGTTCAAGAAGATAGATGTCGATTGATATTGCATTTAAATTTTTGAAGATTGTAGCTATCTGGGAAGAAAGGAACCGGAAGAGAGTTCCAGAGGCAGGAAGTGTGAGAAGAGAAACTGCTGGAGTAGAAGTGGTGATTACATTTACCTTATTCAACAGTAAAAACTTGGAACCTAGATGCCAATCTAGTAACACGCTTAAACTAACGTAGTCTAGGCACCAGGAAAAAAACCTTCTGCAAGCAGTAGCCATGTAAATATTTGCAGAAAAGACAGAGAAAGTGACTGAAGTTGAGATGCCAAGTCAGGATTGATTATATTGCAGATCCTTCTTTAGATTTTTTCAAAAACCTCAAGATGAGTAGCAAGAGCACCTGACAAGATATGCCAACAGTAATCAATGGTAGATTTGTAGATATACTCTGACAAGAAAAACCTTCTGGCACGGCATAGTGATCTAGCTTTCTTTGCAGTAGATGCAGCTGTTGATTTGATGTAGGTGTTCTACTTCAAGTAAGTTGTGAACGAGGCCAAGAAGGAGCAGTGTGTAGCTCTCAATGAGTCTACCATCAGCTATGCTGATGGCAGGCAGGAAAGTTTCTCTATAGTGGTTAAATGAAAGCAGTTTCGTTTTGGAGGAATTAAAATTCACAAGCCATTTCCTGCCCCAGTTAACCACTCATTGGCGGTTCTTTTCAAGAGCAGCAGCCAGTTTAACTTTGTCAGCTCTGACGGATTTGCTATTGAGACAGGAGTAAATGGTAGTGTCATCGGCATAAATACCTATGTGGGAACTGATGACATCAGGAAGATCATTGGTGAAGATGTGAAACAGTGAAAGACCCAGGATAAAACCCTGGGAGACACTCGCATTTGTGTGAAAGGATCTGGAAGTGAACCCATTTAAAACAAACTTCATTTCACAATCTGATAGGAACAATTGGATTAAATACAATAATACCATAGCCCCAGGGCTTACATAGAAGACCGGCATGCCAAACCCTGTCAAATGTCTTTGAGATATCTAGAGGCACAGCTTCACGATTATTATTAAGAGCTTGATATACACATTCATTTAGAGCCATTAGCACATCAGGGGTAGGGCAGACCTGGCGAAATGGATGCTATATTGTTTGTCTGAGAAGTAAACATTCCAACATTGATTAAAAGCCTCGAATACTTTGCCAAAAAGCACTAAGATACTAATAGGGTGATAGAAACAGGGAGTCAGAATGTTCTCCAGAGTTCTTATAAACAGGAACTACATAGGAAGATGCCAAGTCAGGATCAATTACATTGCAGATCATTCTTTGGATCTTGTCAAAATAGCAGGAGCACCAGACCAGCTATGGCAACAGTATTCAATGCATGGATGAATGGTAAATTTGTAAATGTGAAAGATGGTGGTTAATGAAAGCAGTTTCGTTTTGGAGGAATTAAAATTTACAAGCCATTTCCTGCTCTAGATTGGAGGTCCTTTTCAAGAGCAGCAGCCAGGTTTACTTTGTCAGCTCTAACAGATTTGCTACTGAAACAGGAGTAAATGGTAGTGTCATCAGCATAAATACCTACATGGGAACTGATGACATACTAGAATCTATAGATAAGCATAAATTATCGAATGGTTTTACACTTGAGCCTATAGGTAAACACTGGATTGGTTCAACCTTGATTCTTTATGCAAGCATTAGTGGGGTTTATACTCAACTCTGTAGATAAGCGTTGGTTGGGTTTATATTTGAATATGCAAGCATTCACCTTTGACGAACATCAGAATACAACTGCATCTATCCAGAAGAATACTAGAATGTGCCAACTGCCTCTTCAGAGGGATGAAATCCATTCCACCTCTGCACAAGATGCAGTTGGTATATTCTAGGCCCTGCCAACAGGGCAAACAAGAAAATGTACTTACTAGGATCCCTGATATCCTTGAATGTGAAGTCATTGATGCCACAGGAAAAAAATAATTGCTGCCTGAAAAGAATAAAATGCATATTATTTCAGACTGAATTGCTTGTCAGCAGTTCAATTATAACACTTCTTGCCCATTTACACTTTTCAGTCATACTAATATTCAACTTACAAATAGAACAATTCTTTCAGTTATAGATAAAAAATAATTGTTACAGAATGAATAAGCTAGCAAAAAACAGCCAACTACTGGTCAGAACTCTGATGATGAGGGATGTTTGAACCCTGCAGCCATAGAATTCTAACAGCCTTTGCTTAGATTGATTGATTTGTTTCTTTAACATATCAGCCCCTTTATGGGTTATTTAATACCAAAATTTAATTTTCTTAGAGGCTTTGAATTAATAAAAATATGATATCTATTATTCTGCTTTCACAACTGAATATATGGTAGATGATACTCAGCTTTTGGGCATATACATGTTTGTGTGGACATAATTACTAGAGGTGGTGATATGTGTGTTTTATGTTGTAGTGTTGAAGTTAAATTTTGGGATACAGTTTGATTTAAGAAATTGTAGGATATAAGGATTAATATTGTGAAAGAATTCTTTCATGTTAGTAATTCTACTATAAATAGGTATTGTTGGTAATTTTTGTATATAAAAGTGTATTGTGAAATTTTTACTATAAAATATGTTTTTATACTTTCATAGTGTTCTGTTTGGGAGGTTCACTTATTTAGTCATAGCTGGGATTCTAACAGGTGCTACCACCCCGAGTCAGGAATGACCTAGGAACAAAAGTAATTAAATGTGGTTCTACGCTCGTCAAACCTTCCAATCTCCAGATCAGAGGCTTTGTTGGATGTAGTTTATCATCATGTCCAAGATGAGCCTTGGATATAAAATCATAAAGGGACAAAGAGACACAGATGGTTCAAGATGCCTCTCTGCACCCAGATTCCTTAGTGAGGCAAGCCAGCAAATGGTAATTAGATTTTAGACAACGGCTGACATGGGTCCTCTTGATCATCTTTTTCCTATTTTGTTTTCTAGAAACAATACTCCTATTATTGTCCCTCATAGAATAAAACGAGTAAAAAAAACAAAAACAAAAAAAAAACAAAGATGTCCATCATGGAGCAAGGAGCATTAGAGCATTCAGTTCAATAGAGACATAGTTTTTATCTTTTATCGATCCCTAAAAATATCTATATAATGGACCATGTATATTTGGATATTTTTTGTCCGTAACTTTTTTTGCTGTAATTAAATTCTATCCGGATTTAAAGTCCAACCTGGAGGTAAGCATATAAGTGAAATATCCACTACTCTTATATTCTTTCGTCTGAGCAGCATGGTGAAAATCAACATATAAATATTGTTAGAGTTCACAGATACTACACTGATCCAAAGTAAAGGGCTAATAAGCAAAACTTTAATCCCAGAGAAATAACTGTTAGGCAGAGTGCACAGATACTATACAGAGCAGAGGTAGAAATTATTTATATTATTTACATGTGGTCTATTGTCCTCATCTTTGCTATTATGATAAGAACAACAAAGATGAGGACAATAGTCTGAATGTAAATAAGTTCTGGCTATGATCTGTATAGTATCTGTGCTCTCTGCCCAACATTAAAACCGTAGAGCACAATGGCTAAAACGTTGTGATAACAACAACAAAGATAATGACAGTAGTCCATGTGACAATAGAAAATGTAAATAATATAGTCTACATGTAAATAATGATAATTCCTCATCCCAGAAATTCAGTCAGTAGGTGATCGGGTGATAACAACAACAAAGATGAGGATATTAGTCTGAATGTAAATAATGATAATTCCTCATCCCAGAAATTCAGACGGTAAGTGATCGGGTGATAATAACAATAAAGATGTGGACAATTGTCAGAATGTAAATAACACCTCATCCCAGAAATTCTGGCAGAAATGTTGATCCAGACATATATCGAGACATTATTTTTAGAGTACTGTGCATATTTCCATATTTAACAACTCAGTTATGAAACCCTAATAATGGTAAGGATTTAATTAAATAAAATAACCTTGTTATTTTTTTCAGCATGGTTAAATTAGTATTAATAATATGTTACTAGAACTAGTATTAATATAAGATTCTACAGAATATAGTGGGGGGGGGATTCATTTTTTTTGTTATTTAGTAACAAACTAACCCTACAGAATTACTTCTTCTATATGCCATTTTCTTTCATGACATAAGTAATCATGGCTCTCCACAATTTCCTGCCCTTTTTAGCTCTTAGTAAAGTTTTTCTTTTTGCTATCTCTCCTAATCCCTATTTTACCAAACTTTTTACATAGATTATGCACCGCTTTCCTGGGTTTCGCTTCCTTTCAATATGTCCTGAGTGTCACATTTTACAGAATTACTACATCTTAAAATAATAATTGGAAAAATACATAAGCTCAGATGTGAAAATATAATAATAATGGCTAATAATTTATACCACTATTTATATTGCTATGATTAGACTAGTTTTAGAATAAAGTTCGATTTGCTTGTAAAATTTTCATTAATTTCATAAAACTGGTCATTTTAATTTGTTCTGAGTAATATAGAAAAATTAGCATAAAATGTAACATTTTTAGCTTGTATTATAATTATTTAGGTATGTTTTAGATGCAATTTATTTTTCTATACTATATCATAAAAACAAAAGTTAATTTTTAAAACAAAATTTGGCAATCTTGTGTCTTTGTAACCCACACACAAAAAAAAAACAAAGTGTCAAAAGAATTATTTTATCTCCTTTCGCTTCTTGAGAATTTACAAAAAAAAAAAAAAAAAAAAAAAAAAAAAAACAAACACTATTAGTATTAATTTACAAAAATAATTCTATATTTACAACATTCTAAAAACTAATACAATTAGAATTGATGCATCATTTACCAACTTACGAAGAAATAAATATGAAAACAATTTATTAATAAATTTACAAACATTTACTAAATTATTAAAATATGTGAACCAACTATAAGGAAATCCTTATTATTTACCATTTTTATAAAGTTTGAGTCAATTGGCAATTAACCAATGTTTTGCCAATCATTCCAATAAATAATATAATAGTGTAACTCAACAATCTAATAAAGTATATACTCACATTACCAGGGTGAACCAAATGATAGCACCAGATTCTTCATAGAATTCAGGATTTTCAGACTTGCAGTATTTAGGAAAGAGAAGTGAGGCTTTCTGAAAAGTGAAACAATAAATTTTAACAATAACCTTGTCTATCAGACAATTTCAGTTTGGTTTGTTTTATCAGCATATCATCCATCTTGGTTCATTTAATGCTGAAAATTGGATTTTTATTTAATAATATTTTAGGAAGTTTTAAGTTTTATAATTAATGAAGTATAGTTGAAAACTAGGTGTATAGTTCGTCTATAGATGAAGTTGTCTGGGTTAAAGTTTGGTGTACAATTTAGTTTTCCTCAAATAGGTCAAAATGGTTTTTACATTTACATTTTTGAAAAGTTCCTTAAGGATTCCTTATAAAAGTATTTATGGATAGAGAAAAATTTGGCACAGTCCATAAAATATCTTACTGTGTATGTCTCCTAACATATTATGCATTTAGGTGGACCCTCATCTTTTAGAAGGAATGAATTTGCGATGTTGGCATGATCAATTCTGATTCTTCCTAAGACTAATTCTTCTCTTCAGGAAAGACTGGTGCTATGGTGTTTTATCCCAAGTGTAGGTTTGATTTAGTACAATTTAATATTTAGATGAATATTCCATAAATCTTGCCACTTATTTAAGATATATGTAGCAATAGCTGTTTGGAAATCTGGATGAGGAACTTTTGTTTTTGATAGCTTCATTTTTAGTGATTCTTTATCTGTCATATTTGCCTTTCCATTTCCTTGGATGCTTATATGGCTAGGGATCAGCAGATGACAATTTTGGTTACAATACAAAGTATATGGATTTTGTTTAAAAGTTTGGTTATTAGAGGATTGGTCAGATTTTTTTTAAATTCAATGATGTAAGTACAAAGAATATAATGAATCTGCCTGACTCACGATAGGTGATCATATCCAAGGCTATGTCTATTGCCAAACAATCTGCGATCATATCCAAGGCTGTGTCTATTGCCAAACAATCTGCGATCATATCCAAGGCTGTGTCTATTGCCAAACAATCTGCGATCATATCCAAGGCTGTGTCTATTGCCAAACAATCTGCGATCATATCCAAGGCTATGTCTATTGCCAAAGCATCTGCACTAAAAATTGTCAGACAATTTTAAGACACAGAAGATGAAGGTCGTCTGAAAAACCTTATTCATCGATATTATTCTAATAGAAAAGAGCAGTGGTTAATTTTGTTAATGTTCTTTTGCCAAGAAGTTTGGTCAATTCATAATGGTCACCGATTTCTGTATTTTCATTTACCCAAAGTCAATCCTATAAAAAAAAAAAAAAAATTCACAAGTTTTAATTAAGGGCCCCAAAGTTTAAGAATAGTCACTGCTATCCATCACTTGACTATAAACATGTATATATGCCATAAATAAATATATACTTAATATAGATATATTAATCAAAATAACAAAAGTAATAGATTTCTCACAGATACTTTCTCATGCATGCACTAATGTACTGTACTTTATATACTGTACAGCCATCTTTGTTTACAATTTTAAAGGCCGCCGCCACCACCACCAAGTGGTCACTTTGAGAACTAATATGACTATTTTTAATTAAGTCCACAAATTTTCAGATACATCACTGATGATTTGGAAGTTTTTTTCCTGTGGATTTTGTAAAAAATTTTGCCTGCAGGTTTTGTCAGTTGATGAGGGGGACCGTAAATGAGAGGTGTGTGTGTGTGTGTGTGTGTGTGTGTGTGTATATATATATATATATATATATATATATATATATATATATATATATATATAGATACTCAGAAGTCCATCTCTTTAGACCAAAATAAATGGAGTTCAATTTATTTAGAAACAAGGAAAAGAAAGAAAAAAAAAGAGAGAGAATAAGGAGAAACAGGAAAAAGTTTTAATGTTAAAAGGGGAAAGAAAAAAAGTTGGGAAAGACAGATTTCAATATAAGGTTTGTGAGAGTCACACATGGGTATGGGAAAGGGAAAGAGAGTGAGAAGAGTTAAGCCAGTCACCATGGTGACCAGAACATATATATAAAAAAAAATAGTTTAAGAATCTCTCTCTCTTTCTCTAACATGGTTTTCAGCATCTGCCATTGGAAACGTGTTCCCCCATGGATAAGTAGTGGTGTTGCTACTGTATTAACAAAAAATATAAGACTTTTCCTATTTTTATTTTGAGCATTAATTTTTATCAAACAACCCACATTGTTACACTATATTTTACTACTTTTCTGGTAACTTCATAGTTTTGTTCTCCCAGAACTTTTATCTTTCTTGACAAAGACTATCTCAAGGTGCCTTTTGCGGTTTTCCAGAGAATTGAAATTCTTCATTTTTTTTTTTTTTTCTAAAGCTAAGTTGAAACAATTTTTGCCTGGTCAACATAGAAACATATGGTCTAGTTTATTTATTAAAGACATTTTTATGTTTAATGTTCTTTTTATAGATACAAGTATTTAAGTAAATGCTCTGTTTATAATAAACAGTATCAAATAACATTTACCGGCCTGAATGTCCGAGAAATTTTCATAGAAAATATTCGTCCTTGGACAGGATTCGAACCTGCATCCTATACGGAACCGTCATTTACGCTGACGTGCCTTGACCGCTCGGCCAGCGTATAGGATGCAGGTTCGAATCCTGTCCAAGGACGATTATTTTCTATGAAAATTTCTCGGACATTCAGGCCGGTAAATGTTATTTAATACTGTTTATTATAAACAGAGCATTTACTTAAATACTTGTATCTATAAAAAGAACGTTAAACATAAAAATGTCTTTAATAAATAAATTGTCGGACTTTGTCCATTTCGTAATATATATGGTCTAGTGTTAGTCAATGGAATATTACACCATTTTCTGTCTACTACAGCTTTTCAATTGACCTAAGAACAGTACTTGTTCAAATCAATCATTTGGCTCACTGAAAGGATCTTATAGTAGAGGACTTTCAATCTCTGAAAAATATACGGCATCATCTTCTGTGGATAGAGATTAATGGCCATTCAATTGCTTACCTATTGACTTTCAGGTCATTACAATATATCCACTTTTTCTGTCACAATTTCTCTCAGAAACTTAATATTTGTTCTGCTTCTATCATGAGATGACATGAAGAGCTTTTAGTTAATAGATGAAAAAAATATTACAGCTATTATGTCAGTATTCATTATTTTTTTGGTAAAAATCTGTATTTTTGTTTACTGATTATCATTTTGTACTGTTGGTCACTTTGCTATAAGAGCCGACTGTTGGTCATTTCATTTTTATATGTTCATAGTGTTTTGATCTCAGTTTGGGTGTTAAGTATTTGCTAGTTGGGACCCTAACAGGTACTATCACCCCAGGTGAGGATGGATCTGGTGGCAACAGTAAGTAAGAGGTAGTTCTATGCTCCTCAAAATCCCCAATCTCCCAAACAGAGGCCTATCATCATACCCAGGACAGGACATATGGAGAGAAATGCTCAACTGCGCAATGTTTCTACAACCACACAGTCATGGGACTGATGACGATGATGACAATGTATAATATGCACTTACCTCTTCCCCATTTTCAGGCTTCTCCTCAGTAAGAGATTCAAATATCATCCCATAGATTTTATACCAACGAACAGGCTACAGAAAAAAAAAATATATATACTTAATCTTTTCAAGAAAAACACAAATCTGAACTTAAATTAATGAAAAGATTTAAAATTATTGCAAACTACTGGGTGGTGACCAATATATGGGTCAACAATGACTAAATGGAAAGAAATTCTGTATTGAACTATAAAATCATCTGTACAGCTATTTACAAACAAAAGTTTGAAGCGACTCCAGAATTAGCATGGGATGAACTTGACAGAAGAGTGTGGAAAAAGAAAAAGAAAAGAAAAAAATGGAATCAATTATCAAACTTATACTTTGCCAAACATTTGTGCTGAAGTAATCAAGGCTAAAGGAGGATATTTTGACGGGAGCAAAATTTAATCATAAAATGCTTTTTTGCTTTTGTCATAATAAAATTTCTAATAAAAAAATCATTTTTTTTAACCATCTATATAGTAAATGTGAATGTCAGTGTATCACTGTGTTACACTTTACTCCAACATGGTACCATGGAATCAGGGCAATTCCGCGAGCAAACTAAAAATATTATGGGCTGGATCTGGACCTGCAATCCTGAAATTTTTGATTCCCAAGTTTTCATTACTGTGATTGCTTTTGGCTGCTGCTGTTGGAAGTCATCAAATGATAGGGTTTCTGTTATTTGGTACTATTCTTTATGATTTTGTACAATTAGCTGAAACTCAAGTAAATTGTTAGACTTCCATGAGTTGAAATTGCACATGTCAGAATTTTGGTTAATATTCTATTTATTATACAGCTGTATATTATATTGTACAGATTTAAGAATATAATTACATAATTATTATTTTGATGTCTGATAACTCTACAAGGGCTACTTAGTACCATGTAACCCATTACTAACCTCTACATGGTCAAATCATCAGTAACTAAACTGGTTCACCCCTCAGACATTTCTAATAAAGAGAATGGCTAGACAGGCAGCAAAATTAAAAACAAGTCCTGTCAAAAGACAGATGAACCTTCTTTCAATGGCCATCTAGCACAATTGACTTGAGTTTTTAGGTTAATGTTTTGGTTTTGTAGCAACTAGTAGTGTTGTGTGAAACTACCCTTACTGCAACCTATTCTATGTTTGATTTCCTTAGTATTCTTTTAAAAGGCCTTTACTCAAAAGTTAATTCTATGCAGCTATCTATGACTCCATAATTATTATTAAGAACAGTTTACCAACGCAAGGGTGCAAATATACAAAACCCAATAAACCCATCATAACACCCTGTCTGATAAAATCAGACCAGGCTCATGTCTCACAGCCAAATGTGCATTTGGTGACAGGTTTTGATAAAAGCAATGCATACCTTGCAAGTGGAGCCCAGTCAGAAATAACCTCATGTTGGGTAACCCAGTCTGTCCAGATAACGAATTGGGATACCCAACTTGAAGTCTCTGATTCAGGGTGTTCCTAAGTGTCTAGATGTGTCTCCCAAGATACTTCAGCTGACTTATCTTAAAAAAAAAAAAAAAAATTTTTGACACCCACCCATGATACTGTCCCCACTCATGAACAGAGATGCACATTGAGTCAACCTCTCAAGTACATGCTCAACTTGTTATGGTAAGGCAATTGGAAAGAAAATATGTGGTACTGAACAGGCTATTTACTGGAGCCCATCTAAATTTACCAAGACGAAAACATGTACATGTTAACTCCTCTAATCAATTAAATTAAGCTGTATTCTTTGTTTAAAATATTAATATCTCAATAAATGCTGGAATTCTGGCAATTTTTAGGCATTATTTAATGAAGCCACTGAAATTGCTAGCAAAATTTAGGAAGTGAAAAGAAATGAAACTATATCAGACTAAAACTGGTTTTAGTGCTTTAACAATGGCGACTAGTCTCTTGAAATAAAGTCTACAAGATGACCACAATTAGTCAATTATGATGTTTTAAAACTCAAGGCACGAGAGAAATTTTTAAAAGAACTAGGATCATTAAAATGTACTACATGTTGAGCATTGCAAAATCTTTAAAAAAAAAAAAAAAAGAGTTTGTTAAAAAATGAAAATACTTTTGATACATAAATATACAAACAATAGCTCTGTTCTTCTTCAAGACACCCTCACCCAAAACAAAAGAGTAACAACATACTTCTGGTTTTTTGAAATCTGTTTCGCTGACGAATGATAATGATGTGACAATGTCTTCAATGGAGAGCAATGGAAAACTGTATTCAGACATTGTGACAGATTGTTGTCAAACTAGAAAATAAAAGAAAAAAGAAAGAAAAAGACTGTAAAAAATTATGTGTTATTCAGATATTCAAATGTGGGGGGAAAAAAATTTCAGCATGGTACTGATACAAACGGCAATCATTCATTAATGGTTAATTACATGACAAAAACACACAAAGAATAAATGGCTAAAAATGAGAGAAGTGAAGAAAGAAATTTGATGGTAATGTCTCGCTTGATTTTCCCCATCTTTACATGATGCCTTGTTTACTGGGGTCACGAATATGCAGACTGCACACTATGGAGCAAGGTAACCCATCACTAAAAGGGCCATCAGTTTACTGTAATTATGTCAACCTCTTTGGCTCTCGCACAACCCAGAGCTCTACATCAACCTTTCTATTGTTCCTTGAAATGACAGAATTCAACATCAAATGACCTGGAAAAAGTTGATATGCCATAGAACCTAACCAAACCTTATCTTTACATGACTGTTTAAGAATATCTACAGAAAAAAAATCCTTTCTTTTTATTATTAAGATAAGAACATCAACCTGTGAAAGTTCATTAAAAAATGAAAATACTTTTGATATATAAATATACAATGGTTCTTTTTTTTTTTTTCTTTCTTCAAGACTCACTCACCAAAAACAAATAAGCAACAACAACATACTTCTGGTTTTTCTAAATTATTCTGATGTGAATAATAAAATTTATTTATAAAAAAAAAAAAAAAATAACATACAGGTTTCAGTCCCATGGCTGCTAGATTTACAATAGAATTTACAGTAGTATTTTGTTAGAAACAAAGAAATGAGTATCAATACCTGTTATGTAATATCAGTCCTCCTATAAAGCTAATGAATGCTGGACAATCTCTTCAGAGACGAAGAAGAGACTTTAAGCTAAGCAAAAGAAATGTGGTTCTACTGAAGGATGCTGAGAATACCATAGACTGATCATGTGAGAAACAAAGTTTTAGAGAAAATAAAAATAAAACGAACACTTATACTTATCATCAGAAAGAGGCAGTTGAAATTTCTGGGGCACATAATGAGAAGAGAGTGCTTGGAAAATCTGATACTCACAGGATAGATCGAAGGCAAGAGACAGAGGAAAGTAATGCACAACCAACCTGGCAAGCTTGAGTGAATGGATGGTGGAGCAGGATTTGGGAGAGATGGCAAAAATAAAAATAAGTTATTAAAAGCTACAATGGATAGGAAATTGTGGAGAGACATGATCACAAACATTCTGAAAGGACATGACACAGAAGAGGATTGCCTCAAGAATATTTGACTAATTCATGAAAATTTGCACACATTGAAAATGTTCATATAAAGTTATGAAAAGAAAAAGGATATTTAATGAACTTTATCAGCTCTATTTTCAATTATTATCATTTTTTATGTGCCCACCAGAATATTCAATAAGTAAATTATGTCTCTTTTTATATTCTCATTGAACTGCTTCTCTGTGAATCTGACTCCCAAGAGGATGCTTCACTGATCACTACAATCTTAACCTGTTCAATTCTAGGATCATTTGTTATCTTCCTGACACACCCACATAAAATAAACACTGTCTCTAACTTTGTAACCGTCTATCTAAAATGGCTCTTGGGCCATTTACAAGGGGAATATCAATGTAAAAAAATAAATAAATAAATTTTTCTCTTATTTCCACTGTTCTTTCTTTAAAACCACTTCTAATGTAAAATTTCAGTAAAATCTTAAATAAAACAAAAAAAAAAAAAAAAAAAACAAACTTGTATAAGAGTTAGCTGAAAAGTTCAAAGGCTGACTATGAAGGAGTGATGCTAGAGCTGTAAAACATTGCATGCATTAATTTCAATTAAAGTTATGTTCAAATTCAGGCACTTGTATGACTAACAACCAGAGTTGCACTAAAAGCAACTAAAATTAAAATGAATAAAATATTTCCAAAGTTCACAGTAAATACTTTATGATACTTTTTCTTTTAAAGACCAAAGCATGATAGGAAAAACAATTACAAACATAAAAAGTGGAAAACATTAATTCAGCTTTTCAATTAGATTATGCTCGGCTATTATTCTGCAGTATTGATATTTGTTAATATTAGCTTCATCCAGTACAAGGCCACCTGGCGAGCAGAAGGGGATAAGGGTAAAATCGTGTTTAACACCTTTCCATGTCGCCTGCTTGGAAAAATCAAATCAGAAATTTGAAATCTTAGTGTTGGGTTGTTATTTTATAATGGCTTTCTGCCTCAAGAAGCCCCCAAAAATATAAATATGAGGTCCATATGAAAATGAATAAAAATTAATTATAGTGTCAAAAATAATTATAATAAAATACTTATAACAATTATATTTATCATTAATTCCCTCTTTCTAAACCAATGAGAATCAACCTTACTTTTCTGCTTTACACACACTATTGGACAGGCAGTCAACACTCCGTATTACTATTTCTTGTTTCTCCAACACCACATAAAAACCAGATAACAATACTAGTTTTGTTGTTTCTACATCTTGCTGTTTCTCATTTTAATGAGTATTTTCATATATATAAATGTAAGAGGCTTTATTTTGCAGAATTATAACCCCCCCGCCACTACTATTAACTTAGGGTGAGGTCATGGGTTACAATCTAGGAATATGTTTTGTTCCCCATTGGTGTTTAGTCTAGATGTTGGGCATGGCATGTCTTGTTCCAACTCTTCCTCAGGTTCAAACTAATTCTCCAACTGTGCCAAGGGCACTAATTCCCTTAGTTATCAGCTAACTGTGCCAAGGACACTAACTCAACTTAGTTATCTGCTAACTAGGCAAGGGGTTCTTTCTAAAACCCTACATTAGTTTTTTTTTTTTACCTAGAATTGAACACCAACCTCTAGTAATATAAAAAAGTAGGAAATACATCACTTTTTTCTTCAGCCAGTTATGTGCCATGCGTGATACATGACTGACAAGGCAGATTTTTTTTCCCCCCGACAGTAGGTTGCCATTTCTTTCTGCGGTAGACCAGTTGCCATCCAAGGCTATAGAACCCAGTCTGTCCTGCTATTTACCCATAACTGGGGGAGAAGAAGAGGATTCATTCTTTTCCCCAAGGGTACTAGCATGTAAGAATTCGAACTTGGCTCCTCAGTCCAAGCCGCTATCCATTACTCTACCTTGCCTCCTTTCTTCATCACGAGATCAAAGCTATTTCCACTTAATTTTTTTTTCCCGATTGTTTGGATAGGTTTCTTCGTTGTTTACAATTATTATTAAAAGTAGTCAATGATAGAATTGGCAATGGCTTTTTTTTGCCCAAATCAGTTGTGTCTTGGGGTGGGACAAAGCATGTCAGGCACCCTCCAAGATTCAATTTCTTGAGCAGCACCTTCTCACTGCACTGAAAAAAGAAAGGTCATAGGTTATTTTGATGTCTTTGTAGCACAAGCTGCAAATCAGGAAAATTTTTGCCTCGATCCACACATAAACATGTGGTATTATTTATTTGTTTTTTTTGCTGAACTGGCAAATAGTTAATTCCAAAACTGGGGTCAAAATACTATGAAAGTATAAGAATTTTTATAGTAAAAATACCAGCAATACATTTTTGTAAAAAATAAAAATCATCAGTAATACACTTTTGTAAAAGAAATTATTAATACACCCAAGAAAATAAAATTTCAACATTAAATGACCCATAAGGAGTTGTCATGCTACTAAACAAACATTTAAATTATCACAGGTTGGTCATGCCAGAGATTATGGCCTACATAACTCTCAGATGCATGTGACACTGGGAAAGGATAATATATTGTCCAATGCCCATGTAGAAGTCCAACTGCACCAGTGTCCAATTTCAAACATTGAAGCAATAATTACATTTGACAAATGTTGGTTATGATTTCCATCAGAAGCTGCACTTACAAGTACATCTGCTTTAATCCAGCTCACAGGATTTAGGAAAAAAAAAAAAAAAAAAAAAAAAAAAAAATTGACTTTTTTTTATCTATTTCAAAAAGACTGATTGAGTGATGTGTTTTTTTATGACTTATCAACTCTTTGCAAGTTATTTAAATCCAGAAAACATTTTTAGATTGTAAGAAGTTTTTTGGTGGGGGAGACAATAATGATTTAGTGTTACAAGTCTTACTAATTAACCCATAGCTGGGGGAAATTTGTAGAAAGAGAAGGTTTGTTCCTGTACACATTTTCAGAAAGAAAGGGCAGAAGACAATTAGCCAATCAGCTGTGTTGCATTGAAGTGGCTGCAATACCAGTTGGTCCTTTTCACGATATATTTTACAATTTGGTACATGAACATATAATTTCTGCAATCACTTCAGTTGACTACTGATGATTAATATTTAAAAATCTAGACTCACATTTGCAGTGTTCAGCTTCAAAGGTAGAAATAATAATATACTAGAAGACCAACAGCCCCAATGCCCAATTTCAAATATTGAAGCAATGATTGCGTTTGACAAATATTGGTTACAATTTCAAACAGAAGATATGCTTATAAGTATGTCTTCTTTAATACAGCTCCAGGATATAGCCACAAAAAATACGATGCTAGCCAGAAACAGACAAATATCGATGCCATTTTTCATGAAAAATAAACTGGACTAAACCTTTAATAAAGCATTAATCAAATGTTATTTGATAAATTTCTTTTGAACCTGTAACCCATTAGGGTCTAAGGGGTGCCACATGTACTGCAGCCACACTAGCAGTGATGTTCCCTGGGCAATATAATCAGTTGGAACCCAGGCTGATTTTGACTTCAGGGTTTTTCCTGACTGGTTGCAACCCAAGGCTATAGGACCCAGCCTGTCCTGCTATTTACCCATATCATTTCACTCCAAAGCAATAAAGCCACTAAGACATAAGGTGGTTACTGAGTGCTAAAGAATATGAGAAGAAAAAAAACATTATTAAGGAGAGAGAACAATAAAAGAAAAGGAATTAACGAGACCAAAGATAATGATTGGCATTGCATTTAAATTTTTGAAGTCACTTTTGATCGACCTTGCTGCTGGATGTAGTTTATTATCATACCCAGGAAGTCACAGAGATATTTTAAAATACCTCTTATATTCATTTTACCTGTTTTTAATTATTTAAAAATACAAAAATAAATAAATAAATAATTTGTTTAAATTTAAATTGTATTTTCTATCGTGTTTTTGCTTCAAACTGTTTTAACGTGATTTGACATGAACAGTTTTTGACTTCTACTTTTTCAATTTTATTGTTTTTTTAAGTTTTACTTCTGCCTTTTACTTTTTTCCTTAAAAAAAAAAAAAAAAAAAAAAAAAAATACTCCGCTGCAATTAGATCTCTCTCTCTCTCTCTGATTCATTCTGCTTGCTGGCCAGATGTGAAAACTTTTTTAAAATTGAAAACAATTTCTTGGAAAAATTAATTATTTATTGAAAAAAAAAAAAAAAAAAAAAAATTGTTTTTCTTAATAGTGTTCTTAATAATAAATCTTCTTCATAAAAGTAATTAAAAGATTTTAATTTCTAGTGTCATCTTTTACTGCATTTTTCATTTTATAACTCAGAGCAGATTATTGGTGACTGGGGGTAGAAAAAAAAAAAAGAAAAAAAAAGAAAGAAGATTTATATTCTCTAAGTTCTGCTTTTAACTAACAAATTCTTGAAATTTAATTTCTCGAAATTTCATGAAATTAAGTGAGGAGGGGGGTAACATATGTAAAAAAAAAAAAAAAAAAAAAAAAAAATGAATATATAAAAATAAAATTTTTTTTCCAAGATTTTTTAAAACAAAGGATTTCTAAAATAATTTCATTCATTTGTGAAAAAATCCTGAAAATTTCATTAAAATCCGACAATTATTTGATTTTTGCAAGAATTTCCAAATTTTTGGGATACGCTATTTGAGTAAAAAAAAAAGTGGAGGTACCTACAGGAAACAGGTTCGATCCCTGTCGGAGAACGTATATTTTCTACGAAATTTCTCGAACATTCAGGCTGGTAATGTAATTAACACTGTTTAATTAAAAATAAAAACAGAGTATTTAAATAAATTGTATCTAAAATAAAAATAACGTATAAACAGAAAATATATTAAATAATTTAATAATTGTCGGACTTTTAATTCATTTCATGATATGTTGTCATTGTAGTTTACGTTACGTTTCAGGAACAGAATGACGGTTTCCGTATACTAGGAATAATACAGGTTCGATTCCCGTCGGAGAACGCATATTTTCTACGAAAATAATTGAATACAGTTTACATTCGTTTAACTTTAAAAATTGATTATTCTACTTTATTTTAGTTTCTTGATTTTTAAATAAGAAAAAATGTGTTAATAGAACTTAAGTTTCCTCCTAAAAAAATATTTCATTTTATTTTATATTTGGTTTTTTAGTTTTATGTTAAAAAAAGAAGAAAAAAAAGCGTGCTTAGAATATGAGGATAGAAAACAATCTCTAAGTGATGTAATTAAAATAAAATTATTTGGTGTGATCAACAAAACTTTTCGGCTAGAAAAATGGAAGATACAAAAATAAATAAAATAAAATAAAACAATGGTATATAAGAAAATTCATATAAAACTGAGAATTCCTTAAACTTTTTTTCCTAAATTTAAAAATTTGACAACGTTATCCCAACCCAAAGCATAAGAAGACACTCGATTCGAGGAAGGCTAGAGTTGTATGGTCGAAACATTGTGAAAAAGAAGAAACAAAATAAATAAATATATAAAAAAGGTCCGAATTTTGTTAAAATTGTGTTTTAATAATTTTTTCGGGAATAAAACAAATTAAATTCGTTCAAAAACAAAAATGATTACGAACGATGCAAGAGCGACGACATTTGTTTTTGTTAGGAATCTACTTCATTGATGCACGAAGATTGAATGTTTAAAAACATTCAGAATAATATTGCCTTTCGTTGTTTATATATCGATAAATAAGAAAACAAATAAATAATATGAGAGAAAGTTAATTTGGATCCTGTCAGCAAATACCTTTTCTTTTTTCTTTTATTTTAGATATATTTTCTTTCTCCTTCTCTGATGACGAAGAAAACAAAAAATTCTACCACACAAAGTTTTAGCCTTGTAACAACATTTTTTAAAGCATCCGTTCGAAAAAATATTTGCTAATTAGCAAAAAATGATAATTACCAACAAAAATTCAGAAATAAAATGACGATAAAAACAATGTATTTTTATTTACCTTGTCCTTAACGCAATAAAAGTAAGACTCCAATGATGTTGTCAGCACAAAAACTACCGTTTTCAGTTTGAATTTGGCGCAGTCAAGGGGAGATAATTCTAAAATATATTTTGTATTACTTGGGGGCGCCACTAATCTTGCATTGTACAGGGTGTTCCGAAAGTTTTGTCACCCGTACATAATATGATTTTTTATTTCAGATGGCTGATATGAGCTCCAACCGTTTGGATGAGTAGCAGGGGTGACAATATTTTCGAACCACCCTATCTTTTCGAACGTCGATTTGTGACTTGCAAGCTAGCCCGTGAGTCTAATAATCTAATTCTCACTAAAGTAAAAAACGCTTAAAAACTCTTATGACGTACCTCCACTTTTTCGGCATAAATATTCCATACCTAAGGTTTAAAATGAATTTTTAAAAATGAAAACGCATTCTTGAAGATTTCATTTTAGCTTTAATTGAAAGCTAAATGATTAAATTTATAATTTCCAGTAAAATATTCTGGTGTATTTCAGATAGAAATTATATAGATTGGGATGTCAAATACTTTCGCAATTTTTTTAAATTTTCATAAAAACAGCCATTTTTTTTATTTTAAGAAATTTGTAAACAAAATTATCGGTTTTAAAAATCTTCCAAAAATAAAAATAAAATATATATTTCTGACACGTTATTTGAGTAAAGTTATCAAATTCAAAGTTAAATTAATCTGATTTGAAATAAATAAAATAAAAAATGTAATAGAAGCATTTCTTAACGATTGGTCCTTTTTTTCAGGTTAACGGTTAGTGAATATCGATATTAACAAAGTTTATCTTAGTACAGCTCACGTTCAAATGAATACGAAATAGAAAGATTGTGCAACACCAATCTTCAAATAACCAAAATTAAGTTCAATCTGAAAAATGAAATGCACCCGTCCGCCTTAAAAATAAGGTATTTTCTGGCTTACCGACTATCTAATAATATTTAATATTCTGCTAAAAAGTACTCTACTACTTTATATAATTTTTGTCTGAATTTCTAGGATGAGAAGTTTTTTATTTATTATTCGGACTATTGTCGTTGAAAAAAATAAAAAAAATAAAACATAATGAAAAAAGGCCCCAAACTTAATAAAAACAAAGTTTGATCATCAAAAATATCCATGTTAATTATTAAGAGGAAAGATCAAAGTATTTTTTGATTATTAAATTTTTTAATCATCTCTAGCAGGTTTGAAATGTTGGTTAAAAATTTTTTTTTTCTTTTTTTTTTTTTTTTTGGCGTGATCGGTCGACGTATTTATTTATGATTATTGTTTCAGCGCTCTTTTTTCCGGTGAAAAACATTGATTTGGAAATTCTTGCAAAAACCAAGTAATTGTCGGATTTTAATAAAACTTTCAGGACTTATTCAGAAATGACGGAAATTATTTTTGAATCTTTTGTTTTTAGAAAATCTTGGTAATAAATATTTTTTACACGTTACCTCCTTCCACTTACGTAATTTCATGAAATTTCGAGAAATTAAATTTCAATTTCAAAATGGTTTTTAAAAGCAGGACTCTTTGGAGAATGTGAATCACCAATTTTTTTTTTTTTAAACTACTACCGATTTTCTGAAAATCTGCTCCGAATCGTAAAGTAAAAAATGCAATAAAAATATGACAGCCATTATTTAATTAGAAAAGCTTTTAATTGCTTTTATAAATAAGATCTATTTAAGGACACTATTATCTTAAGAAAATTTTTTTCCGATGAAGAATGAATTTCTACTATTTACATTGTTCGGACTGTTGTCCTCATCTTTGTTGCCATATTCGGCCGTTGTACGCTCCTACCTTCTCTAGGTGATGGTAATTTAGAACAGAATTTCGTCTACTGGGGTATATTGTTCTACTTCCACGTGCTATGCCTCTTCCGGATGTCTTAAGATATCTTCCTTTAAACTCAACTCTCCAAGCCTTTGTTCACACTGCAGTAGCCAGGTATTGAACTCAAAACGCTTTGGTCAAGTCACTGGATCCAACCAAGGTTTTTAGTTTTTTTATCCACTGTGCCATGTGTCCCAAGAATTGTTTTCTTTTTTTTTTGTTTAATTTCAATTATGATAATTTACATCTTTTAAAATTTTGCATTACTTTAATCCAGTTACGTAAGTGAAAATTATATTTACGAATAAAAATTGAAAAGCTTGGTAAATTTGCTTTTTAAGCCCTGCGCTAAATATCTATTAAAATTTTCCCAAATCGTCATATTTCCGTGTAAATGTACACGCTGACCTCGAAATAACAATTAAATTTTGATAAAACCTACCATTTTGGAGTTATCGACAACAGAAGTTCCGACTCAGTTGCGTTCAGCCGTCAGCCATTACTAGACTTGTTTAACTACATTCACCGCGGAACATTTTGTACCCGGCAGCTTAATTAACAGCCTTTTTACTGCTCTTCTTAACTGATCTTACTCGTCTAAATTACTGCGAAGTTGTGTCGGAAAGCGATGACAAGTGTTTTTTTTTATTATAGTATATTCCTTTTTCTGTGTAGGAAAGCAATGACAACTGTTGTAAAGCTTTTGTTTTAAATTTTAAACAAATAATAATTAATGAGCAAACTTTGTAAAGAGCATGAATATTTACAAAATAAAATTACAAAAAAATGCTAGAAAGGGAAAAATAATTAATGACCAAAGTTCTTTACAAAGTTTGCGCATTAATTATTATTTCGTTTCTAGCATGTTTTGATTTTGTAATTTTATTTTGTAGATAATCAGGACTCGCCTGGATTTTATACCAACGGATTACTACCTGTATATATATATATATATATATATATATATATATATATATATATATATGCAGGTTGTAATCCACTGGTATAATTCAATACGAGTCTTATTAACACAACATAGAATTTGAAATATGTTAAAACTGACCCACAAAAGAGCGCTCAATATTAAACAGAGCAAATTTTCTTTACAATGGGATTGAAGATACCTTTAGTTAATGACCATTTTCACCTACGAATTTTAATTTTAAAATTCGAAGGATTTTTCAAACTGTTTACGGTATCAGTTTGTAGTGGGATACTGGTTATATATATATATATATATAAGGCCATATCTCTTCAGGACGTAGCCCTTTTCTTTTTTTTTATAATTCTATATACTTTCAGGCTATAGGCGATGATAGCTCTCTCTCTACAAATGATCTTTTCTTTCTTTCTTTCTTTCTTATAATGCTATATACCTTCAGGATATAGGTAACGATAGCTCTCTCTCTCTCTCTCTCTCTCTAAATGATCTTTCTTTCTTTTCAAGTAACATCCCTTCAATGCATAGACAATTATGGTTCTCTCACTAAAGATGACATTGTCTTACTTTTTTCTTGTGAATTACCATGACTTCTTGGGAAAGATGGTTGAATGGCTTCCCATTGCTTTCTCCATTGATTCAGAGTACTTCTTCTATTAGACTGACTGCCACCAAAAGCTACAGAGCCTTGTTTAGTCTGATTTTTAATCCATAGCTGGTTGGAGAGAGAAGAGACGAATACCCGTTCTACGTACGAAAGTGAACGCAAGAAACTAAGTCAGAATTTGAACTCAGCTCCCCTAGTTCACTTTTCATGCCAATAACTGTTGCAGCACACGCACATTTTCCCTTTGACTTTTAAATTCTCCTCGTCTTTTGGCAAAGTATTTTCTTACCGTTCTCAGATCTCAAATGATTATAAATCCAATTTTCACTATCATTTTAGCATCGCTCGAGCAACATCTTCGTTTTTATCGATTTTATTCCTTTCCATTTTACTTGTATATTGAAATTAATACATTTACGATTGACTGTTACTATATATATATTTATATTTACGATATAAATTTGTAGGAACACAAAAAGAGATTATCTCCCTTTAGTGGAGATGGAGTCACGTGGGTCATGTGACGTCGGCTGAGTGATGTCACTTCATAGTAAGTGTCAGTCAGCTTCATGGAGTCAAACCGAACAGTCGCTTTTTAGGCTAAATCTGTCTCTTCCAACCACATGGTGCAGCTTACAAGCGCAGAGTGCCGTTTTCCTGTGAAAATATATCTTCGTATATGCAAAATAACTCCAGCTCGCTGTCCTTATGTTCTAAAAAGCACAAGTCACGCTGTTTCCCCTTTGCGGAATATGTCCTCACTTGGGACATAGTAGATACATCTAGCCCACTCGAATCTGGAATCCTCTATATGTCTTCTCCAGAAATACAGAAGAATCTCCATATTATATGTAAGACCCTATATTTTCGTTCTCCTTTCATTCTGCTTGTTGTGTAGATATGTATATATTTTATCTGTGTGGGACACGTGTAAATATGTAGTTTGTGTAAGATTTAGCAGGATAAACTTCTCTCTGAGAACAAAATAAGTTTGTCATTCCTTTTCCTTTCAGCCATTACGTTCCTTCCGTGAAATGAGGTGTTATCGTATCATGGATATAATAATACCTAAAATGGGGGAAATGCAAATGGTAGATGGAGTCACGTGGGTCATGTGACGTCGGCTGAGTGATGTCACTTCATAGTAAGTGTCAGTCAGCTTCATGGAGTCAAACCGAACAGTCGCTTTTTAGGCTAAATCTGTCTCTTCCAATCACATGGTGCAGCTTAAAAGCGCATAGCTTATTTTCTTCTATAGTTCACCCATTATCTGGGTCAACCCGACGTGACATGCTATTATTTACCCCCAATAATAGTTGAACACAATGCGATATTATTAACATCCATGGTTTTGTGATTTACCCGATATGCGATAATATTTACTTCCATTACATTTATCATAGACTAACAGTAGAACCCGGTGCGTTGCCCGGGGATGTAACAGTAAGAGATAGATCAAGTATCGACCATCATAAAGACTGAAAAACAAAATTGACAAATGATTATTGTTTAAGATTGACGGACATGCATGTCTTAATTAGTTTTTTTTTGTTGTTTTTTTTAACGAATTGGTCAAACCCATACTCAAACAAAAACGTTGTTTTCAATCGTTATGAGTCTATCGATTGAATAGAATTTTATTATAAACAATTGTCTTGTAAATGGAATTTTTAAAGCATTCTGAATGTAAAAATAAAGAAAAAAGTGTACAAGACAATAAGAAACACTACCTGCCAAAAAAAAAAAAAAGTGAAGTTTTGTTGATATCGGTTGAAAAATGTAGGAAATCCGATCCCATATATAAAGGAACACACACACAAACAACCTGGGTTTTTATAATAAGTATAACTCGATATGAGTTGTCCCCCTTTCATTCTGGCGACAGAATCGTGTTTTCAAATTGATTTCGTGCAAAAACAATTGTGTTTTTCCAATTTTTGGCGCTGTCAGAACCACCGAAAAGTAATTTTACGCAGTCCTGTGAAGTTTTGTTGAAATCCGATCCAATATATAAACGTACGTACACACACACACACACACACACACACACACACACACACACACACACAATCTGTGTTTTATAATAAGTAAGATCAAAGGTTAAAATAGTTTTGAACAAATGATTCCTGTAAGTCTTAGTGACAACTATCTTTCTTTGAACCTTGAGAACTGACGTCACAGAATCACAAAGTACTGTGCTAAATAAAAGCAATAACATCACTTGAGGAGTATCAACAGCAGCAGCGACAATTATAATGAATAGTACAAGTAACTCGGAAAGAAAATAATAGCATAATCAAAATTCTACATTAATTCAAATAAAAGGTCAAGAAAGAAACCCCCATGTTTTGGCTACATCAAATAATGTTGGTAAAAAAAGTTACATGCATAAAATAAATTGATTCACAATGCAATATAACATTAAAGGAAATCAACAAAATGAACGTTTAAAACGAGTCTCTTTTCCTAGAAGCATACACAACGAAATGGTAATGAATATATTTGAGCGTGACTTACTGTGTTGGTGTGTTTTAGGGTGAAGCGTTCACAGCCCTTTTAGCTTCACCGTGAAAAATTCATGTCACATAGCTCGATAGAGGAAACAACCGGAAAAGAGAGCTACTGCTTTGCTTGTTTTTATACCCCGGAGCTGCTGCTGATACAAGGTTTATTAAGGATTGCTACTGCTACTAAGTATATTAAGGCATTACACTGGAAAGATTTATAACAGTTACTGGACTTAGGAAACATATTTTCCTGAAAATTTCTTTTAATAGAAAGATTTTATAAATTTCTGCCGAAAGTTACAATGGCTGCTCAGTCAATGAATGCTGAATATTTCCTTATAAGGAAAGGGTTAATATTAATATTATTATTAATAGTACCATTACGATTGGATAATATTTCGATTATTTTATTCATTTTATTTGGCGTTTGTTCTTGTTATTATTTGTATCCGTTGAGTTTTCACAGAGGCAATTCAAAGTGTGAGTTCAGGGGGTGCAGTTTCAAACTTGACATTTGTAAATAACTGGTAAGTAACTTAGCTTAAATTCAACAGCTCTATAAAAGCCAGGGATCGATTTGACACTATCGATATTATAAACAGTGCCTCTTTCTAAATAACGGCCTACGGCCACATTACGTTGAAACACCGGTTCCCGTACAACGTCGAGTCTAGTCAGTATGGGTGACCGCTTGGGAATGCCAGGTGCTGAAAGCTTGGATGTGCGTGTGTTGTAATTGATAATGATTAGGAATTGTTAATCGAAGATCCGAATTCCCCTACGATCACTGAAGTTAAGCAACGTTGAACGTGGCCAGTACCTAGATAGGTGACCGCCTGGAAATACCAGGCACTGTAAGCTTGGATTTGTGATGGTGTAATGTATAATAGCTCGGAATTTTTAATCGGAGAGCCGAGTTCCAAAATGTTTTGATCTTCTATGTGCCATGTCTCTTCAGAATGCTGGCGATCATAGCTCTCCACAATTTCCTGCCTTTTGTAGCGCTTAATAAATTTTGTCTCTTTGTTATCTCTTCTAAACCCTGTTCTGTCATCCATTTATTCGAACTCGCTAGATAAATTATGGTATTGTTTTCCACTGTCCCCCTTGCCTTCAATCTGTCCTGTAAGTATCAAATTTTCGAAGCCCTCTTTCCTCATCATGCGCCCTTGAAATTTCAACCATCTCTTTCTGATGTTAAGTAAAAGTGTCCTGTTTCCATTTTCTCTAAAACTTCATCGTTGCTCACATGTTCGGGCCATGATACTCTCAGCATCCTTCTACAGGACCATATTTCTGTTGCTTCGAGTGTGTTCTTTATCTTTGAGGAGATTGTCTAGCAATTCAATGCCATATAGGAGGACTGATATTGCGTAACAGTTCAGTACTCTTTTCTTTGTTTCTAACGAAATTTTTCTATTTTATTAATCTTTTTCTTAGCTTTTGGAAGGCATCTTTGCTATCCCAATGCGCCTTCGGATTTCAGTGTCGCACTTTCCATCATTTATTAAAACATTTCCCAAATATTTAAATTGTACTTGTTTGATTTTTGTATTTCCAATTTGTAATTTGCATGTTGAGATGTTCCTTTTGCTAAAAAGCATTTTCGTAAATGCCCGTTTGTCTACATGTTTTTGTTAGTTTGTCGATGCAGAAAAGTCTAATGTCTCTATTTACACTTTATACATATAACTTTTTTTATTCACATTCATTCTTGGTATTGTTGTAAACTAAAAAAAAATGTCCTAAATTCTGTTAACGGGCAGAATATTTGTTGTGACCTTAAATATTATTCCCGGGTCTCCGACAGCATGACGAGTGATGTTCTCTCCTGCAAAACTGAACGAACACTGGATATAGGGATTTGTATTAGGTTGTCACACATGAAATGACGCACTTTATAGGAAATGAATAAAACATTTCTGAAATGTTAAATAACTAATTTATTTAGTTGAAATAGGCACCGTGTTGATGAATGACTGTTCTCCAACGTATCTCTAAATTATTGATCTCATTTAAAAAAAAAAAAAATCTCATCCTTCGATGTGATGAACAGTTCAAATTCTTCGATTATCTTTTCCTTATTGGAGAATGTTTTATTGCGTATGAAAAGCACAACATGATTAAATAAGCGATAATCAGTAGGATAGATATTAGGTGAATATGGAGGATAAGATAAAATTTCGTAATTCAGGCTATACAGCTTATGGTTCAATATATTGAAAGAAAAATTATCTGGAAAGAAAAAGAGTTAGGAATAAGTCAAGGTTTTTTATACACTAAGGGGATTACTTCGTTAGACGACCGGATCAACAACCAAGCAAAAAATGTGTCATTTTATGTATGACAACCTCTAATATATATGCGCGCGCGCACACACACAAACACACACACACACACACACACAAGAAAAAACCAACCTAGCACCAATAAATAGCCCATAAATTAGTTTCTAACTGAATATAAAAATAACGAAAATGAGAAAATTGAGAGTCTATTACTGAAACCTCCTGATGAGTGGACCGAAAGATTACAAAAAGGTTCGTTTATGTATCTCTGGTGTCGAGGTGCGCAGCTACACGTCGCTCGGAACTATCCGCCAATGCTGCTGATATATATAAAAATTTTAAATTCATTTTTTCACCTTTGTTTTTGCGACAAATCCAATTTTTAATATGCGTAGGAGAAAAGGCGTGTTTTGTTCTCATTAAATACAGTTCTCTGGCTCCTTTCACACAATCAGAACAACCGTCTTGCCATAAAATATGATTGATCTTCATGACCTCAACCTTAATAAAAAAGGTTTGTTCCTTGTTTTCGTTTTTGTCAAAGAAAATATAATTCTCATCTGCTTCACTTACCGGTAATAGTATGTGTTTTCCTAATTTCTCCAGAAAGAGATAAACTTCAGGTTATTTTTTAATCATTTCACCCGAAGCAAGGTGGGAATGCCACTAGTACGCAAGTGTGTGTGTGGTGGTGGGGGGTACAGGAAGTGAAAGTGAGAGAAAAGACTGGATATTAATGTTTAACCACCCCATCACTTCAGTGTCACACTACTAGATCTGCTTAAAAGCAGGTCTCTGATAACAACCAGAGGCGGTTGAAGGCCGGGAAGCCACTGGGCGATACGCGGAGGGCTGCTGCCGCTGCTTCCGCCACCTCTCAACATGACTGCTCCTCTCAGCGACTGTTACCACTCCTGGGATTGATAAATCCCCCGACTCTCCACACACGGAATCCAGAACAGCATCTCAACGTTGACACCAACCAACTACAAGCCTCATTGTTTCCGACGCTATCACCTCGGCAAATACGATTCACTACATCGGTCGACTCTCCAGCCTCGACAGCACCCTTCCTCATCGCTAATGCCGTCACCTCAGCAAACCCGGTTCACTAAATCGGCCGACTATCCAGCTTCGAAACCACTTCGGCAGCCCCCAGCCGTCACCTCGGCATACACGACTCGCTACGGGCATCCTTTGCAGTCGTCACCACAGCCCCCTTCCATACAACAAGCTTATAAACCACGCCAATCGACACACCACCGTGACCTCGACCGACCAACACGTGCTCCAACCATATCCTGTGACTTCGGTCAAGCAAGAAATAGGTCAACTCCCGGCGCTACTCTTACATCTGATCGCCATCTTGACGATAAGACACAGAAATTGGCGTTCCACTGATTTTCGACATCTCTGTAAGACACCCCATATATTAAATAAATACATATTGTTAAAAAATCTAATCCTCGTTATTCCTTTTCTCTCGCAACCAAACGCTTATTATAACACATATATATTTGCATGGTTGACATTCACGTCATAAGGGAGCGAAAAATTCACTGTTTGCGTTAGACAAAACAAACGAATATACTCACCAAAATAAACATGCACATATTAAAAGGTAATTATTATTAGTTCGCCATATCTTTTATTTTTGCTTTTTCAACATGAACCATTCCTTGCAGCCCATTGCTTTAACCACACCTTTTCATCGTTGAATTTCACCGTCTCTAGGAAAGGGTTTGACAAATAACACAGTAAGCACTTAATTTGAAGAAATAACCCTAACAAGTAAACAAGCGTCTAACTTGAATTTGAACTGAATGCAGGAGTGACTCAATAATGAGCTATGGTGGATGTTTGCATTTTTAAAAAGTCACTCGGGCGGGCTGTTTTTATAAATTTACTATTCATTCATTCTTTCATTCATTCTTTCATTATTTCTTTCTTTCTTTCTTTCTTTCTTTCTTTCTTTCTTTCTGTCGTTCTTTTTTTTTTTCTCATTTTCTTTCTTGTTTTTTCGTTTCTTTCTTAATTTCTTTTTCTTGTTTTCTTTATTTTCTCGTTTCCATTCTTTCTTTTCTTTCTTTCTGTCTTTCTGTCATTTTTCTTTCTTTTCTCATCCTTTTTCTTTTATTCTTTCGTGTTTTCTTTCTGTCGTTTTCTTTTCATTCTTTCGTGTTTTCTTTCTTTTCTCGTTTCCATTCTTTCTTTTTCTTCTTGTTTTCTTTCTTTTATATGTTCTATTTCTTTTCTTTCTTTCTGTCTTGCTGTCATTTTTCTTTCTTTCTTTTTTTTTTTTCGTTCGTATTTTCGTTTCTTTCGAAGTGCAACGCTCGAATTATTTCCTTCGTCATAGTATCTTCGTTAAAAAAATCTTACAAAAGGTCTTACTACTGTAGAGGACCGGGTGTGTTGTTAAATTAGGGAAACGTGCTGTTTATTCCTGCTAGAAGGTCCGACTACAAGAACAATGCGGACTCAAGTTGAGTCCAACCGAAGATGTAAAGAAAACAAACAAGACCGATATATATATATATATATGCCAACAAATATATGTAGTAAACAACAAATTTGCAAGTGACAAAAACATCAATATTTGTGTTTGTGTGTGAACATAAAGAGTTTGTATATTGGTGGAAGTTCGTACGTACGTGTATGTGTGTTTAATGGCGTTTTCCCACAAGTGGGCAAAACGCAGATCCCTGCGAGACATCACATTTTTAAATGGGTCCGCTGAAATGCAAAGTAGAAAGAAAACGAGACAAGAAGTCACCCAGTATTCATAGTGTAGGGAGAGCGACCCCTAGTAAACAATTAGGGAATTAAGGAGTCAACTTTGATCTTCAAAAATTGAGATGCAATATCATTCGCTATCGTCTGTCTTCTTAATTCTTATTCTTTTATTGCCCTCTCTTCTTAATAGTAGTTTTTCTCATATTTTCTAACAGTCAGTGGCCTTTTACCTAGTGGCTTTATTGCCTTTCTTGGGATGAAATGATTAAAAAAGAAAAATCTTATCATCCATGAAGAAATCGTCACGTATTCACTGCCATATAAGAGGACTAATATTACATAACAGTTTAGCAAACTTTTGCCTGTTTCTAATGAACTTTTCTTGTTTCTTACTATTTTTAAAAATGCATAAGGATCTCTACCTACGCTTCATAGATTACAAAATACATCTGATAAGATACAACATAAAGGTCTACTTGAACTGCTAGGAAAACTGGATTTATTATCCGGAACATTTAATGAGAATAAACTTGAATTTAGCAACCCACTTCTACCGGGTGTAGCAGCAAAATTGCCCAAATCGTGTAACAGCAAAATTGTCCAATTGGTAGATTAATCCGTGAGCCGTTGTATCTTTGATGTGATTAAAGATATCTTACAGGAATTCTCCAATGTTTTTAGAAGTCTATTGGACTCTATTTTGAGCAATAAGAACGTATAATTACTTTACAAGCTTAATAGAAGAATCGTGATGAAATCGATCATAAATGAAAATGACATGTTCATCATTAATTAATCATAGCTAAAGATCGGAAGCTCACGAAATATTGAAATAAAGTTTTTATATATATATATATATATATATATATATATATATATATATATATTCCAGAATCATTTTCCAACTTATTCAAGATGATCACGCTCTCTCTAACCTAACTTTCTGTCCTGGAGTAACAACATGCGTCACACGTTTCCCATACGATTTCATTTTCAAGTCTTTTTTCACTGCTCTTTGGACTGTCATAGCTGAAACTTCTCTCTCACGTTCCAAACGTATGAATTGAGTTGGATCTTTTCTAATCGATCTCTTTAGCTCTAAGTTAAATTGATGATCCATCTTCCTGCTGTGACCTCCTGATTCAGCTTTCCTTTCTACTCATCCCTTTTTATTTAAAATAACTTATTCACCTTTGTCTTAATGTTTCTTGAACGAACTTTGAAGATGGAGGCCAGATTATGAATGTTCGTACCATTACTGAAGATCTGAATGACCTTTTTCTTCTCACTATTGGGAAGACAGTAAATCTGACACAAAACGATTTTTTATCTGTTCTCTTTTTAGCTGAATAACTCAAAGGGTTTTTCAGTGAGCCTTACGAAAAATGGTGTGAATATGGCTAAACGTCTTACCTGGAAAAAAGAAACTCACTTATTTTAGTGTTTTTTTTTTTTTTTTTTTTTTTTTTTTTTAGATATTAAACATTTTGTGAGATGGATAATTATGCTGTAACATTATTTGAAAATTTTGCTGTTACACAATGTGTGCTTTTTTTTTTTTTTAGATATTAAACATTTTGTGACATGGCTAATTATACTGTTACATGATTTGGACAATTTTGCTGTTACACTCGGTATATCGCGATTTTAACGGGCTACATTCCTTAATCTGACCAGCAACTGTGACCCGCCATGCCACGCACACAAGGGTGAATCATCCTCATTCCCTTCGTGTTCCATTAGTACTCTCTGTGTGATACCATATCTTTAAGAAAACCAAATCAAATGAGAAGTGAAGTATTGCTGCCATATTTGGACTGGTGCTAGTTGCTCAGTCCGCACTTGCCTGTGTTGATAGAGTTCAAAAGTATCTAAGCGGTCTTATGGGTTATGAATTATTTTCCACCTTACGACTCCTTTCTCCAAGACAAAACATCGCAAGCATCTTGTTATTTTATCGCTATTTTCATAGAAAGTGTTCTGACGAGATACATACAATCCTAAGTCCTGTCACCTCTGACTTTTGCAGCTGGGACCCATCATGCGACGTACACAAGTGTAAATTCTCCCCATTCCTTTCATATTCTTTTAGTAAAAATGCAAGTTCCCCTCGGACAGCTTCTTTCCAAGAGATGCTGCTTTGAGGATCAAACTCTCAGCAAGATGTTTTCCCAATTATTACAAGCTTGATCTCTTCAAGTGTAGGTTTAACCGTTATCTTTCTTGTATAGTCCCAGGAAATTTACTTCATGCCTTTTCTTACGCTCATACAACACCACCCCTACATGCAAGCCGCTAGTGGCCCGCTGGTAACGTCAGTGGTCCTTCGGTTGCCGAGACGAACACGCCGACGGCCCGACAGCGGGCTACCAACGGTAAAAGCTACCCTACACGCAAGCCACAAATCTGCCACTGGGTGGCATGCCACTCGCGTTTACCGCTGGTGGCCCGCTGACAGACCGCCGGCGTGTTCATCTTGGCAACGTTACCACTGGCGGACCGCTAGAGGCCTACCGGTGGCTGCCACCAGAGAACCGCTGGCGTTGTCGACGACGGGCCGCCAGAGGGTCACTAGTGACCTGCGTATAGATAGTGGTATGCCACCCAGTGGCAGATTCGGGGCTTGCGCGTAGGAACAAAATAACCGTCTACTTTGAGTGGCTCTTTGGCTTTGTATTGTGTGAACTATTAAAACAGCAGTAGAACTATAGAAAGAGGCTTAAAGACAAGAGTGTCTCTTCTTTCCGGATTTATTCATTTTACACAGACACGGTGGTGTAATGGATAGCGGTTCGAAATGAGGAATCAAAGAGGCGAGTTCGTTACATTCACACACGTGCAAATAACCTTGGGAAATGTATGAATCTGTCTTTTCTCACCCCCCAGCTTTTTTTTTTTTTTATAATTATTTTTTTTAATCATAAGCAAGGTGATAATGCCATTAACACGCAAGGAGTTTCTGAGGGTGAAAGAAAATGAGAAGACTTTAGAATAAACCGGAAACCCAATCCTTAAAAGGAAACAAAAGTTAAACAACTATTCCTGTTCAAAAGACGCGGAAGTAGCTATGCCACTGACTGAAAGGAATGGTAAGTGGACAAACTACATAGAACAAGGAGCTTTACAGAGACACTATCGTCCACGTCCTGAAGGGACATGGCGCATAAAGGAAGAAGAAAATTATTTACTAAGCTTAGGTTTACAATGATAAGACCTAGTAAGGATTAGATTTATTAATCAGTCGTAATGGACAATCGGACTAGCTCACGAGTCACTACTCCATATCAAGGCATTCAAAGTTTAACGTCCGCTTCCCGTCATTTGAAATCGTTTATTTTTAAATTATACGTTGAGCACTGTTAGATAGAATGCAAAAGGTAAACAAAACAACTTCGTCCAAAGTCTAATTTCAGTGAGGACGAAACTGATAAGGTCGATGTCAAAAGTGGGCGAACTGCATGCCAACCATAGAATTGGGCCACTATCGTTGTGTAGCGAGACTTTAAAATCATGGTGGGCATACTATGGTCAGCGAAAGCATAATAAAATTTTTTTTCGTGCGTTATTCCATTTATTACTTTCATTGAATCTTCATGAAAAAATGCTCTTACTAACTCCTTGTATTTTAGTGGCTTTATTGCCTTGTTTGGAGTGAAATGATTAAAAAAATAACTTTTACACCCTCCAGTGACAAACTGTGTGTAAACTATGTGGCAGATGCAAATAAAGATTAAAGGAATCCACGGCTCAAGAAACCGTGATATGATGGATGATTACATTGCAAAGTTTATGTGGAATGAATGGTACAAAGACTCACAATTTTATCATTTTTGGCATCACATTGGCACGGAGTTATATTGTTTAATATTATTGGTCCTTGAATTTGTATTGTTATAAAGGTGTATAGAACAAATTAGAGAACAAACGAAACAATTACCACCGATGAGGCAAAAAGAAAGACAAGAATTGCCAAGATAAAATTCTTTGTATGGCTGATTTAGTGGATCAGGGTGGAAAATCTCTTTGTGGGCTAGGAAGCGTCCTGGAGAATGAGTAGAGTCCGTAGGGCCTCGAGTTGATACATATGTTGGGTCGATAAGGTATAAGATATATTAATAAGTTAGTCTCAAATACGCTCCTCGTAATTTGGAAGGAAACCATATCGTTAGTTCAGACCTACTAGTACAAACGCTGCAGTTTACCATGAATCAAAATGTACCATAAATATTTTGAAATTTAAAAGTTAAGTATGAGCACCTCAAAGCGTCTGCTTTTCTCTGAAAGCTTGATGTGTGCTCATGTAACTTAAATTTATTATACTACTCCTTTCAGTATCGTAATAGCACCCTCACCCCCTCAAAAAACGGTATGTCAAAAGTACGGTAATTCCCTTGACACCGCTATTACAGTATACACCTTTGACTCCTTCGATAATGTTTATTGTTTTAAAAAGCGATTAGAATTTGAATAAACCCAAAACACATGAAAGTGTATTTTTACCTCTTTTATTCTTGAGAATTAACAATAAAAAATATATTAAACACTATTTATTTATTTATTAGATTACTTATTTACAAGAATTTTATATTTACAAGATTATGAAAATATGTAAACCAACTGTAAAGTTGGAAGTGTTCTATTATCGTGCTAATTACAAGTGAAGCACTGATAACTTAATGAGCCTTTATTAACAATAAAGTATATACAATAACAAGACCGTGAATTTACGAGTTAGGCCCAATGCTGTTGAGCATGTAGTCCGAATGTTTTTATAGTATCCCTACGCCATGATGTTACACTGGTTCTGCGTAGGGAAATAGTTCTGTGATACTGCTACACCAACTATAATGAAATATTTATTATTTACCATTTTATAATACAATTAATTTGAAAATAATTTTTTTTTTATTCGTAAACAAGAAAATTTAAATAAACACATAATGGCGAGTAATTGTAATTATAAATTTTGAAAAAATAGATTTTCCGAGCATTTCTTTCATCAAATGAATTCACTAAAATGGTTTGAGTTGAGGAGAGCATCTCTTCCTCTGACACATTTTGATAGGTTTCTATTTTTTTTAAATAAGTTTTTGAATAAAAAGATTTTTTCTCATTTATTTCTTTAAAAAATGGTAAATAATAAATCTTTATAAAAGCTAAACAATACCGCATTGTACTTGGTTCACATGTTTTTATAATCTTCTAAAAAATTAAAATAAACATTGTCGAAGGAGTTAAAAATGTATACACTGAGTCCCCCGTATTCCCGGGGGTTAGGGACCAGAACCGGCCGCGAATAGTTAAAATCCGCGAATACTTGTAACGCCCCTAAAAGGGCTTAAGTCCCTATTTTGATTGTTAAAACCCCATATACCTTAAACTTTCATCTTAAACATTTTAGAAACATTTCAGACCCTTTAAAAAACATTTTTGAAAAATAGTATTGGTGACCATACACTTCTTAGCATAAATTTTCTTTCATACGTACAATAACCATTTTAAATTGCGCATAAATCCTTACAACTGTGGACTCTTCCACAACAACCTAGTTAACCCCTGCTAGGAAATGCACTATTCCTCTTTTTCACCATCACAGTTTAGCAAAATATCTTACAACTATTCATTGGTCAATCGCCTTCAATCTAGCTTGCTGATTGGTCGGTTCCGACCAATCAAACCGCCTGCACGCAACCTATCTTTTTTCCCGCTCATATGCTGGGATCCTACCACGTGGTACACGACCATAATATAAACCCAACACATGTAAATTCCCTCGAGTTTTCTTTTCATTCATCTCTCTCGCACGTCTCATTCTTTGCTACCAAGTGCCAAGATGTAATCTTCAAGAACTCCCGTCTTTACCATTGCGGTCAGACGTTAAAGATTATTACCAACATTCACGCCAGTACGAACTCTGAAATCTCTTCTGAACTTTTACCAACTTTACAACTCCAAACTTTATTCTTCTAAATTACAGTTTAATATTAATTCCTTTTAATATGAACCCAGGTACAACAATTACCTAATCAAAGGGACACGACTCTGTCCTACTTTTTCAGTTTGCATGCATGTATATCAAACATTAATAAATTCAATTGTTGTTTTGAAATCATTCCGTTCAGTTTTGTATTTTATACCTTGTGCTATTTACATCAAATATTAATTGCATTGCGTCCACGCATTGTCCTTAAATCCCACCTTTCCTAGCCAAAGTTAAATATTGATAACTCAATCACTACAAGATTGGCAACCCCGACGCCCGTCGTTCGACGTTCACAACAACAATGGTAATACCGTTGCTACAAGATTGGTGAACCCGTCGGAAATAAACAATAGAGGTAACCCCTATCGCTACACAACCATTGAAAATACTGAATAAGAATATGTGACAAGACATAAAAGTTTAAAACATTTTCTAAAAACAGAACTGCGATGATGGCCCCAGACTTTGCTTAAGCCAATTTTAAGACCCCAGCCACAGCCCCTGACAAAAAACAAAACTTTGTTTAAAAAGTTACAAAGCCCAAGCTCTACGCATGTTTTTGCGTTTGTTTTTTACAATGAAGATGTACAATTCTGCCAATTTTTACCATAAGAATAGACTGTTACGGTGGAGTTATAGAATCGTCAATGTTTGTCTACTCACCCCCGTTAAAAATAGACTCTTCTATAAGAATTAGCTTTGACCAATCAACACCACACATTGTGAAACTCGGCTTGTTATTGGTCGAGACGACCCTAGAATGTGTATCCACGGTCAAAAATCTGTTTTCCCGTCAGGCCACTGGGAGCCTACTTTGGTTTCCCAAAACCAATAAAAGGACGAATTTCAGTCCAATTCACCAGTCAGATCTACATTCCTAGAGAGATACCAAACTGACTCACGCAAGTTAAAACTCTGACCAACCAGGACTTTGCCGCGCAAAATATCTGACTCAACAATCCACAAACACAATCTATCTCTCTCAAGAACATCACTTACAATACTTTGAAAAAGTGACATTTTCTTCTCACTACTTAATAAGTACTAGTAAACAAACAATCAAATTCTCACACAACTAAAGGTATGCAACTCCTGCCAATTATACAAACATACTTACGCACACACACACTAGTAACTGAACTAGCACAAAGGACAATTTAATACGTAACTGGACACTTAATTTTGTGAACAAATCTGAAAAGGAATTGCAAACACCTTCAAACATTCACAATAATATTCTACACAGCCAAATACACCTATTTTCATTTATCCATTTAAGTTCAAATCAATTGTTATTCTCAAAATTGTATAAATGTACACATTGTACATAAATGCATTATTTTGTTCTATTGTAATCTGATAATCGGTGTTCCTTCCTCACTTGCCTGTTGATTGATTCGTTTTTTTTGAATGTCTATCTATATTGTTGCGGATGAATATTTTGAACATGCCAGTAAACTAACCATCTAAAATTAAAAACCTGATACCAAATTCAAATTCCTAGTAATCCCAACAGAGTAATGGATGGCGGCTCGGACTGAGGAATCGAATCCATTCACTTACGTGTTACTGTTAAATACACATGGGAAAGGTATCTCTTGTCCCCCAGCTATGGGTAAATAGCAGGACAGACCGTGTTCTATAGCCTTGGATTGCAACTGGTCTACTGCAGAAAGAAATGGCAACCTACTGCGGGAAAAAAATCTGTCTCATCAGTCATGTATCGAAAGATACATGATCGTCTAAGCGTGTATCACACATGGCACATAACTGACATAATTTTAAAAGTCACTTAAAAAATCTGCCTCGTCAGTCATGTATAGAAAGATACATAATCGCCTAAGCGTGTATCACGCATGGCATATAACATATATTTTAAGTCACTTAAACAACAGGAAGATAATACAAGAATATTTTAAATATGTTCTATCAAAAAAATACGCGAATCGAGGGAGTTCTCAGCGAATAATTTGTACATGTTCTCCAAAAAACACGCGAATATTCGGGGTTTCGAAAGAAAAATCCGCGAATGTGTGAAGCCGCGAATGCTGAAACGCGAATAGACGGGGACTCACTGTATACGGTAATAATAGCGGTGTCAAAGGAATATAACCATTCTTTTGACACGCCGTATTTTTTGCGGGTACAAAGGTTAAACATTACTCCCAAATCCATCGTTTCGAATGTTGGTTTTTCAATCAAAACACTAGACAGACTTCTTCACTTGAAAAACTAACGATCAGCCTATTTTTACGATCCCCTCTATTGGAGAGAAAAAAAAAAAAAAAAAAAAACAAGGATCGTTTGACACTGTAAAAAGTAAACTGTATTGGTTTTAGAGAACAGGAAAAAAACTTCTAAATCGATAACAAATCAATATTTTTCAATTCTGACAAGAATATTTTTCGATTCTTCTCAAAGAAGAAAGAATGTTATTGTTAATGTTAATCTATAAAAAGTAAAAACTATTTCCCACCAATTTTTCCTTTTTTACAAGTGGACCACTCAAGAGTATCGTGCTTCTTATCTTATCTATCAGCGCATGTGATTTTCAATTGAGTTAAAAACAAAACAAAAACAGCAACCGTTAAGAAATATTTTATTCGTTTTGGTCATCCGTATATTAAATAAATCCACTATTTTGTATTGTGACACAGAAACAGTCGTCCCGGAAAATTAAATAAAAAAATTACTTTCCTTCAGCGAGTGACTGAAAAAACGGTACTTTTTCACTTTACAACACATCTTTGCTTGGTAAGTATCGATTTTTATGTTATACTTTAAACTAAAAGGGAACGTTTTCTTTAAACTTTATTAAAGTAAACTTTTTTTAATAATCAATTTTTTTTTTCAGTATTAATTTTTTCGGTGAAAGACATCTTACTTATATTTACTTAATATAATTTTTCTTTTTTTAATTTAACACTTTGGTTGGTGTTTAGTGTTTGTGATATTTTCTTGTCAGCCTTTGTTTTTTTTTGCTTTCTAGAATAATATTAAGGAAATATATGATTCAGTGAATATTGTGACTGTGAATTCGTATATTTTAAATTTAAAACTGATTAGATTTTTATTTCAGGGTCATGCATTTTTTTTGTTCGATAAACTTTGAAGAAGTATTTGTTTCCTTTTCGGTGCCTTTTTTGCATTTTATTTTAAATACTTCCCTCCGATAAACACTAAAAATGAAAGAGTCAAAAAAACAAAACAAAAACAAAACAAAAAACAGAATACGTTGTGTTTTCTTGTTTATTTGACGTGAAACTCCACATGTATTTCAATTCTAACTTACAAAACAGTTTTAGAATTTTTTTGCAGAATTCTGTACATTTGCCTAATGAATTACTTATCAAAAGTTCAAAACAACTAGTTTTTAATTTTATGTTTGCGGTTTGACAAAAAATTGATAATCGAAGTTAATGAGTTGAGGAGTCTCAATAAAACGGGATTACCCCCGCCCCGAGCAAGCGAGGAACACATGGTTGTCTTTTCAATGTAGTGAGCAATTAGTTTACCGAAGCATATGAGAGAAGGAAAGGATCTTTATGCCAAAGTAACCGGGGAAATACGGAATAAATTTAAATTCTGACATTTTAAAACGATCTTACGTTTTTTTTTATGTTGGTATAAGGAATTAAAAACTAAGAAGAGCGTGTTACTTGCAAATGGATTTAAAAAAATGTGTATTTAAAAAAAAAAATATTCTTAATCTTAAATTAACATTTTTGTTTCTAATATCGTGTTACGTGAGCGCACCTACGGTTCCTGTCATCGTCAGAATAAAAATGTTTTTTGTTGTGTGACGGCAGCCTTTTAAGATGTTGCGGAGGTGAAGGTTAAAAAAAAGTTTAAAAATCACAAACATTTTAATTTTAAGTCGTATGGCACAAGGCAATACAAAAGATGTCAACAATGATTGTAAAATGTAAAACAACAATATTTAGGAATAATACAAATTATTAAGAATAAACTGCTCAGTATATTTAGCTGAGCTATGCTGAATTTTAAAGATCAATATTATTTAATTTCGCAAATTAAATTGCTTTAATGTTCCGTTAAGACAATGTTTTTGGTACAAAATATACAATGCAAAAAAATAAGAGTTCACCCTTTAACTATTTAATAAATTTGAAAACTTTTTTTGAAAAAAAAAAAAAAAAAAATATCTAGTCACACAATGAAAAAGAATTTGTTTTTAGAAGAAATGTTCTTTGTGAAATAGTTGAAAGTTTTTGTGTAATATGACTGTGAGAATTTGTTTTGTAAAAAGGAAATTTAAATCACTTGATATTTCGAGAAGTTTTTGTTTTGTACTAAATGAAATTTAGTTTGTGTACTTTTGAAATAAAATACAATAAGTCTTGTTGCTAAAAGAAAATGTTCACCAAACAGAGTAAATTCCGTTGAACAGAAACGATTGAGAAAATTTCTTTGAATTATGTCCTGAAAATATGTTCGATAAAACTTGTAGCTTCAGAAGACTTTTTTAAAAGCATTTTTCTTGCTGGTAAAGAATTGGAAAAACTGGAATTTCCAAGTTAATTATTTTTAAAGCGTGGCGGCGATGTGTCTTATTGACTTTTAAAAAGGTCTTACTGTGAGAGAGTTGAAATAATTGTGTAAGTTGAAGTTGAAAGAGTGAATGTCAAGTGTGTTTGAGTGAATTCGTATATGTGAATGTTCCGTACGTACGTTTATGTGTGTGTTTCATAGCGTTCTCCCGCAAGGGGTCGAAACGCGAGTTATTTAGTTACTATATCTCGTATGCCAGAGAAGGCAGGATAGGCAAAAAAAAAAAAAAAAAAAGAACGAACTTGTGTCTGGTACTTATAATAAACGTAATCACGTGACAGGCTCGAAAGAGCATTTCTGATTTTTGTCGGAAAAATGGTTTTGAATAACGCGTAGGCGTTGTGCGGACGTAGGCAAGAACATGATTTTAAATATTAACCGACTAATGAAAAGTTAGAAAAATATCAACGCTCTGTGATCCACTTTTTGCACAGGTTTGTACAAAAATTAACCTTGAAAGAAAAGTGGTAGCAGGGTTGCTAGTAAAAAGTGAAGACTAGTATTTCATATCGTTTTTACAGGGTGTGGCAAAAATGATTTTCCGTGTCCAGTAATAATGTCACAGAAAAAGGTCACAATTTTGGCTAGGAAATAAAGTCACAATTACTTATGTTTGCTGGTAATAACAAGGTCATCTATTTGTCGGGTACTTCACGAGTCTATTGGTCTACTCTGTTTGCAACAGAAATTTATAGTAAGTAAACCGATCCAACCTCTAAAAAACGTTTTCTAACAATGTTACGGTCACATATTCAATATTTCATACTTAAGGAGTCTGTAGCGATTGCTACGTTTTTCCACGCCCACATTTTATTTGTCAGCGATTGGCTAATAAATCAATACTACTTTTCTATAGGACAATTTAGCCATCGCAGTCATTTCTTTGAATCCTTTGGTTTTGAGCTTGCTTGCCTGTTTTGTTAGTACGAATGTAGTGATTGGTTAATCTTTAACCAATCACATATTTTAGTGCAAGATTAACCTTTTCCCGCGCTTCTGTGGGAGCCTATTCTTTTTCTTTAAAAGAGGCGACTTTTTCACAAGTCATCAGTAGGATCCAGTAAGTTTCGCCTGTCCAAACGAGTCCACGATCTTACTCATAACATTTCAAACGCACACATAGACACAGAATTTTAGAATATAAACACACTTCTCTCTGTGACTTAGCCAAGCTCAATCAACCAGGACTCTGTTAATTTCGAACCATTCTATAACACAACACATTTCTGATCAATTGTATTCTTGTGTTATCTATTCTAACAAATAGACCTTTGTTCTAATATTGATTCCTGAACATTTTTCTCTCAAAAAGAACTTCCTTCGAATAATCAATTACAAATCAAAATACATTTAAAAGGGAACAATTTCTTTCCCTTAATCTATACATTGAATACAATTTTATTGCATGTTTGTCCTTGTATGTTATTTCAATATATACTTGTTGATTCACAGTTTAGAGTTTTTGTTGTTTACTTGAATCCTGTACGTTGAAAGTATAATAATATAAATAGTATTGGTCCATCTACCCACTGGGCCATTACAAGTTCTAGTATCCCCTTGGTCTCAATTCAGTATTAAAATTTGAATTAATTAAAAGTTCCTTGGATTTATTTATGAGATTGGAATTTTGTTAATTTTGGGGATAAGATCATACGATGTTAGGATTTTGTCCGCCGCGTGCTTTGTCATATTTCATTTTTCCCTGGATTCATGATTATCTGGGCAGGCACTCCCGCCTTGAGGCCGAGTACCTAAAAGTAACACTAATACACTACCATTTTTCTATTGTCATTACTTTCTCTGGGAATAATTAATTAGAGATGAATAGACAGTGCAAAGTGTTATTCAATTGTTATTGTAACATACTTGTATTTTCCAGTCTTCATTTCATAAAAAAATCATATTAACTTTGTTGAACCAAAAATGAGCAATCTTGCACGTTATTTGAAGGTGTTATACTGAAACACACCTATTCTATTGTTAATAGACTCTCCCACCTATAATAAGTAGGAGTAGTAGCAGTCTCTAAGTCGCTGAGGGAGTTGGTTAGTCAGTCGATGTCGGACGACCGTTAGTCGGATATTAAAGTATCAGCCACAACTAGATTGCTGTGTCATTACCTATTATATCAAGTTCCTAACGTTTTGTACGTCGAACCTATTTTAGGACCGACTTAGTGAAATACAAGCCTCCACTGTGAAACTACTCTACAACACTTGACGACGAGGATTCGAACTCATACGGAGAAAAAAAAATTCGTTCGCCATATACAACACTTGGCGACGACGATTCGAAACTCATACGGAAGAAGAAAAATTTTCGTTCACTCTACAACAGAAAGCAAGTGGTAAAACTAAATATCCCCCAATATATATAACAGGTGAAGTATTGAACAGATATGTTAAATAAAAGCCCTATTCAATATTTGTTTCTAAATTGCTACTCAAATGACATGGTGGGATGAGGAACGGCATCTTAGTTACACAGTTTTTATTAAATAAGCTTTTTGTCAAATTATACCATTGCTAAATTACAGGGCGCGTCAGGTAATTAAGAACAAAGAAATTCAATAGAAAAATCAGTCTATGTTTTTTATATGAAAGAAAGATGTATGACGAAATGGAAAAAGTTTTCGTGTGACGCGTTTCGCGTTGATATTCAGTATCAATAAAAATAATCAGTTTTTAGTTAAACTGTTTCGTAACTTATACAATCAGATTCCTGCATTGTTTTAAATCCAAAAATGTGTGCAAGTTAAACATATAGCGGCTCCCAGCCAAGTATAACAACTGATGCATTCTGATTGGTTGAAAAGTATCAATTAGGTACCGACCCAGATTTCAACCTCGAGTTGACGCCACAAACATGTTCCCGATCTCCCACGTGATCAAGAGAACTAAAAACGAAACTTCGACGGGACTTGGTCAGTGGGCACTTAAAATATTGAACTCATTCACTTGATTTCATTGGAGATCGACTCAACAATAAAGGAGACGAACTAAATTCTTCAACACAACAACGAACCTTGTCAACCAATTCAAGGCTTAACGTTAATTACTAAAATTAACATAAATCCAGCTTGCGAAAGAATGCTCACTCACACAAAATATTCTATTCCACAACAAGCATCTCTGGTAAAAGAGCGACAACTCTGTAAAAATCAGTGAGTCAAGAACAATACTTTTTTCTATTTAATACAAAAAAAAAAAAAAAATAACTGTTTAATTTTCCTACAACAACAAATATACTTAACTGCACATTCTCATTTTCACACATAGAGTTCAGTAACTTAAATTCTTTCAGTATCATACTCCAAAGAATTCTAAAGTGCTTTAACAACTTAACCATCATTTTGTATTTGTTGTGTTTATAAAAATTATTAATTGTTGAACAATTTCTTCTATTGGATTATTTCTCTTGTTGTTGTCTTTGTAACATTATAGTAAAAAAAAATAGAGGGTAAGTTTTATTTGTATCTAACCAATACAGATTGGCTCACCCACTATAAACTTCTGTTGAAAAAAGGCTTCAATCTTGTTTAACTTCATTTGTTAAACTTTAAGAAAATGATTGATACTGCTCATTTCTGCAAGTAATAAAAAATCAACCCGTCCACTGAATTAAAAGGTCATGGGTAGTAGTCGTATTGGAGTCAAAAGTTAAATAAAAAAAAAAGCATTATAGAGAATACTTTAACGAATTACATTATCAAGTAAAAATGCTTGTAATAACAATGACCTTTCCATAGGGAAGTAATAATAATAGCAATCTATTCAGTATATATTTAATCGATTAATGAATAATTGCTGAAAATTTTCTTTTAATCGTGGTACCTTTACTACTTTATTTGCTAAAAAAAAAAAATGAGCATATCTTAAGGGGAGGTAACTTATGATTTATCAGTACAATCATAATGAAAAAATACCCCCAAAACTTAATAAAAACAAAGTTTTTACTTTTTATCGTTAAAATCTTAGTTATTATTAAGAGTAAAGACTAAGGGATTTTTCTTTTATGAAATTATATATTTTTTCCTTTTTAGGACATTCAGATTTTGGTTAAAAATCCTATTTTTTTTGCATCAGTTGTTGGTGGGTTGAACCAAAAAGATAATACAGGAAATTTTAGTGGCTTTTTTTTGCGGTGAAAAACACTGATTTAGAAAGAAAAATGAAAATACCGTAATTCCCCATGTATAATACGCAGATTTTTCTAAAAAATAATATGCAAATTATGGATGCGTATTATACACAGTTACAAAAAATCTTTACAAAATTACCGTTTCATAGGTCAATTTCAGTTGTGAAATGACTGCTCACCACAAACATGACAATTTGACACTAACATTTGGTGATTGTGACCCCATAAGGATGTCAAATACAATCATATGTACCTAACAATACTTACAATAAAATAAAAAAAGAATTATCTTAAAACTAAATTAAAATTTATTCTATGTTTAAAAACCATGTTTTTTAAAAAAAAATTAAAAATTATTCTATGTTTATAAAACCATTTTTTTAAAAGTTAAAAATTATTCTATGTTTAAAACCATTTTTTAAAATAAGAGTGGGAAATACTGATCATAATGAAATTGGAAAGGTACAATTTAGGGTTTGATTACCAAACAAGAGGTGTGTATTATATGTGAGTAGAAGCACTTTCCTACACTTTCAGCACAATTTTAGAGGTGCGTATTTTGAATGAAGGTGTATTATTAGACATGGGGAATTGCTGTATTTGTTTGATTTTAGTGAAACTTTCAAAACTTATTCAGAAATTAATAAATTTTAGAAATGCCTCTTTTTTAGAAAATCTTGGTAAAAACATATTTTTTACATGTTACTCCCCCCCCACACCTTATTTAATTTTATGAAATTTCAAAAAAGTAATTTTTGTACCATTTAATATTTATATTAGTTATATGCAGAATTCTTTAGAGAATTTAAAACATCAATTTTTTTTTTTTCTTTCTTTGTAAAACTGGACCCCCAGTTACTGGAATCTGCTCTAAATTGTAAAATAAAAAATTCAATTAAAACTAGGACCTTATTTAAGCTTTTAATTACTTTTATGAATAAGATATTATGAACACTATTGTCTTAAGAAAAAGATATTTCCTCGAGGAATAATGAATTTTTACAGAATTTGTTTTAACTCCAGATAAGTTTTAGCAGACAGTATACTCCTCTCATATATATGTATTTGTAAAGGTCCCCCCATAAGAAGATAAAGGAAGTGGCCAATCCAGAGGACTCTTTAATGGCATTGCTGTAACTGACATGTAACGAGTCATCTGATTGGTTACTAGATGAGCCAATGACAGCTCTGCCTTGTTTCATTGAATTAGTTTTTATTTATGTCTGTTTAATATTTATTTAAAAAAATTTTTGTTTTTTGTAGTAACTGAAAAAAAAAAATGGCATCCAAAGTTCTGCCAAGTACCTTTCGTAAGTTGGTGGTCACTAAACTGACCACTAACTTTAGAGATGCTGTTTCAGTAAAGGAGGTTGATATGTCCACACCTGGTGCTGGAGAAATTCTTGTTAAGAACAGGTAAGGAAAGATGTTTGTGATTTCTGAAAAACCTACATGTCTGTCACATTCAAAAATAACTTCATTCATCGACCAAGCAGCCAGTACTGTTTTCAGTTAAAATTTATCAAATCTTTCTGTTAAAACAATTTTTCAAGAAAATAGGTTTCTTGAGTCCAGTAGCTGTTATCATTTAATTGATTGAGGTTTCCTTCCTGACCTTTTATTCTTTGTAGAGAAACATCTAATATTACTATTAGAATATAAAAACACACATGTTCACACACATGCACACTACTTCTCTCAGTTTGTCCCTCTCTCGGGAGATTGTCTTTCTTCCTCAAAAATATTCTCTTTGTAGTCGCCATTTTGTAGTCATTATTTCACATTCACCTTTCTGCAAACAAAAATTATCTTGTTTAAATGGTTCATTGTCCTCTATTCTAGTCATGAATTCTTTGTTTTATTGAATCTCGATACATTGTTACAAGACTTTTGTTTTATTGCATCTCGCTATTAAAACTTTCTAGTAGTTGCTGTCATTTTTTATGGCATGGTTGTACTAGTCTAATATATAATAATAATATATTTAAGTCAGTCTGTTAAACAGTTATGTTTTGGTGTTAGTCTACTATTTAGTAACCCAGCCGTCAGGGTATAAAATGTCAGGTGATTTTTTGAGGAATTTTATTTTTTTTTATATTTTTACTTTTAAAGTATACTTTCTAATGGCAGAAAATAGTAATTGCTAATCATACATTAGTATTACTCAAAAGCACAAGTGTAGTGCACTTAGTGAGGGTTGAATTTATTTTTATTTTTTTACATTGATATTCAGACTAGGCTGAACAGCCACTCAATGTAGAGGGTTACAGAGTAAGATGCACAGTTTATGGGGATATGTGGGCAAGATAATTGTTGACTCTTGACTTGAACAGGTTAGGATTGTAATGATACGAGGAAATATCCTCTTGGAAATTGGTTCGACAAAGCCATGGTTTATGAGAAGAAAGTGTTTGAGTGGAACTTATGTTTCATCAAAGGAGTACGAATGGAATGAGGGTGGCTAGCTGCAGTCTGTGTGGCATGATGGGTCTTAGCCATGAAGATTAGAACTGATGAAACTAAGGAGTGTAGTTTATTTGAACACTTTGTATAGAAATAGTGATAGAGCAGTGAGAGACTTGCAATGTTTTGTCTGCAAGAAAGGGATTGCCGAGTGGAAAATAATTTGCCACTTGTAAGGCTGCAGAGATTCTTTTAGATTCTATCTAGACATGCAAGTTGAAGACTGGGCAGCTTCTGCCCATTCTGGCATCTTGACTACAGTCACTTTCTCACAGACATGCTTCCCTCTGTCTTTTCTACAAATATTTTCATGGCAACTGCTCTGACGAGCTACTTTCACTGGTACCCCAACTGCATGAATTTAAGCGTGCTACTAGGTTGGCATCTCGGTCTCACCCTTTCACTGTCGAAACAGTTAAATGTAACCACCTCTTCTACTTCAACAGCTTCTTCTCTCGCACTTCCTGACAGTGGAACTCCCTTCCTCTTACTTGCTTCCCTGATAGTTATAATCTTCAAATATTCAAATGTAATGTCAATTGTCATCTGATGCCTTGATCTTGATCCACATCCTTCTCTTTATCCTTCCTCAAACACCCCTCTTTACTTTTACTCTCACTCTCTGTAACCCTTTGCATGCTAGTGGCACTCTTGCCTGGATTGGGGTGAAATGCTTAAAAAAAAAAATGGCAGCATTACTGTCATTGTGGTTTAATGGATCTCGATTTGGAACGAGAAATCTGAGAGCTAAGTTCAATTTCCAGTTGTGTTTGTTACATTCACTTATGGGCAAATAACCTTGGGAAAGGTATGAATCCATCTCTTCTTTCTCCCCCCAGCTATGGGTTGAATAGTAGGACAGACTAGATCCTATAGTCTTAGTTGGCAACCAATCTACTGCAGGAAGAAATGGCAACCTACTATGGGAAAATCTGCCTCATCAGCTGTGAATTGAAAGATACATGATCACCCACATGTGTCTCACATATGGCACTTATGCCATTTTTTGGCCTGAAAACAGTTGTAGCATTTTAAGAGTTCAAAATGTTCAAATGTTCCTAAATGACAGTATTATATACTATTTGTTGTGTATACGCTTAGAATATTACTGCCACATATGGTCCAGTGCCCCTGCCTTTTACCTTGAGGTCATTGATAAAATCCAAAGAAGAATTGGCAAGATTATTGGTCCTGATCTGGCAGCTCAGCTTCAGTCATTTTCTCACCACCATAAGGTGGCCTCTCTGTGCCTTTTCTATAAATACTTTCATGCTAATTGTTTGGATGAGCTCTCCACTATAGTACCTAAACTTTTTTTGAATTTAATCACAGTACTAGACTGGTGCCAAGATCTCATCAATTTACACTTGTGCTGGCTAGATATAGCTGTAAGTTCTATGCTAATAGTTTTTTTTCACTTGTGGAACTCCTTTCCAGCTCCATGCTTTCCAGCCAACTTTAATCTGCAAAAACTTAAATGCAATGTCAATCTCTATCTACTGACCTCCTTTATGCTTTTCTCTTCCCACTCATTATTAATGTTTCTGTTCCTCATTCTTCCACACCCTTTAGCATATTGTGTCTTATTGGCTTTATTGCCTTGCATGGAGTGATACCGATAAAAAAAAAAAAAAAAGAAAAAAGTGTATAAGGAAATAAATAAATTGGTGTTTATGCTTTCATTTTTTTAGGTTTGTAGGGATCAATGCTTCTGATGTCAACTTTTCAGCAGGGAGATATGACCCAACCAAGAAGCCTCCATTTGATTGTGGATTTGAGGTAAATATATATATTTTCTTTTATCTTTTTCCTTCAAATTTTTTATTTTATTTATTTGAAAAAATATTGTCAGATATTAAGTAATTAATATTTATGTTATCAATAACAATAACACCCACAATATCCTGGGCAAAATTTCTTAAAGAAAGAGACCAAAATTTCAATCACTCTCATAATTACACACGATTTAATAACTACTAAAAGCATGTTTTGAATGTATAAATTTTGGCAAACATGGACAAGGCACAGTTTATGTGGGTATGTGGGGAAGGTTGTAAAGATCAAGGAAGTATCCTCTTGGGAGTTGGTTCCACAAAGCAGCAGCTTGTCGGAAGAAGCTGCTCGAGAGGAACTTATATCTCACTAATGGAATACAAATGTGACTGGTTCACTACAGTGTGCAGAGCATGGTGAGTCTTAGTTTGGTTTGGGTTTCGTTTGTTTTATGGCATATCAACCTCAATTGGTTATTTAATGCTGACAAGATTTTTATTGCTGGTAATATTTTTTCAAAAAATGTATTGCTGCTAATATTTAGTTTTTTCTTCAAAAATGTATTGCTGGTAATAATTTTTCCTCAGAAAATTTATTGCTGGTATTAAAACCTATTTTTACACTTTCAGAGTCAAACTCTAGGGGTTAACTATTTTCCCATAGCTGGGACCCTAACAAGTGCTACCACCCCCGGTCAGGGTAGACCTAGGAACACCAGCAATTAAGAGGTGGTTCCACACTCCTCAAAACCTCCTGATCAGAGGCCTTGCTGCCAGATGTAGTTTATCTTCGTACCCAGGAAGGTGGCGAGTCTTAGCTGTGAAAGTTAGAACTAGTGGAACTAAAAGCTTACAAAAAAACGAGAGTGCTAAAAGGATGGTTTTTCCCTTGACACTGCTATTATTTTAAGTACCTTCACTCTTCAGCAACATTTGTTTTAAAAAGCGATGATTAGAATTGTAATGAAGCCTAAACATATGATGAAAGTGAATTTATACATTTTTTTGTTCTTGAGAATTTACAACAAAAATATTAAACAATATTTATTAGATTGTCTATTTACAAGAATAATTTTATATTTGCAACTAATAGAATTGTATTAGAACTAATGCAATACAATATTTTTCATTTATAAAGAAATAAAAATGAAAACAATTTTTTATTCATAAATTTATAAACATTTATGGAATTATTAAAATATGTGAACCAACTGTAAGTAAATCTTTATCATTTACCATTTCATAAAGTTTGAATCAATTGGCAATTAGCCAATGTTTTGCCAACCATTCCGATAAATTATATAATAAATGAATAATCTAAATAAAAAATAGTGTTTATTATTTTTGTTAAATCTCAAGAATAAAAAAAATGTATAGATTCACTTTCATATGTTTAGGTTTTATTACAATTTTAATCATCACTTTTTCAACAATAAACATTGCTGAGGAGTGAAGGTAGTTAAAATAATAGTGGTGTCAAAAGAAAAACAGTCCTTTTGATGCTCAGTTTTTTTGCAGGCATGAAGGTCTATGTTTCCCCCAATTTTGTTTTTTAATCATTTCATCCCATGCAAGGCAGTAAAAACACTAAGTTATAAAAGGTTACTGAGTGTGAATAAGAAAAAGAAAAAGAAAAGCATTATTAAGGAACGAGAATGATAAAAGACCAGAAATTAAAGACAAAAGATAAAAATTGACATTACATTTAAATTTTTGAACATCAAAATTGGTCGAAAATCTGTCGGAAGAGAGTTCCACAGGTGAGAAGTGCAAGAAAAGAAATTGTTAGTGTTGTGGACCCGGAATAGGTCCAAAAGAAAACTCAAACTCATTTAGTGAAATGTATTATTGAACAAAAAGAACGAATGCAAAAGTGTTGTACGTCTGATTGACAGCAAAGTACAGTAGTCAACTCGTCAACCCGTCAACTGCTCTCTTGAGAGGCATAATATAGTAATCCATTTAGTCCATTTAGTCCATAAAGGTAGGTCCCATAACAGTTAGAAAAGAACTTCCGGATATATCTAGTCAATTCAACAGTAAAATGATGAAATACATTGGAATTATTTTACTTTAGAATTCAGTCAGTCATGTGCCATGCATGATACACATGTAGGTGATTATATATCTTTCAATACATGACTGACGAGGCAGATTTTTTTCCTACAGTAGGTTGCCATTTCTTTCTGCTGTAGACCAGTTGCCATCCAAGGCTATAGAACCTGGTCTATCCTGCTACTTGCCAATAGCTGGTGGGGTGGATCAGGAGACGATTCATATCTTTCTCAAGGGTATTAGCATGTAAGTGAATGTAATGGATTCAACTGGAATTAAAATTCTGCTCTTTGATTCCTTAATCCAAGCCGCTATCCATTACTCCACTGTGCCTTCTCTATATTACTATTTTAAAGCAAGATGTTTATATAACCCGGTATTATAAATAGGATTCAGTAAACAAATTTCAAATTACATATATAGTGACAAAAATACTTGTTGGAATCTATCTACTCAGGGTTTTGTTGCTATCTGAGTGCTGGGATTTGAAACATTTAACAACAACACATCTTTTAAATGAAACATATAAAAGATTATTTTCTGGAGGGGAAAGTAGAAGCAGAATGTCAGTTGAAATAACCTTGAAGTGAAGTTTGCTTTATAAAGTAATTAAATGTTCTTACTGTGATGTGAAATGTGTGGACAGACTTTATGATGGTCAGCCTAATGTGTTCATGAGTGTGTAGACAAAGGCTTTGTCAGTGGCTGCTGGTTATTCCCTTCTATTGTATACATGGACAAGGCCTTAGTTGGTGGTTGCTGGCTGTCATCTCTTCCATTGTGTGTGGGTGCGTGTGTGTATATGCACGTGTGGATCAAACTGGCCTCTGAAATTGTTTTTAGCCCTGACAAGTAGTATGTTTCTATTTTTATATCTGTAAGGGGATTCAAAATCTAATTTCACATAGAGGTGCAAAATTTTTGAATACAAGGTTTTCATTAGTTAAAAAATAATAAATAAAATGATGAGACCTATTTGCCAATCTAGTAATACACTTCAACTGAAAGGCTTATTAGAACAATTTCCATGAAAATATTTATAGAAAAGAAAAAAAGGGAAGCCACATCACAATGATGGGAAAGTGACTGTAGTCAAGATACCAGGTTAGGACTGATTATATTACACTCCTCAAAAAATCTTGACAATTAGTAATTGACAGCTGATCTCTCATCAGGCCTAAAATGGAATACTGTCATATTTGGACAGGAGCTGCCCAGTCCTCACTTTCCGGTCTTGGTAGAGTCCCAAAGCGTCTCCAAGAGATTGTAGACTCTGGGGTAAAAAATGTTTGAGTAACACTGCTTTAGGCTATCTGGAATGACATGCCTGAAGAAGGCCAGAGAGTGTCTGAAGCATTGTAACAATAATAATAAAAATGAGGATATTAGTTCAATTGTAAATAACAATAGTTCTGTATGCCAGAAATTTAATGTTAACTTTCCTTGTATTTCTACTAATCCCTAATCAGCAGAAGAAATTTGGAACTGAACCCTTTCTTCAATCTATATGTGTCTATGTCTAGGAATATCTTGTCTTGGTTTTTTTTTTATTTTTCATGTTATTAAATTTTATTTTATTTATTTTTTAACAGGGTATTGGTGAGGTTGTTGCAGTTGGCTCCAATGCAAAATTGACTATGGGGCAGGCTGTTTTCTATATGCATTATGGTGCTTTCTCAGAATATATGGTAAATATTTCTTGTTTAATAAGTTTTTCTACAGAAGAAACTTACTTACATTCTTGGCCAAAATGTTCTTGTGCTGCATGCTGCCTTTGAAGGAAAAAAAAAAAACTTTTCCACTGGACGTGGCTGATGTTGTAGGTCAGTGACCATGCAAATCAGTTTCACTCCTGATCAATTGTAAGTGTCACAAATTGAGTAGACTACTTTAAAAAGAGTTCCACAAGCAAGAAGTGTAAGAAAAGAAACTGTTAGCATAGAACTTACAGTTAGATCTGGCCAATTCAACTGTAAATTGAAGAAGACTTGTTGCCAATCTAGTACAGTGCTTAAATTCATAAAGTCTAGGTACCATGACAGAAAGTTCATCTGAAAATTTAGTAGTGAAGTATTTTTGATTTATTTGCCTATATAATGTAAATAGTGTATTTTCAATTTAGTTTATTACACTGACTGTTCACTACACTGCTATACTCTATAAACATTTAGAAATTAATTAGAAATTTGACAAATGGTTCAGAAGTGATATATTAAAGCTACCTGAAGCTGTTTGACACAAATCCATGTGTAGTATGCCTGAAATAGTGGTCAGGTACAACTTCTCATTTAGAAACAAGGTTGTTGGAACAGAACCTGGTCATTAAGTGAGGAGTGGCTCTATATTGTTTATATAACTTCTCACTTAGGAATAAGGTTGTTGGAACAGAACCTGGTCATTAAGTGAGGAGTGGCTCTATGTTATTTATATAACTTCTCACTTAGGAACTAGGTTGTTGGAACAGAACCTGGTCATTAAGTGAGGAGTGGCTCTATATTGTTTATATAACTTCTCACTTAGGAATAAGGTCGTTGGAACAGAACCTGGTCATTAAGTGAGGAGTGGCTCTATGTTATTTATATAACTTCTCACTTAGGAACTAGGTTGTTGGAACAGAACCTGGTCATTAAGTGAGGAGTGGCTCTATATTGTTTATATAACTTCTCACTTAGGAATAAGGTTGTTGGAACAGAACCTGGTCATTAAGTGAGGAGTGGCTCTATGTTATTTATATAACTTCTCACTTAGGAACAAGGTTGTTGGAACAGAACCTGGTCATTAAGTGAGGAGTGGCTCTATGTTATTTATATAACTTCTCACTTAGGAAATTGGTTGTTGGAATAGAACCTGGTCATTGTGAGGAGTGGTTCTATATTATTTATATAACTTCTCAGCAACCAGGTTGTTAGAACAGAATCTGGTCATTAAGTGAGGAGTGGCCCTGTATTGTTTATATAACTTCTCACTTAGCAACTAGGTTGTTGGAACTGAATCTGCTCATTAAGTGAGGAGTTTTTCTAGATTGTTTATTCAATTTTATTTTATTTTGTTTTAATTGTAAACAGATGCTTCCAGTGGAAAAAGTATTTCCTTTGCCACATGTAACAGCTGAATTCATACCTCTCATGGTCAGTGGACTGACTGCCAGTATTGGCCTGGATCAGGTAACTTGTTTTTCCCCTCCTATCACTTTACCAGATCTCTTTTAAGTTTGTAACCTGGTGTGTTGTAAATAGGAAAGTTTACATACAAAGAGAAAGTAAGATGTAGTTTGTTCCAAAGAATAATATGGTAAATTGTTGAGAATGCAGACTAATGTAATAAACTGTTAATTGTTAACTCCTCTCCTTCAGTAAGAGAGAATGCTGTTTAAATAGTCTTAGTCCTGTGCATCTTGTGGGGGTGTTCAGCTACTCCACAGCATAAACAAAGTGAGTTTGAATTTTGGGTGAAACTGCTTATGCTTACATAGTCTCATTTTCTTTGCAAAGGCATGAATTTATTTTTTCCTGCATTGTCTTACCATCAGATACCTTAACAAAAAAAATGCCTTGTTGCGGGTATAGTATGATGTTTGACAGAGAAGAGAAGGTTTGAAAACTTAGGGACATTACTTTCCAGTAACTATCTTGTCTACTTGGGTATTAGCAACAAAAGTTTGTTACTTGTGTAATCAATGTCCTCAAAACTGCCAATCTCCCAATCAGAGGCCTTGCTGCCAGATGTAGTTATTTGTCGTACCCAGGATGCCAAAGTGTAGGAGACTGCCATTCTTGAACAGATCTATCAATCTACAAGCAATGCTACACCTGCTGTTACATTCAAAGCATAATTACATAGTCTCCCAAGATTGATGGATGCTAGGTGAATGATATGCTCATGATTTCAACTTCCGGTTATCAAAGCTTGAATGACTGTTTTTAAACAGAAAGTTCTCTGTGACTGAACAGTCATAGCACATCAGGCTTAATAACGGTTTCATACAGGATACAGAGGACACCTATTTTCTACAAAATTTCTTGAACATTCAAGCCAGTAAATCTAATTAATACTGTTTACTTAAAAAACAGAGCATTTATTCAAATAAGCATATCCATAAAAAACATATAAACAGAAAATATATTAAAATGTGTGAAAAATATTGATGTTTATGAAAATAATCTTATAAGTGTAATTATCAAAACAAAACGCTGGAGAAAGTACACCCTGCACGATCAGTAAAAACACACATGAAAAAATTCTCAAAATAAAGTCAAAAACATTGTAAAGAAAATTTCTTGGTTTGGGAAGGCGAGTGAGTACATACGCACTCATGATGGAGAAAGCACTTATTTCATAAAACAGTTATTTTTCCATATACCCAGATATACATAGACAGGTCCTGAAGAAGGCTGGAGCGTACAACGTCCAAAACATGGCAATGAAGATGAGGACAACAGTCCGAACAATGTAAATAGTGTAAAATCATTACAATACCTCATCTCAGAAATATAGACAGATATAGAAGCGTATTTCGGTAATTAATTTAACTTAGAGCTTCCTAGAATGATTGGAAGATTAATTATCAGCAGACACAACCTTTACACTGTGAAATTGACACTGTTAGTCAATTCTGAAAGTAAGAAACTGAAGAAAACTGTTCTTCTTTATGTCGTCTCAGAAGGTAGGCGATCATGGCTCTCCACAGTTTCCTGTCTTTTGTAATACTCTTAATAAATTTTGTCTTTTCGTTATTTCTCCTAAACCATGTTCCACCATGCTCATCATTAAGTTATATGCTGTTTTTTCTCTCTTGCCTTCAATCTATTCTAAACGTAGATTCATGAAAGGGAAATAACTCGCTAAACAAGAAATAAAAGAGAAAGTTGTTTCCCTTGGATTATTGACTTAAAAAAAGAAAAGGCAAGTATAATACCTGCGAGACCAGAAGTCGGCTGACCTTTTAAAAAGTGGGCAAGATTACCAATTTTCATTTTTATTTTTATTTTTTTAATGTTTAATTCTTTGACTAGCTCTCCGAGACAAACTCAAAGTAAAATTTATCTATCGATATATAACCTCACCTGTGTTATTTGTGGTAGGTATTGCTTGAGTAAAGCAGGAAAATTGAGTCATATGCAAAGTTATTGTACCAGAGTGCCGACAAACTGTAAAATGGTATTAAATAATAATAATCAATATCAAAGTGTGAAAATCAGTAAGTAGGCTAAAAAAGACACAAACATTCACATCAGACCTCGAACTACTGCCAGTCGCAATGAATGGATGTCCCCTTGAGGAGACACCATGCCTTGAGAGAGTATTGTTCCATAAAATCACACCTGACCTTGTGGAACTCGTACATATGATCCATCGCTAAAGATGCAGATAAAATGGTCAGCTCCTCGTAACGTTCCAGTAAGAACCTGACTTCTCATGCTATTCTCTACCTTTATAAGTGCCAGATCAGGCCAAATAATCGAGTACTGTTATCATATTTGGGCAGGAGCTGCCCAGTCCTCACTTTCCAGTCTCAGTATAGTTCAAAAGCATCTTAGAGTCCTTGTGGGTGATGAACTATTTTCTTCTCTCCAACCTTTCTCTCACAGGTGTGATGTAGTCAGCCTCTCGCTGCTCTATTGCTATTTCCATGGAAAGTGCTTAGACGAACTATATTCTTTTGTTCTGCCAGTTCTAACCTTCACAGTATAAGTGCCATGACACTTGTAGCAAATTACTTGCATTCTCTCCATATTCCATTTGTGAGAAGTAAGCTCAATTAGCTTTTTCCTGTGAACCATTCCTCTGTGGAACTGACCCTCAAGAAGCTGTTTCCTTGATCACTACAATCTTAACATGTTCAAGTCTTGAGTCAACCGTTATCTTTCCCTCATATCTGTATATGCCCCTTAACATAACCCTCTACCTCAAGTGGTCCTCAGGCCTTGTACAGTGTGAACCTTACTGTAAAAAAAAAAGCAACAGGCTATTTGTATGTGTCTTGTGTTTGCAAAGTTAGTGGCAGAGGTTTTAAGTTTGTCCAGCTTAAAGAGCCATGCCTGTTCAAAACACAACTGAGTTTTACAATAATATCTTGTAATGAACATACTTGGCAGCTAGCCGATCCCTGCTGTAGACGCTTACTCAGATGCATTTATGTTTGTTCAACACCCGCAAAGATCACCTGTGGTTTATACTGCAGACCATAGTTGCAGTTTCTGGGAGAGAATACATTATTTAGCATGATCAACAGTTAGTTTTTTAATATAGGTTTTTTATTACATATATTTTTTATTTTTATATATTTTTATTAATTTTTTTATGCTTTTTAAAAGTTTTTATGAGTTATGATTTTTTATATTTATTTATAATTATATTTATTTATTTATTATTATATTTTATATTAAATTAGATTAAGTTAGCTCCCTTCCATTATATAATTAATTAATAATAGCTGATAGCCTACCTTCCTAAAATAAAATAAATTAATAATTCATAATACTTTTATGTTTATATGGTAATACTGGTTATTTGAGTTGCTAGATTTAATATCATAAGAAATATAATTAATTAAAAAAAGTATTTGAAAAAAACTATATCATAATATATCTATATTGTGATATTTTTTTTCAAAACCTTTTTTAACTTTACCAGCGTTATGGTAAACTGATATATTTTCAAATTATATATAAGTAACAGTCAGTACACACTCAGCACCTGAAGATTGTGTTTGGCATGAAACTCTGTCATGCGAACAGTGATATATATATATATACATATATATATATTTTCATTTTGAGTACTTTCGACATTATCACAATGTCATCATCAGGGTGTTGTTTTTACTAAGACAAAAAATACAAAGCAAGTAGAATATAATACTTCTTCAATTAACCATAAACATATTAATCTTTTATATCACAATCAAATACATTTTAATTATAAACAAAGCCAAACTATCCTAAAAAAAAACTAATATATCTAGTAAAACCCTAATAAAAAAAAAAAAAATTGATTATATACTGTACTAAATTCTGTATATCCAATTTAATCATTCATAAAGACTCCTTCCCACCAACTGACATGTTGCAGAAAACTTAAATTTATATATAAATTTAAATGTCCCATGGGAGATTGTATCTTCAACAGGAAAAATAATATATATGTTGGTCATACTACTACTATATTGTCTGGATGGTTGGGTTTTCATCAGAATGATGCATCAAACATATCACATTTACATTAGCAATTTAGGAAAATTCTTGTTGAAAATACATGTGTAATGTTTCATGAAAATAATAAACATAAACTAAAAATTCTTGAGGCTCTCTATATTAAAAAATTGAAACCAAGCCTTAATAAAATTAATTAGGAATACTGCACAAATGTCTTAAAAAGTATACAGTAGATAGTTTAAAATATCTAGGTTTTAACTAATAGTTTTAAATAGTTTAAAATAAAAACATTTCTTAATTTAGTGACCTCTTCTGACAGTTATGTCATTAAATTTAAATCTTACAGTACATAACCTCAGCATTTTTCACTTCACACATAAAAAAATTAACTTTCAAATGAACATCGCAATTTTGTCTTAGAAAAATGATAGACACAACAATTTTTCTCTTAGTAAAAACAACACCCTGATGATTACATTGTGCTAATGTTGAAAATACTCAGAATAAATGAATATTTATCAACATAGTAATTTGTTCTCTTCCTTTAATAAGGATACTAAGAAGCTTGTCTGTGAATATGAGAGGATCCTATTGAAAATAACTGAACAAAACTTGTCTAGATTATTCAATGAAAACATGCTGCCAAAATATATGCAATATATTATTATTATTTTATATATGTATATATTATTTATATATGCATATATATGTATATATTATATATATATATATATATATATATATATATATATATGAAGAAATATAGTTTTAAGATGTGCTATATTTATGGGATAAAGTGCTCAATATTAGAGATAGAGCGTGTGTAAATATAAAAGTGAACATAGAAGTCAACACTTAGAGCCGACAGTCTGTTTCATGCTAGAGGCATGGTGGTGGCCTGACGATGGCCTGACGATTGCATCTAGCATGAAACAGACTGTCGCCTCTAAGTGTTGACTTCTATGTTCACTTATATATATATATATATATATATATATATATATATATATATAAATAAAAAAATGAAAATGTTACCTCCCTTATACTGTGGAAAAAACGTGAATTTTGAAATCTCAAACACTATATAATGCAGTAAAAACAAATAGTTGAAATCTTTTGTTTGAATTTGCAGAAATACATATACACATTCACAGACAATTTAACTCCCTGAAGATGGTCACAGATGAGATTGAAAGTACTTGGGAAAATAAAAATTATTTGAAAGAAAATTTTGGTATTTTTCTTAATCAATTTTCTAAAGCTACCAAGAAATTAATCCATGAACTTGAAAGGATCACAACCAAAATAAATCCACATGATAGGTCTAAATTATTTAACCAAACCTGTTTGAAATATATATATATATATGGCACACCTGAGTCACCCACATTTGGGGCGATTGCAAAGGTCAACCCAACTGTAGTGTAATAACAGGTCCTTGCTCTGGGATAACGGCCTAGTTGATCACTGTTAACTCCTGTGCTAGGCATCTTGACTCCAGTTACTTTCTCACTGATGTGGCTTCCTTCTGTCTTGTCTACAAATATTCTCATAGCATTTGTTCTGACAAGCTATTTTCACTGGTGCCCTAACTGCATGAATTTAAGCATGCTACTAGGTTGGCATCTTGGTCCCACCCTTTCACTGTTGAAACAGTTAAATGTAATCACCTCTTCTACTCCAACAGCTTCTTCTCTCACACTTTCTTTCCTCTTACTTGCTTCCCTGATAACTATAATCTTCAAAAATTTAAATGTAATGTCAATCAACATCTGATGCCTTGATCTTGATCCCCATCCTTCTCTTCATCCTTTCCTCAAACACCCCTCTTTACACTTGCTCTCACTCTCAGTAATCTCTTCTGTGTTAGTGGCACTCCAGCTTTGCTTGGGGTGAAATTCTTAAAAAAAAAAAAAAAAAATATATATATATATATATATATATATATATATATATATATATATATATATATATATATATATTTTTTTTTTTTAGGAGGGAAGCATTTTTATTGTTCGAAAAATAGAAACACTTTAAAATATTATTTTATTTTTCGACCGGAACTCGTGCGTCAGGCCTATGCGTAAACGATGATAATGGTCATTTTGTGACAGGGCCTTGTCCCGTTCACATCTGGCTCACACTCTTGAGTATGTTAGTTTATTTGCCTGCAAATCAGCTGAGATATGTCTTATTTTATTTTATAACAACACTAATGGGTATCCCCCAATCCTCATAAATATGTTGGACACTATTGTAAGTGGGGGTAATATGCTGTCTAAGTAGTCCACCAATAGCAGTGGTTTATCTACTTTACACCACTGGCAAGTATTGCATTTTGTTGATGTTATAAAGATTACCATCTCAGAAATATAGGCAGATCCTGAAGAAGGCCAGGGTGTATAACAGCTGAACCATCATGAAAAAAGATGAGGGCAACAGTCGGAATGATGTAAATTGTGTAAATAGTTACAATAGCTCATCTCAGAAATATAGACAGGAATTGTATCTTTTTAAAAGATTTTTTGACTGTTGAAAGTGTCATTGAAGAATTTATATCAACTTTTCAGCCCATATTTCAATTTTGAATTAGTTATCTTACTTTAATAATAACACAGTGCAAAAAAAGATCTTATTCATACATTTTGTGTTCTGTTTGTTAATGTCTTATTAATAAAACTATAGCATTTCATGCCTTGTTTGTTGCCTTTTACACCTTATGAATAATGAACCTTCTCCCATTCACACCTCAGTTTAAAGAAAAAAAAAAAACAACTTTTTGATAGACAGTGAAATAAGACAGGTGGAGTGTAAGTAGAGTAATTTATAGTTTTTCAGTGGTGAAAAAAAGACATTAATATTTTTGTTTTTTAATTATAGTTTCAATTTTCTTCACTTACAGGTTGGTCGTATCAAATCTGGAGAAAATGTTTTGGTAACAGGTGTGTATCTTTCAATTTATATATATATATATATATATATATATATTATTTTTATTGCAAGAGATTATAATAAAAACATGTTGAAATTGCTACACAAAAGCTTTCATGTTTCAATACTATGATTGCACTTTTTCAGGCCTGATAAGTACAACCATAGTATTGAAACATGAATGCTTTTGTGTAGCAATTTCAACAGGTTTTTACTATAGTCTCATATAATAAAAATAATAATAATATATTACTCTACTTTGTAGCACTTTTAGCACTTTTTAAAATGTAAACGCTATGAATAGTGGAATTTTACTCCATCTGTACATTCTCTCATTTATATATATATATATATATATATATATATATGAAAAAACATAGTTTTAAGGTGTGCTATATTTATGGGATAAAGTGCTCAATATCAGAGCTAGAACGTATGTAAATATAAATTTAAGGCAGCCTGACGATTGCGTCCAGCATGAAACAGCCTGTCACCTCTGAGTGTTGACTTCAATGTTCACTTTTATATTTATATAAATACTTGGGTTAGAAAAAGCTATGGTGACTTCCTTGCTGAATTTCATCTTAACATCCAAAAACCCATTAGAGAACTGGAAAGGATAAGTATCAAAATAAATACATACAATATGTTGATATTATTCAATGAAACATCCTTGAATGAAGATATGCTGCCTATATATATATATATATATATATATATATATATATATATATATATATATTAGGTTGGTGCAAAAATAATGACGTTTTCTCACATAGTAACATATGTGAGAAAACGACATTATTTTTGCACCAACCTAATATATATATATATATATATATATTTTATTGCTTAGATATGTCTTGTGTTATGAAGTAAGTAAGATGCAGTAGGATGTTTTGATTAAATACATGTCATGTGTAAAGAAGTAACAGATAATATTCAAATAAGTAAGGTGTGGTAGAGGAGGAGGAGGGTAAAATCAAATGTACTGATAAGGTATCGGTGGGGGATTAAATGAATATATATATATATATATATATATATATATATATATATATATATATATATATATATGTGTTCTTTTTATCCAGCTTCAAATCATCTCAAAAGGAATTTTTTAGTATATATACAATGAGGTGATAATTTCTGATTTAAAATTCAAAAAAACCAAAACAACTTTTGAATGAGAAATCGAAAATTATGACCTCCTCCTCACCTTTTACTACAGCTCACATTGTGTGCTTATTCATTTATTTATTTTTTTAAAAAATATAGTGTTCATAAATTTTTTATTTTTAAACAAAAATAAAGTGTTAGGAAATCAATTGACTGAAATCACCTGAAGATTTCAAAAGGTTGAAACCAAGGTAGTGGAATGAGTTGATTTCCTAATTATATATATATATATATATATATATGAAATGGACAAAGCCCGACAATTATTTAAAGACATTTTTATGTTTAGCATTCTTTTTATAGATATTTATTTGATATCTTGTATCTTATTTTTATAGATACTTGTATCTATAAAAAGAATGTCAAACATAAAAATTTCTTTAAATATATATATATATATATATATATATATATATATATATATATATATGTATATAAAACATACCGTATTTTTATATATATATATGTATATATATATATATATATATATATATATATATATATATATATATATATATAGAATAAGACAACAATTATATATATAAGCTGAGAGCAAAAAACATGTACTCAGATTGGGCTGATTTAAGATCCAACAGACCCTCAACAGCTCTAATTTGAACATAATCAGACAAAGTGGAAAAGCTATTTTAAATTGTGTTTAAAGAAAATATGTTGATATTTTTAAGTTCAGAAGGGCAATAAATTAAATAACCTTATCAGCTCCAATGATGAGAAGTTATATATAACTTCTTATATACTGCATTATTTTTGCAATGATCAGTGTTATTATGTAAAGCCCTGGTCTTCAGTTTATTGTCAAGAATTGTAAGATTAGGCCATTTTATTTTAGTGAATCCTTTTCTCTTTCCTGATCAGATTGGCATTTATTAAGTCTACTGATATTTGTGTGTACACAGACACCCACTAAATATATATATATATATATATATATATATATATATATATATATGAATGATAAAATATAGTATTAATGTATACTATATTTATGGGTTAAAGTGCTCAATATCACAGATAGAATGTATGCAAATATAAAAGTGGAAATAGAAGTCAACACTCAGCAATAACTGCATATAAGCATGAAACAGACTTTTGTCACTGGGTGTTCACTTCAATGTTACTTACACCTAAGGATATATATATATATATATATATATATATATATATATATATATATATATATATATAATTTTATATAAATATATATATAAATAAATATATACTTAAATATATATATATATATATATATATATTAGGTTGGTGCAAAAATAATGACATAATAATGTCGTTTTTTGACGTTAAAAATATGTCAAAAAACGACTTTATTACATCATTATTTTTGCACCAACCTAATATATATATATATATATATATATAATTATTCTGTGTTCCTATAATTTTTTCTCTCTGGACATGAATTATGTAGAAATTGTCTGAATGTTCTCTATGTCTGAGTGCTTTTGGCTATTCTTTTAGCCATCATCAAGGATGATTTTATTTTTACTTTTAACTGAATTTATTGATTTTTTTTATGTATCTTGAGTTATAGAAATGTTTTTATTCTCCAAACATGTATGTTCAAAACATTTTTGCCATGTTCATAGTTGATGTTATTGAGTGTTGTTCCCATTATTAATAAAAAGAAAAAATGCCTTTGTCAACCAATCTGAGAGATGTGTCAGCTCCATGTCCTACTGATTCTTTCCATCCTTCAGTTTGTTTCCCTTGCCCACAAAGAGATATTCTGCTTTGATCCTTGATATCAGCAATACAGAGAATTTTATAAAATTTCTTTTCTTTTATTTTTGCCTCACTGAAAGTACTTTTCTGTTTTATTCTCACATGCTACCATATGTATGTTTATGTATGTTTATATATGTTTGTTTATATATGTTTGTTTGTATATGTATGTTTATATATGTATGTTTATATATGTATGTTTTTATATGTCTGTTTATATGTGTATGTTTATAACACTAATATCATATTAATTCTTTATGATAATATGAATAACCTAAAAATTGAAATGTGATTTTTTTTCACTTTCAGCTGCTGCTGGAGGAACAGGCCAATTTGCAGTAAGTATTTCCTTTATGTCATCCATTTTTTAATTAATTTTCCATATGATGATCAAATAAAGAAATGCTGATCAAATTAGGGAAATCTTCATAAATTTAACATGTTTCGATATTTCCTGTTTAGCTACATCAGAAATTCTTTATTTTGGAATGAGGATACTGATGGCGCTAAAATAAAAATTTGTTCATTTTACCATATTTCTGGTTCATGCGATGCAATCAATTTATCAGAATTAGATAAATTTATCATTGAATGTTTGATGAAAAAGATATATATATATATATATATATATATATATATATATATATATATATATATATATTATTATAAGATATTATAATAAAAACATTTTTAAAATGGTATAGAAAAACTTCCATGTTTCAATAATATGATTGTATTTTCACAGGCAATGGTAAGTAACTGGTTATTTCATTTGGATATATATATATAGAGAGAGAGAGAGAGAGATCGAGAGAGATCTATATATATATTTGTCTCATAAGTTGTCCTCAACTTTATTGTCATGTCCACGACAGTTCAGTTGTTGTACGCTTCGGCCTTCTGATTAGAATTTCAAACTGAACCGAAATAGGTCGATTCTAGTTCCACATGCCATACCTCTTCTGGATGTCTCCATTATCTCCCTTTTAACTCAACTGCTTAATTCAACTGAACCTGCTGTAGCCAGGTATTGAACTCACAACTCTTTGGGTCAAGTCACTGGTTCCAACGAACGCTTTTATCCACCGGATATCCATGTGTCATTGAGGATATCAGTATAAATTTTTGGGATTTATAAACCTAATGTCTCAGTAATCTTTGTTTTACCAAAGCTCATATTGTAATGTTTGTTGTTATTCATTGCTTTTCTCTAGCACTCTTTATTACTGGTTCCAATATTGTATTCATTTCTATGCTTGGTTGGCTCAGGTGATTTTTGTGGCCTAGCATATGTGTTGTTTGCTTAAGTTTTTGTATTTTCCAGTAATGTTCTCTGTTTAGTATTTTAACTTCATCATCCCACAGGGGGTGGTGATCTCCCTTTTCCCTCCATATATGGACAACCATGCCTGATTTTTCTATTTTCCTTCATGTTGTAGCTTCACAGTGTTCCTAGAGTTTCATCTTAAGAGGGCGGCCTGTTTCTCCTTTATAATTCTTGCTACAGCTGCACAGGATGGCATACACACAATCCTTAATAATGTTCTCTTCTCTGGGTAGTCTTATTTGGAAGAGTTGTGTGCATAGTGTTGAACCATTCCTGAAGGTTGTCCTGATGTTACATGGATCACAGATCTTTTGTATCTTTTCCTATAAGCCCTTTATATAGGGTAGGAAAACCAAGACTTGTTTCCTGAGTGTAATTATCCTTTGGTACCCTTCTATCCCAGTTCGTCAGAGGTGTTGCCATGTACCCAGTGTAGTTGTTACATTGTAGAGTACTGCTTATACTAACCATTTCTTGATCATGGGTCACCACTTGTGACTTTTGCTTGATGTTGTAAGCAGTGGACGATCCCTTTCTTTACACTGTATGGGTGGTGGGAGTTGAAATTGAGGTATTGTCTAGTGAATGTTGGTTTGTGGTATATAGATGTCTTGAACCCATACTCTGTTTGAGATATTGGTACATTAAGGAAAGCGAGTTTGTGGTCGTTTATTTGCTCCAATCAGCTGAAGAAGGCTGAAGTGTATAATGTCTGAAACATGACAATAAAGATGAGGACAACAGTCTGAACAATGTACATAATGTAAAGGACGATTGTTTGATTTAATCCAATCATTCCTATCAAATTGTGAAATGAACGGACTCGTTTCCCCATCCTTTCACACAAAAATGGGGGTCCTCCAAGGCTTTATACTGGGTCCTACACTGTTCCTGTTCTTCATCAATGATCTTCCTGGTCATCAGCTCCCAAATAGGCATTTATGCAGATGACACTACCATTTACTCCTTTGTCAATAGCAAATCCGTCAGAACTGACAAAGTTAACCTGGCTGCTGCGCTTGAAAAGGACCTCCAACTATTGGTTAACTGGGGTAGGAAATGGCTCGTAAATTTTAATGCCTCTAAAACTAAACTACTTTCATTTAAACAATAGAGAAAGTTCTTTTCCCACCATCAGCATATACATATATCTATCTATCTATCTATCTATCTATCTATCTATATATATATATATATATATATATATATATATATATATATAATGTATTGTTATGGACCTTCATCTAAGTTCCTTCTAAAATCTGTAGACATGCTTATATTTTAGAAGCATTTTAAATAAAAAGTCAGTACTTTCAGAAAGTGTAACAATAAAAAAAATGTATAAAGTAAAATTGAATATTAACAGATTTTAACTAAACTTGCATGCATTTGAACAAAGATTGTACATTTTTCTTTCTCTTTTGATGACATGCTGACGACATGTTTTAATCAGATGAAACCCAGACAGTAAAATGACCTTGAACTCTCTGAAACCCTGTAGAAGAGAGAAAGGATCAGTGACCTCTTTTCGGTCACACAGGAAAAAGGTCCATATTTAGAAAGCAAGGACCAAGTGATGAAACCAAGGTGTAAAAAAAAGAACTGCGAAAAGTTAGTCTGACTTAGGTAACCAAACCAAGTGGATAGAGTTTGTGATGAAATAAGATAATCAGCTATAATTTTATGTATGCAAAACAAAACCTCCTACGGTATTTACACTGATTGGATTGTTTGGCTGGAAAGTAACAGCCAGCTATCAATTTAGATATGTGAAAAGAATAGAAATCTAAGATGATTTTGAAGTTTGTACAGATTTAACAAAGTTTAACCCCCAAAAGTTGGAAAATTTGGAATGAGAGAAAAGAAGTTGTATTGAAACCAGAAGAAAGATACACATTATCCTGAGAGCTATGAAACAACAGCTTCAATTGATTCATCACTCAAGCCTCTAGACCAGAAATGAGAAAAAGAAAGAAAGAAAAGACATCAAAAGAAACGAAAAGAGAAAAAAAGAGAAAAAGTGATCTAAAAAAAATATAAAATAAAAAAGAAAAAAAGAAAAGGAGAGACACACTTAAGAGACATTAAGCTAAAACATAAAAGAAAATGAACTTTGATAACAATCAGATAAGTCTTTGTTTCTCTTACATATTTATACTTTGCTCAATGTATTTTGTTGTGCATTTGCATGCAGGCCTGACCTAAGATTTTCTATTAATCGTCTAGTTACCTTTCTGAAAGGATAAATTCACCCTCCCATTATCATACCCCAGAATATTTCTTTTTGAATTATTCTTTTTGTTTTCATCATATCTTTCATATTATTTTCTCATTGTATGTTACAGTAATAAATTTATTTAATTGTTAACTCTGCATCTGTGTTTCTGTTGTTTGTCACCCGCTGTATGTGTTCCTTAAGCAATTCCAGCCCACTTGACCATATCTGATCAATTGGAAAGAGACCCTTGGGGAAAGAAATTTGTTGTAATAATTGTATACATACTATTTACATTGTTTGAACTATCATCCTCATCTTTGTTGCCATATTTATCACAATATTTTGGCTGTTGTATGCTAGGCCTTCTTCAGGTGGTTAGAATGTCGAACTGAACCCTTTATTTGGAGTAGACTGTTCTAGTTCCAAGTGCCATGTCTAATGGATGTCAGTTATCAGTTATCTCCTGTTAATTCCCCTCTCCAAGTTCTCCATCGCCTTAATCAGGTATTGAACTCACACTCTTTGTGTCTTGTCACTGGATCTAACCAATGCTTTTATCCACTGTGCCATGTGTTCTTGAGGACGTGGAACTAGAACAGTCTATCCCAGTGAGCGAAATAAAGGGTTCAGTTTGAAATTCCAACCACCTGAAGAAGGCCGGCGCGTACAACGGCCGAAACGTTGTGATAAATATGGCGACAAAGATGAGGAAAATAGTCCGAATAATGTAAATAATGTAAATTAAATATGTTTAAATATATCTTAATTTAAGTTTAACATTTTTATTAATAATAATTTGAAAAAAGGTTAATGAACTTTTATCTAAGTTTGATTTGTTTGAAAACAACATTAGCAAAATATCTGTGTTAGTATTTAAATCGAAAAATAAAGTGTCTTTTTGAATAAAAATATGGGGATGCTCAGCACCTTAAGCCCCTCCCCACCAAACATGGTATTGATAGTGTAATATTTTTCTAAATTTAGTTATTTTGTAACAACTGCCCCAAAAAATGAAGATTTATTTTTTAAAGATTGAATAAAAAATTATTTTCCATAAGATGGCTGAAAGATATCAACAAATTGTCAATAATAAACTATTATTCAGAGATCTGAGCAATCCTAGTATATATATATATATATATATATATATATATATATAGATATATATATATATCCAAATGTAATGAGAACGAAAAGAATATAAATTCAAAGGTTCAAAACATTAATTTAAAAGAGGACTCAATACAAAAAGTAGAGCAATAGTTATTTATTATAATTTATTACATACGAACAAACAAGTAATCACTACAAAGATGCATATTTGTTTCGATGCCTAATATAAGCATCTTATCAGGTGGCGAACAAAGGTTATAAACGATTTTATTTAAAAATGCTACTTATGAAACATCACTTCTTTTTACATTATTTAAAATTTAGGAAGGCATAAGAATTTCCATAAAAGGAAAAAAAATGAATAATATAAGCAGGTAAAATCAAAAAAGAAGAGAATAACAAAGAAAAAAGAAAGAGAAATATAAAAAGTTAAGAAAAAATATATGAAAAAGAAAATAATAGAAAAATGAAAAGGAGTAATATATCAAAGTTGCTTAATACACAGGAAAGGAAAAAAGGAAAGAAAATGAAAAAGAAGAAAGAAAAGAAGACAAATAATAATAATAATAATAATAATAATAATAATATATATATATATATATGTATATATATATATATTGTGTGTATTTAGGCAGCATCTTTTCATTCATACACGTTTCATTAAATAATATAGACAAGTGTTGTCTATTTTATGTAAATTTTTTGCTTAGAAATCATCTATGTAAACAATGACAGACTATCATCACTGTCTTGTCTGTATATTGCTTAATATGTTGACATCTTTGATAATAGCTTATGTAAGCTGAAAGCTTAGATTGGATTAAAAAATATGGATCAATATTGTGAATTTCTTTCTTCATTCAACGATAATGTTATTAAACTTATCAGACGTTATGAAAAAAATTTACATAAAATAAATAGACAACACTGGTGTATATTATTTAATGAAACGTATATATATATATATATATATATATATATATATATATATCAAGAATACATATACATCAAGAAGTCATATTTCTGACAAATTAAGATATATATATATATATATATATATATATATATATATATATATATATATATGTAAAATGATTTGTCAGTCTGGAGGAGCAGATCCTAGTATGCATCACCTTTGGAAAGTGCCTGAAAACTAAAGCACAGGTTGTGAAATTGGGTTGAGAACCATCAGTGGTTGTACTAGCACAAAGTCACAAGTCATCATGACCACAGGTTTGAGCTTGCCAGCCTTGTTCTAACTGTTGATCACGTTAGCTAATGCCTTATTTCCCAGAAACTGTAATGAAGATCTGCTCAGCAATAATGTAGTATAAACCAGAGGTGGACTCTGTAAGTGTTGATGAAAAACAAATGTGCCTGAGCAGGTGTTTTCAAAAGGGATTAGCTAACTGCCCTAGTAGACTGGCATCCTCAGGTATGTGTAGCTGCACCATTCAGATTATATATATATATATATATATATATATATATATATATATATATATATATATACAGCACAACCTCCATTCTTGAACATCTCACATGTTGAACAAATTGGTTTCCGAACAGAATATTTGAGATGAAAATGACTCGGTTATCAAACAAAATTTCAATTCTTGAAAAAAATTGCTGAACCGGGCCGAACCGAATTAACCTGAATGGAATCATTTCTTAGTCGGCCGCCATGTATACATTCGTGTGTTGTGCTGTGCTTTTCTTTTCCAATTTTATTGTACGGTGCCTTTTTTCTCTTTATTAATCCTCAGTCATGGCTCCAAAGAAAGCGAGCAGTGATACTGGTAAAGGAAAAAGAAAAGTTAAAGAGAAAAACAATTGTTGATGATATTGTCTCATCTTACTCAGTTTCATATGGCAAAATCAATGATCTCTACTATTCTTATAAATAAATAGACAATCATGTCTTTCCTTCTCCTTTTCCAAACAATAACATCTCTTTCCTTCCCCTTCCATTTACGCCATCAAGTCTCCTACATGTATGTATGGTAAAACTGAAGTGTTCGTCTATCTATATTTTATTTTTATCTGTTTAGTAATGGGTTTGCACAAAGTACTGCTGTTAAAGTTTAAATAAGCAATCATTTTGGAACCAGGAACGGATTAATCCATTTTACATTGATTCCTATTGGAAAAATAGTTTCGGTTTACGAACATTTCAGGTTATGGATGGGTTTCAGGTATTAATTAGATTCATAAACCAAGGTTCCACTATATATATATATATATATATATATATATATATATATACACAGTGCTGTTCGATAAAAGTGACTCACCTGATTTTTTTTACTGAATGTTCTCTTCTCCAATGAAACGAAAGTTGAGCTAAATTCAAAGGATAAGCGATCTAAAATCCGAAAAAGAAGCTTTGAAAGCTCTTTGAATTTAGCAGTAAGTACTGTCAAGCATCCGTTCAGTATAATGTTCTGGGGATGCTTTTCTTTTCATGGAACTGGTTTCTTGAAACCTATTGAAAAGACCCTCAGGAGTGAGCAGTACAAGAGAATTTTAGAGTCTTGTCTGCTCCCTTCTGCTGAAAGGGTGCAAATCAACCCCACCAAGCTCATTTTTATGCAGGATAATGTTCCCTGTCACAATTCAAAATTGATGAAGGAATACTTTGATGAGAAGCAAGTGAGTGTTATGACATGACCACCCCAATCTCCTGATCTCAACCCCATAGAAAACTTATGGAGCATTATAAAGTACAGGCTCTCGAGTAAGCAGTTGAGCAACATTTTTATATATGTAGATACATGCCTACATGCTTGTTGTCTTAATGGGCTTACAGCCACATCATATTGAAATAAGCCCATGATGATATGATCGCTGAAGTTAAGCAACATTGAGCTTGGTCAGTACCTAGATGGGTGACTGCTTGGTAATACTAGGTGCTGTAATGGATAATGGCTTGGAATAGTTAATTGGAGAGTTGAGTTCCAATTCCAGTTGGGTTCACTATATTCATTTATGCACAAATATCTTTGGGGAAAGTATGAATCCACCTCTTCTCCCTCCAGCTATGGGTTAATTAGTAAGACTTGTATCACTAAACCATTATTATCTCCAAAAATAAAATAAAATTGCATACAAAATCTCTACTATGCTTGCTCTCGTGGTACTACAAAGGATTGAACTTAACATCTTTGGTTAAAAAATTCCTGAAGATATTAGACTCCCACTCCTCAGATGTCCTCTAAGCAGTAGCAGCAGCAGGCTTGTCTCCCTTCCTTCCAAAGTGAATTTAACCTTCAGGCATTATTTAAATTTCTCCTCAGTAAATATTTTTCTGTTGTCAGGTGAAGTGCCCAGTTAACTTGCTTTTCTGCCTTGTTTAGATGCAGACAGCATCCCATACTAACATTTTTGTTTACTTGTATATATGTATATATATTCATGAAAATCACAGACTTATTTTATGATGTAAATAAAATCATGCACTTAGTTTATGATGTAAATAAAAATCATGTTGTTCATCCCCCTCTCCAGATGTTTGTAAAAATTGGGCTATTAGTTTAGGTATTCATGGAGAATGCATTGTTTAGTGATTGTAGATGTGTTTTTATATAAATGTGGTATTATGGTGAAAGGATGATTATAAGCATGATTGGTCAGTAAATGTGACTAGTTAAATTTAAGAACAGTGATGACCAACTTTTCCCCATTTTTGGCCTTTTGCCACATGCATAAATAAATATTTTGTTGTCTGGTGAAGTGCTGTCTCTCAGTTTATTGAGCAAGATCCTGTTTTATCACAAAATATTTTGATTTTAGGATTAAATGACCGATAGAGGTTGATATTTTACTAAATAAAAACAACTAACCAAATTGTTGTCTCAAAGCTTTTTATATAATGTAATTTTTTTTTTGTTCTTAGGTTCAGTGGGCAAAAAAAGCTGGCTGCAAAGTGATCGGGACATGTTCTTCAGATGAGAAAGTTGAATTTCTTAAGGTAGATCTTCAGTTACTTAATATCTTTTTATTTGCTTTTTTATTCTCGTTCGTGTGTTTTAGTTGCGTAACTTAGATAATTCGCCATGCAAACTGCCATTCACTACATTGACAAAAGTAAAACAAGCAAAAAACACACACCAACTAATTCACTCTTCTTCACAAATCAGTTATTTGTAGCCAATGTTTTTCATCGTTCTTCCTGATCATTAGCAAACAGCAACTTTTAGCTCCGATGAGTCAATTCATTCCAGTTATTGATTTTCATTAGTGAAGTTTGTTTGCCTGGCTGGCTTGTTTGCTAAGTTTTACAGCTTAAAGGGCCATTTGTTGATGGCTTAATATTACGATACTGTTTCAGATTAAATTGCTTTTCAGAAATGCCTTGAAAATCAGTCTCCCTGAGCTATTGATGTTCATAGTTTGTCTGCTCATTGAGTAATCTAAGTACAGTGTGTGCAGAAAAGTTGGTTTACTGTGTCAGACAGTTTTTCATGCCAGAATCCATCTTTCACATTTATAAATCCACCATATGTCTGTGCTTTGAATATTTCTACCATATCTGGTCTAGTGCTCTTGCTATATGTCTAGAGATTCTTGACAAAATCCAAAGAAGAGTCTGCAATATTATCAGTTATGATCTGGCATATTGACTTTAGTCACTTTCCCACCATTGTGATGCTATAAAAGTGTAAAGACAGGTTCTAATACTAGAAATACTTTACAAAAAAATTATTTCTAGCAATAAATCTTTGAAGAAAAAACTATTACCAGCAATACATTTTTGAGAAAAAAATATTACCAGTAATAGTTTTTTGAAAAAAATTATTACCAGCAACACATTTTTGAAAAAAAAAAATTATTACCAGAAATAGATTTTTGACAAAATAAAATATTATCAACAATGAAAATTTTGTTGGCATTAAATAACCCATAGGGGTTGATATGCCGTAAACCAAACCAAACCAAACCAAACCAAACCAAACCACCAGTATGATGTGGCTTTCCTCTGTCTTTTCTATAATTATGTTCATAGCAGCTGTTCTAATAAGCTCTCCTCTTTGATAACTTGACATTTTTGTTTCAATCATTTCACCCCAAGCAAGGTAATAAAGCCACTAGGACACAAGAGGTTACTGAGTGTTTGAGAATTTGAGAAAAACTGCTATTAAAGAGAGAGGGCAATAAAAGAAAAAGAATTAAGACAGAAGATAACGATTGACATTGCATTGAAGGTTTTAAAGATCAACATTGACTGTGAAGAAAGAAACTGGAAGAGAGTTCCATAAGAAAGAAGTGTGAGAGAAGAAACTGTTAGCACAGAACTTACAGTTACATCTAATGTAGAGTGAGCAGCCATGGTCAGATGCAAAATAAATAACAGAACAATCCCACAAACAGAATTAGCAAAGTCTGCAATAAAAAGAAGAAAACTCTCTTCTGCTTAATTGCTTCCCTGATAACTACAACTCTCAAAAATTTAAATGCAAGATCAATTGCCATCTTTTTGAAACCCGTTCATCTTTTGTTCTTTCCTCAATCATGCCTATACTCAAACTTTTCTCTCACTTTCCCTCTCTGTAAACTCCTGCATACTAGCGGCAGTCCCGCCTTGCTTGAGGTGGAATAATTAAAAAAAAAATATTTGAAGCTTCTTTCTCTTGATATCAACCTGAGAGCAGACAGATATATGAAAGCTGAGGTTAGAATGACACCTCACCATCTGAATACATTAGTCCTGAAACCAATATTTCTATTCTCCTGCCCTGACATCTATTTATCTTCCTGGTGCCTTATAACATAGGCTGTTGGCGAAGTTTCTGTAGTTGAATTGTTCTCCTCATTTTTGTGGGGATTTTTTTTAAGGTTAAAAGGATGTATTGTACACCAACATATACGGTCTGTTACATTTATTTTTTCTTTTGTTTTCTGAAGAGCTGAAAAATGAAAATTTTACTGATGGCCCAGTATTTTTGCATCACCATGTTTATGACCATCCACCATACAGCATGAATGAAAAAGCCATAACTTGTTTTCTGGACCTCAAAGATCATAAAATATACTGATAACACATACTGCTAATCATTCTTGATTTTCAGACAAAATTAACAAAAATAATCATTTTACCATGGTGCTCACAAGTTTTGCATGCCAGTGTACACACACACACACTTATGTTTTTGCATATATAGATTGGTATTCCAGTTCTCAAGTGTTCTACAAACAAAAATTGCTTGTGGCCTGAAACTGTTTCACTAGGCAGTAATGATTATTCATACTGTATATATCTATAAATATTTTATCTACAATACTGTGCACTTGTGAATTTCATAATCTTTTTTTTTATTTTATTTATAAATGTTTTGGTTTATTTTACTTATAAATTTCATAATCTTTTTTTTTATTTTATTTATAAATTTCATAAGTTTTTGGTTTATTTTACTTATAAATTTCATAATCTTTTTTTTGTTATGTTTATTTTAAATACAAAATTAAAAGGAAAAAAAAAACAATCCCATTATAAAATATGAACTGCCCCATTATTGCAACAACCAGATATATTTAACAAAATTTAAATTATGTTATGGTCAGTCTTAACTCAGCACCTGAAGATTGTGTTGTCCATGAAACTCTTGAGTCATGCTAGTGCTGAGGAAATATACATATATATAAATATATAAATCTTGCTTTAACAAATTTCATCTGTCAGTGTGACTTTGTCACCCACAGCAAGGCTGGGCTAGTATCCCACTTAAGAAAGCACAAATCAAATATGTCTTTCCCTTACCTGATTTTCTCCACAATAGCCTCTGCTAGCATGTATAAGTGTAAAACAAAAGGCACCCATCCAGTGCTGACCCTCATTTATTGTTCAAGATAGGCGAGTCCACCATATATATATAGTACAGGTAATAAATCCGTTGGAATATAATTCATGTGGATCCTAGTAATATAAAATATTACAATTGATCCACAAATAGAGCTCAATGTATTTATTATAACACAGCATATAAATTACACAACAAAATCCAAAATTATTTCATATTATGGAGGTGGGGTGCAGATCTATTTCAACTGACAAAATTTATTCAGTCTTATTCCACCCCAGTGTATAGACTGTGTTCATGTCAGAATTAGAAATTTAACTTTGACAGCTGTCAAAAAATTGATACAGAAATCATCCATTTTGATGCTTCAGTCAGACTTAATATATATATATATATATATATATATATATATATATATATATATATATATATATATATATAAATACACATATATATATGTACATATATATATATATATATGTGTGTGTGTGTGTATGTATGCGTGTGTGTATATGTGTATAAACTGTTTATACACATATACACACACATACATACACACACACACACACATATATATATATATATATATATATATATATATATAAGTGTGTGTGTATGTATGTGTGTGTGTGTGTATATGTGTATAAACAGTTTATACACATATACACACACACACACATATATATATATATATACATATATATATATATATATATATATATATATATATATATATATATATGTGTGTGTGTGTGTGTATGTGTATAAACTGTTTATACTACATTTTTGCTTTTTTTTACATTTTTTTCTTTTTTCAGGGCATTGGATGTGATCGGCCAATTAATTACAAGAAGGAAAACATGAAAGACATTCTAAAATCAGAATTTCCTGTAAGTTATATGAAATATTCTGCATTTTTGTCCTTTTTTAAATAAACATCACGATGCAAATAATGTAACAAATAGGTACAAAGTATTCATCAATTGTCGAAAGACATAAAAACCCAAGTAAATTATAGATCACAGATATTAATGAAATATTATTTATAAAATATTTACTGTTATGTAAGGAAAATAAATCAAAATATATACAAAATATTGATTAATTATTTGATTAGCATTATTTTGAAGACGGAATGTGTATGGTTGTCAGCAAGAAGTGACCTATGAATTAGACATGCCAAAATCAAGGAAGTATGAAAATTTAAATATTTGAGAAGTGTTTTAACAGACAATGGAAAATGTGACACCAAAATCTGAAGGCACATTGGAATAGCAAAAGATGCCTTACCAAAGCTAAGCAAAGTATTAAGAAACAGGAAAATTTCATTAAAAACAAAGGAAAGAGTGCTTACCTGTTATGTAATGTGTTGTGGCCTTGTTAGGGCCAGAAATACAGACACAAAGAGAGGAATTGAGTTAAACAAATATATTAACAGAAACGGTAATACAAACATATACAAATGACTGTTACAGCAAGAATGTTCAGTCCAACTGTCAGAACTGACTGCTGGAAACTTCCCTCTCCAAAAGGCAGTACCTGCTCCTATTTATAGCTGGGAGAGTCCATGCATGCATAGGTAAATTACCATAACATAATGTCAGTCCTCCTACATGGCATTTGAATATTAGGCAATCTCCTCATAAATGCTGAGGATACTGGAAGTAGCAGAAATATGAGTCTAATGAGAATAACATGGATTGAACATATGAGTAACAAGGAAGTTTTAAGGATAACAGAAACAAAAAAGACACATATATTTACAATCAGGAAGAGTTGAAGTTTAAAGGTACATAAATAGGAAGGAGGGCTTGGAAAATTTGACACTCACAAGACATATTGGAGATAAGATACAGAGGAAAGCAGTCAGTAGCTTACCTAATGAGTTTATGTAGATCAGGGGTTATGAAACATTTTTGACCAGAGACCCCCTTTTGTCTCTCTCTTTTCCCCAGTGACACCCCCTTCTTTAAAATATCCTTGAACCTTAAAAGTTGCACCGATGTTGGCAATTAAATGTTAATTAAAATGTATGAAATGTTAAGAAATTTGGATCAGGTTCTGAATCACCCCCCACTCCCCAACGTCATCAGGTTCTGAATTTTTCCCCAAAAATATTTATTAAAGAACCCCAATGTATAAAGCCAATAATATATTAAGTACAACAAGCCTAAATACAGCCAATGCTATTGAACAGAAATGCCTAACTGCTACTAATATCACTATTTACATTATTTGGACTATTGTCTGAATCTTTGTTGCCATATGGCAACAAAGATTCAGACAATAGATTTATTACAATATTTCGGCCTTTGAATGCTCTGGCCTTCTTCAGGTGGTTGGAATATCAAACTGAACCCTTTATTTCACTCACTGGGGTAGACTGTTCTAGTTCCACATGCCATGTTTAATGGATGTCAATTATCCATGTTTTAAGCTATCAGTTACCTGTTAATTCCCCTCTTCAAGTTCTCCACTGCCTTAACCGGGTATTGAACTCACACTCTTTGGGTCTTTGATGCTTTATCTTTGTAATCACCATTAGACTCATCCAACTCCTCTGCACTGTCCTTAGATTGCCATGCAAACAATCTGAAATGTTTGTATTGGAGATTCTGATATGAATGCCAAGCAGTACAGTATGCTGTTTCCAAATTTCTGGCAAAACGAATTGCCTTATGATATACTTTTTTTCGCAGATGGTGCCCAACTGAGCCTACTATACTGTGCAATTGACAAAATAAAAAAAAACAACATGCATGTGTGAAATGAAAAATATGAATAATGACTATTTACCTGTTGCACCCTGTCTGTTGGGAGTACTACTTAAGTAGACAGGTCCACTTGTAATAAAATAGGGAAAAAAACCTATTTTGGAAATAATTTTTGTAGATTATCATTCATTAGATTGTCCTCGATTTGCAGCATTTGTCAGGATAAAAAAAAATATTAACCTTTATCACACTGCAGGCGAAAATAGTCTTTACAGAATTCTCTCCCTTTGCTGCTCTAAGCTCATTCTGTCGCCTTGTGACGGTTGCTATAAACAAACACGTGTCAACTGCTATTTCCAGTATTTTAAACTGGAGATCGCCTATTACTGTTTTGGAAGAAGGTTAAACTTCCTTTTTCCAACAACATTTTGAATTCTTCTAGACTCTACATGAGGTGAAATATTGATTAAACCCACGTTAATTTTTTGTGATTTTTTTGTAAATAAAAATGGCTGCATCAATATCCAACAAAGCCTTTATTCAGGTCATTAGGACTCAGATGATGATTTTGAAGGCTATCCTTGAGTGGATATTCCAAAAAAAAAAAAAAAAAATGCTGTGGCAAGGGGAACAATTCTAGAAAGAAATTAGCGTGGTAAAGGTTAATATTAAATATGAACAATGATCTTTCTTTTTGCCCATTTTAGAAGGGTGTCCTGTTCATAATATGAATAGCGTAAAGTTGAACCCTGACTTTTTACAGAGATATCTAGACATAGAAGAAGAAAGGTGTTTTTTTTTCTATGTACCATGCCCCTTCCAGATATGGGCAATCATGGCTCTCCACAATTTCCTGTCCTTTGTAGCTCTTAGTAAATTTTATCTTTTTTCTATCTCTCATAACACCTTTTCTACTAACCATTTACACAAGCTCATTAGGTAGGTTATTCTCTGTTTTCTTATGGGTGTCAAATTTCCAAGCCTTCTTTCCTCATTATTTGCCCTAGAAATTTCAATTCTCTTTTTCTGATGCTACATATATGTCCTTTTTGTTTCCATCTTCTCTAAAGCTTTATTGTTGCTCACACGTTTTGTTCATGGTATTCTCAGCATCCTCCATAGAACCACATTTTTGTTGCTTCAGATCTCTTCATCTGTGAGGAGATTGTCCAGCATTCACTGTCTTATATAAGCACTGACATTGCTTAACAGTTCAGTACTCTTTTGTTTGTTCCTAACAAAATTTTTCTGTTTCTTAATACTTTGCTTAGCATTTGGAAGGCATCTTTCACTATCCCTATATACTTTCACATTTCAGTATTACACTTTCTGTCCTCTGCTAAAACACTTCCCAGATATTCAAATTGTGGTACTTGCTTGATTTTGTTATCTCCAATTTGTAATTTGCATGTTGGGCCCATCCTTTTGCCAACAACTAGGCATTCTATCTTTTTGCAATTGATGCTTAGTCCTTTCTTCTTTCTTTCCTTCACTATTTTCTGTAGAAGTTCTTGTAGTTTCCTTTCTGTGTCTGCTAATTACACTCTGTCATCTGCATGTCTTATGTTAAGATTGTAATCAGAAATATTGAATCCTGGTAGGATTGTTTCACAGTAAATGCTGAATAAGTTCAGTAAGAAGAGACATCCTAGTCTTATGACTCTTTCTATTTTTGTATGTGTATATGCAGAATTTCTTTAAGAAAAAGAAAAACTTTGTTAAGGAGTGAGAACAATAAAAGAACAGAAATTAAGAAAACAGAAGATAATGATTGACATTGCATTTAAATTTTTGAAGATCAAAGTTGACTTCAAAGTAAGAAGCAAGAAGAGAGTTCTAAAATAGAGAAGTGTGAGAAAAGAAACTGTAAGCATAGCAAATATGTGGCTAAATATGGAATGAAATACAGTATAAAAATAAAATAAAAAAGATATAGCATTATTGTAATGAAAGATTGCACCTTTTCACTGAATTCCGAATAGACAGGTCTTGTCAACTGCTGTTGTCTAATTGGGAACAGTACTTGTTAAAATCAATCATTTGGTTCTCAAAAAATGATCTACAAGTAGAAACCGGTCTATATTTCTGAGATGAGGTATTATGTACACTATTTACATTATTCAAACTATTGTCATCTTTGTTGCCATATTTATTACAATGTTTTCGCTGTTGTACACTCTGGCCTTTTTCACATGGTTGGAATGTTGAACTGAACCCTTTATTTCGCTCACCCCTTTCTCATTCTCTTTCTTTCTGTATCTAATAAATGTCTTCCATGTTTTGTGTTGGCTTTCTCAAAAGTCCCTTTTCTCCCTAACCCTCTTTCTCAATCTCTTTCTTCCTGTATCTAGCAAATATCTGCCTTGTGTTGTGATGGCTTTCTCAAATGTCCCTTTTCTCTATACCCCCCTTTTTCATTCTCTTTCTTCAGGTATCCAATAAATGCCTGCCCCGTTTTGTGTTGGCTTTATCATGTGACCCCTTTTCTCCTTAACGCCTTTTCTCATTGTTTCTTCTGGTATCGAATAAATGCCCACCGTGTTTAGTGTCATCTTTTTTTTAGGCACTTCACCCCAAGCAAGGCGAGAAGCCACTAGGACGCAAGGGGCTACAGAAAATTTGGAGCAAGATCAGATAGGAGTGATAGAAGAAAGGATGAGGAGAAGGATAGTGGCTAGATCAAGGCAACTGGAGATGTTGATTGACATTACATTTGAATAGCTGGAGAATATAGCTCTCAGGGAAGCTGGAATAGGGAAGGAAATTCCACAGGCGAGAGGTGCGAGATATGAAGCTATTGGAGTAAAAGAGATGGCTACATTTAGGAGTTTCGACAGTGAAAGGGTGAGAGCGTGATGCCAGCCTCGTAGGGCGCTTGAATTCATGAAGTCTGGGAACCAGTGAATGCAGTGAATCGGAGCAATTGCCATGAAAGTATTTGTAAAACAGACAGAGAGAGGCGATGACGCGTCTGTGAGAAAGTGACTGTAGATGAGATGCCAGAGCAGGGCCAATTATATTGCATATCCGCCTCTGGAGGCTATCGAGAACCCCGAGGCAAACAGAAGGGGCACCAGACCATATATGGCAGCAATACTCCATGCAAGGGCGAATTGTTGATTTGTAGATCTGGAGGATCGATTCCGGGGAGAAAAATTTCCTGGTGCGAACTTTCCTTGCGGTGGACGAAGCAATTGACTCAATGTATTTGTTCCATCTCAGGTCAGCAGTCAACGTGAGACCAAGCAGCCGCAGAGAGTTGCTCTCGAGAAGTTGTGCATCAGACATTCTAATAGAGGACAGGGAAGGATCTCTGTGGATCTCTCTCAAATGTCCCTTTTCTCCCTAACCCCTTTCTCATTCTCTTTCTTCCTGTATCTAATAAATGCCGACAATGTTTCGTGTTGGCTCTCTCAAAAGTCCCTTTTCTTTCTAACCACTTTATCATTCTCTTTTTTCCAGTATCTAATAAATGCCCATCATGTTTCCCGTTGGCTCTCTCAAACCTGGGTTGGTCCATTTTGTCATGACTTAATGTTACATATAATAAGTTATCACCTAACATCAACTGCTTGTGCCAAGCTTCATAAATATCTAGAATGAAAGTTATTTTGCAATGCAACTAGAAAATTAATTTATACTGACCAGCATTCATATTTGTTTTTCTTTTCTTTTTGTATTTTTTTTACAGTAAGGTTCAGCCAGTACAAGGCTTGGGGCCCAGTCGAGATAGAGGGTTATGTTAAAGGGTAGTTTATATAGATAGGAGGGGAAGATAACGATTAACTCTCAACTTGAACAGGTTAAGATTTTAGTGATTGGGGAAACATCCTCTTAGGAGTTTTGTTATTGCAATATTTCATTAAAGTTGTTAGGCTCAAATATTTAATGATGAGATAGGGGAATTTCTACAGATATTTTATTGTCATAGAACTTGCCATGATATTATTCAATCATTAACTTAAAAATTAAGATTATTCAGAAATTTAAAATAGGAAAACTGGAATTTTCATGGGTATTTCTAGTTATTATTATTATTATTATTATTATTATTATTATTATTAAGTATTGCAGCCAAATGACTTTCTGCAGGAGTTGTTGCCGTTGCTGTTATAAATATTTTATTTTATGATTTATTTTATTTTGCACTGGTTTATATTATTTTACTTTATTTATTTATTATGATTATTATTTTTGATTTTATTTATTTATTATTTTATAATTTTATTTATGATTTATCTATGATTTTGTTGTATTGTACTGGTTTATATTATTTTATTTTATGATTTATTTTATGATTTTATATATATTTTATATTTCATACCATGGGCTTATTTAATCAATAACTTAAGAATTAAGATTCATCAGAAAATTCAAATAGGAAAACTGAAATTTTCATTGGTATTTCTAATTGTTGTTGTTGTTATTATTATTATTATTATTATTATTATTATTATTATTATTATTATTAATAATAATAATAATAATAATAATAATAATAATAATAATAATAATAATAATAATTGTTTCCAGATGACTCTCTACTTGAGAAATTCTTATTGTTGTTGCTATTATAAATATTTTATTTTAACAAGCAAAACCAAATAAACATATTATAATTATATCTTTTAATAGATTTCTCATGAGAATCCTTCCCAAAATGCAATCTAGTTTTAAATGGGTAATAAAAACATTTGTCTTTCCTTTTGTCACTTGCAGGAATTAAAGGCTATTGAAAATTCTTGTGTTCTTTGGCCAAGCCCAAGAGGACATTTTTCAATATGTTCCTTTATAATGGCCTCCAGATTCTCAGTGGAATTGAGATCAAATGAATTTTCTGGACAAATGCCAAATCTAATTTTTTTTCTGTGTGGGATGGGGAGAAATCAAACTTCTGATGAACTTTACCTTGTGGTACCTAGACTTTATGAGTCCATTGTGCAGTAATGGATAACTGCTCAGAATGAGGAATTGGTTTAGATTACTTTGGTTTATTTTGTTTAACGGCATATCAACCTGAATGGGTTATTTAATGCCAACAACATTTTTAGGATAGATTTGTATGAATAGAATATGTATTCTTTGGTTAAGATCGGTTTGGTTTATTTGATTTAATGGCATATCAACCTCAATGACTTATTTAATGCCGACAACATTTTAGGAGAGATTTGTATGAATAGAATATGTATCCTTTGGTTTAGATTGGTTTGGTTTATTTTGTTTAATGGCATATCAACCTCAATGAGTTATTTAATGCCGATAGCATTTTTAGGATAGATTCGTATGAATAGAATATGTATTCTATGGTTTAGATTGGTTTGGTTTATTTTGTTTAATGGCATATCAACCTCATTGGGTTATTTAATGCTGACAACATTTTTAGGATAGATTCGTATGAATAGAATATGTATTCTTTGATTTAGATTGGTTTGGTTTATTTTCTTTAACAGAATATCAACCTCAATGGGTTATTTATTTAATGCTGACAACATTTTTAGAATAGATTCGTATGAATAGAATATGTATTCTTTGGGTCAGATTGGTTTGGTTTATTTTGTTTAATGGCATATCAAACTCAATGGGTTATTTAATACTGACAACATTTTTTATTGCTGGTAATATTTTGTTTTGTCAAAAATCTGTTTCTGGTAATATATTTCCTTCAAAATTGTATTGCTGATAATAATTCTTTTCAAAAAAGTATTGCTGGTAATAGTTAACAATTTGACCATAGCTGGGACCCTAACAGGTGCTACCACCCTGGTCAGGGTGGACCTGGGAACACCAGCAATTAAGAGGTGGTTCCACGCTCCTCAAAACCTAATCAGAGGCCTTGCACTCAGAATGAGGAATTGAAGAGCTGAGTTTGAATTCCGATTGGGTTTGTTATTTACGTGTAAATACCCTTTGGGAAGGTATAAATCCCTCTCTTCTCCTCCCTATGGGTTGAATAGCAGGATATACTGAGTCCTATAGCTTTGGTTGGCAACCAGTCAATTGCAGAAAGAAACAGTAACCTACTGCAAGAAAATTTTCTGCCTATTCGGTCATGAATCAAAAGCGACGTTATCACCCAAACATGTATCACATATAGTGCTTAACTGACTGACTATATGGATAAGAGATGCACTATATAAACTTGTCATGAAACAAACAGAGTTCATCAAAATAGAGTTCATGAGGGGGACAGAGTTCAATGATGACAATTGTGAGTGAGTGACTTGCACATACTACTACTGCTACATGTCATGATATATTTTTATTTAGAACATAGGAGATCATGACTATCCATAGCTACCTTTACTTTATTATCTGTAAATTACTATGAATTATTGGGAAGTGATTTCCTGTTGCTTTCTTTATTCAGTTTTCTTTCTCTTAGAATGGTTCCCACCCCAAGTTAGAAAACCCAGTCTACCTTGCCAATTAAATCATAGCTGTGCTTCCTTCTTTTTTGTTATGTCAATTTTATCATATCTTTATGCATTGTATCAGAAGGTTATGTGTTCAGATTGCATTATGGTCACCAGTGGGACAGATCTATGGTAGAAAAGTTTATTCACCCATTTGTATTTCCCCCATTATGGGCATTATTACATCCATAACATAATAACACTGTATTTCATGGATGGAATGAAATGGCTGCAATACCACTTATGGTGATGAACAATGATCATTTCAGAAATACAGAGTAATGAGCCATACTGCTCATGTAGTAGTGTAGAGACAATTGTCCTGGTTTCATCAGCAAGGATGAATGGCCTCTCTCATCACAATGCTCTTGACTATTGTTTGTGGGCATTTCTTGAAAGTGAGGCCTGTTCAACTTCATATCACAGCATAGAAGCTCTGAATGCAAAATTGAACAGAGTATGCAATAAAATAGCTATGGAAACTATGTGTGCTGTCATCAATGACTTTCCTGAAGGACTTTGATATGTGGTGTAGGCTAAAGGGAACCATATTGAATGAGATATTTTTGGTGTTACTTAGCAGATTAATACTTACTTTGTGCTGAAATGGCATGCTGATATAATACATTTTTCCTGCGTTATGAGCTTTTACTTTTTGGAGCAAGTCCTTTGTAATTCAGGTTGTTAAAAGTGCATCTGGCTTGGTAGTTGATAGTTTACAAGTTAGACTTTGGTAGTAGCTGTCATCTTGTTCGTAGCTGTCTGGTGTGTGGTTACTTTGGAAATATGTGCGGCATAATTCTGCAATGTGTATTCTTGGCCCTCAGAAGCTTCACACGACAGATTTGCTTGGTTGGTTTCTTTAGGGGTTCCTTTACCTGTTATGGTGATATGCAAGCCTAATGGAGATTTAAGGATTTGTGGCAATTATGAGGTGAATGTGAGTCGCCAGAGTTTTAAATTGATAGCAAGTTTTAAGAAATCACCACAATGAATACCCATATTGGATTACTAAGATTGATTCATCTATCATTTGGAGTAAAAACTCAAATCACATTTTCCAAAAAGCTATCAAAAAACAGAATTAAAAATATAACTGTATATCAAGACGACATCGACATTGGTGCATGCAGTAAAGAGCTTAAAAATAAAGTGGGGTAAGTTTTGAGAAAATTAAATAGTGTGTGTATGACGATTAATTGCGAGTTTAATTCTTAAAAAAATTTAATTCCTAGGAGATCAAATATCCAAAGATGGTATATCACTGGATGATAAACTCATTAATAAGATATCAGAAGTAAAAAGTGTTAGAATCTTTTTTAGCATTAAACAATTTTTATAGCAGATATCTACTGCAATATAGTGACCGTATGGAAGCATTTAATGAAATAAAGAAGAAGAATACCGAGTTTCAATGGACAAAAAGGTAGGAGATTGCTTTCAAGAAATTAAAAAAGACACTAATAAACTAACCAGTTGTTAAAATCTTTGACATAGCAAAAGAATTGATGTTAACTATTGATGCCAGTGACTGTGCTATAGCTGCAATATTGTCGCAGGAGGATCACCCTGTAATGTACTTATCTAGAAAAGTAACATCGGTGGAAGTGAATTATTTGAATATTGAAAAGGAAGCATTGGCGATTGTGTGGAGCATGAAAAAAGCAAGAAATTTTTTGCCGAGAAGGAAATTTCTATTAAAATTTGATCATAAGCCTTTGAAATTTATTAGGTGGGTGCAAAAATAATGACGTAATAATGTCGTTTTTTGACGTATTTTTTAACGTCAAAAAACGACATTATTACGTCATTATTTTTGCACCAGCCTAATATATTCAACCCCAGAAGAGAGTTGCATCTGTCAGGATATTATGATGGGCAATTAAGCTTATGGTGTTTGACTTGGACATCATGTATATTAAACGAAATGCTATTTCACATGTGGATGCATTATCTCAGTTAAATGTTGAAGCAAGTGAAAATTATGGTTTAGGATTTTACATGGATAGAAACGGATGTATTACACTTAAATTGGCTTAGGTTGGGAACTAGGCAGGTGTTGAATAGAATTATGGATAGAATAAAAAGAAATACATGGAGTAATTTCTTTATGACTGAGAGGCCTTATAAAAAGTCAAAACAAATTAACAATAGAAAAAGGAATTATATATAATGGAGATATCACAGTACCACCACACTCTCTGAGAAAAGAAGTAATTAAAGCCGTGCACAATGATATACATGGAGGTATATTGGCTACACAAATGAGGTTAAAGTTGAAAGCACGGAGGCTAGGCTTTTCAAGATATATGGAAGTGTATGTTAAAAAATGCTCAAATTGTACTGAAATAAAGAAATTTAGGCAAACTAAAATTCACACTTGGCCAAATGAAATGGAGCCATGGACACGAGTACATTTGAATCATGTCTACCTTAAAGGTATAGGATTCATACCTTTCCAAGGGTATTTGTGCATGTGAATGTAACAAAATCAACTGAAATTCGAACTAGCCTCTCTGATTTTTCATTCGGAGCCAGTATCCATTACACCACTCGGATGAATATAATTTGTAAAAAAGTCCTGAAGTTCACTACATTCACTAACAGCCACTCAAGGTCTGTTTACTACTAGTATTTACTTGTCCTCCACAGTGACAGATGTGACACAAGGTCGGTTTAAAGTAGGGTGCCCAAGAGCCTGCATCTGGGCTAAAACCAAAAATTAGCCTGACTCTGCAACCAACATTGCACTGACATCAATATCCATCAACGATCCCTATTGGTACAATGAGGGAGGTTCTGCTGCAGGGTTGGAATCCCCAGGACCAGACGTCCCTCAGTTATTTATTTGCACTGTCTTTAGACAGACACAAATTCAAAGATAGTAACTACAGTCACCAACCCAAAAGGTTTCTGCAGAGGAAGAAAAATCAGTAGTTTTTAAGGCAGTACACTTGTGCTTGCTTCAAGATTGGTCAGGAGTGAAATGGATTTGCATGTTCTTTAAAGCAGTCTTGTTGATTGGCTAAGATTGAAATGGATTTTAGATATTAGTCAATTTGTATTCAGGTTGGCCTGAAGTTATTAAAGTTGTGGATAGAAAAGCCACTATTGTGAAGTGAGTGTTGAGGGTAGTGTTTTTGAGAAATGGAGTTTCAAAAATCCTGGTCTCTGACAATGCATCTGAGTTTTGTGAAGAAAGTTTATGTGCATGGTTAAAACATATTAGCTACATTCCATACAATTCACCACCTTACCACCCACAGTCAAATAGAATTGCAGAGAGAATGGTTCAGATGGTAAAAATGGGATTAAAAGTTTTTTCTCCAGTGGATTGTCATGTAGAGAGTTGTTTACCCAGACGACTCCCAAGTTATAGAGCTATTCTGCATGCAGGCAAAAGACAAAGCCCATCTGTATTTATGGGAAGACAAATAAGAGCTCCAATTACCATACCATTTGCAATGATTGAAAGTGTGCAGTACAGAAAGGACAAGGATCCAAGTCCTGAAAAGGCGAATTTTGTGCTGCAAAAGTGATTTAACACAGCTGTGTTAACAAAGAATGGACAGGGCATACTGCCCCACGAAGACCAATTTAGAACCACAAGAGAGCATGAAGTTATGGAAATGGAGGAGGAAGAGGAAGCAGAAGAACAGACAACACAAGAAAGGATGAATGAATCTAGTGTTGAGAGTGATCAGGAAGACCACCAAAGATATGAAGATGAAGAACAGGAGAGGGAGGAGAGAATGAGTCTATCCAGTAGTAGTGAGGAACAATCTGTGGATGAAAGTGATCAGAGGTATCATGATGATTCAAATGAGGAGAATTAGTTAAGATCTTCTGTCAAGAGTAATAGTGTGAAGAACAAAGGTATTTAGTTGTATGTAACATTCTTTTAATCATTTCACCCCAAGCAGGGAAGTAAAGACACTAAGATACCAGGGGTTACTGAGTGTAAAAGAATAAGAAAAAAGGGAAACATTATTAAGGAGTTAGGACAATAAAAGAGGAGGAATCAAGGAGACAGTAGATAATAATTGATATTGCATTTAAATTTCTGAAGATCAAAGTGTCTGGAAAGCATGGAACTAAAAGAGAGTTCTACAGGTGAGAAAATCTTACAGTTGCATCTTGCCATTTCAACTGTAAAGTGATAAGACCTATTTGCTAATCTCATCAGTCAGTCAGTTATGTGCCATACGTGATACATGCTTAGGCAATCATGTATCTTTTAATACATGACTGATGAGGCAGATTTTTTTTCCTGCAGTAGGTTGCCATTTCTTTCTGCAGTAGACCAGTTGCCATCCAAGGCTATAGAACGTAGTCTGTCCTGCTATTTACCCATAGCTGAGGGGAGAATAAGAGGATTCATAATTTTCCCAAGGGTATAAGTCAATGTAATAGATTCAACTGGAATTCAATCTTGGCTCTCCAATTCCTCAATCTGAGCTGCTGATTAATCCATCGTGCCTTCTTCGTACTGCGCTTAAATCCATAAAGTCTAGCAGAAAGTTCATCAAAACAATTACCATGAAAGTATTTATAAAAAAGGCACTGGGAAGTTACATTGTGTGATTTGTTGAGTGAAAAGAAGTCCCCCAGAGGGGAAATGAGATATATCTTGTCACCATGGCATCTTGAGGGTAAGGAGAGAAAGAAAAAAGATGGTTTGTGACCTATCTTTGGTCATGGATGTGTGACTGTTAATTCCATTGGCTTCAGCCTACAATGCCCTCTACCCAGCAATACTATATCATCGCCGAACTGGATATAGTGGCCAGCTACTAGTTTTCCAAGCACCTCTGTCTACTAGGGCAACTAGCCTGTCCCCATTGCTCAGATGCTTGCACAGGCAAATTTGTGTTTATTCAACACCCACAGAATCCACATGTGGTTTATACTGCAACTCTTACAGTTTCTGGGATAGAGTTGTAGCGAAGAAAACGGCGACTTACCTCATCAAACCAAGCGACAGCGCGTCGCGTGTATTCTATGACGGAAAAAAGTGGCAAAAAAGAAAATTACTTACCAAACAAAAGGACACATATTCCGCATAACATGCTGAAAATGGAATATTTGAATTAAAAAAACAAGTCCGTTGCAAGAGTCGCTATAAAAGTATTTTGATATGCAAATTACTGAACATCCTATCCCAGCTGTCGATGAATGAAAAAAATAGGTTCTGCCGATAAAAGCAGTTGGTGTTCTTGATTCGAGAGGGGAAAATTCAGGCATTTTTGTTAGAGAGTGAGTTATTTTTCTGACTGGTTACACGCATTGTGATTTGAGATAGTACCGGCGAATCGAGTTTTCAGCATTTCTTTCTGCCCCCGATATTTGAGTCTGTATTTACAGTGATTTTTCTTTGTGTTGTGGAAGTAATCTGCGACAAATACTTCCTTTGCTTTCAGAACGCTTACAAGAGTGTATAATAAGATGTGATCAACAGTTTGTGAACAAAGCCAGTAATCTCAAAACCTCAGTCACAATGACTTGTGACTTTGTGCTAGAACAACCATCAGCAGTTCCCAAACACCATCTATTCAATTTAACTCACAAGGCTTTGATTAACCCATGGCCTGGTTTAAAGGTACTGCATGCTGTGATTGCCTCTCCAGACCAGTAACATCAAGAAGTTAACCTTCTTGACAAATTGGCCATGGTGAAATTTGAACTTGGGACTTATAGTCAGAAAGCAAAGATTCTAACCACTAAGCCATGTGCCCTTATACCGGATATACTGCAATTAGTTCACTCCCAGTGGCAGATTTAGCCTGCAGTCAGTCAGAAAACTCCCTTTTGTCACCAATAACCCAACCATGTGACAGGTACTACTAACACTTGTAGAGTGACCTGGTATACCAAACTGTATAGGAAAAAGTCAATTTCTCAAACTTACACTGGTTCATGAAATTGAATCACAAAATTATTTTTTTGAAATATAATTAACTATTATTTTATTATATAATTAACTATTATTTTATTATAACTATAATAAAAAGATATTTATATTTTTCTGTAAATTCTTTTTCATGAGACTGTCACTTACTCTTTGCTGAAGTCAGTTATCTCCCTTTCTTTTTTTTAGAATGGTGTTGATGTTGTCTATGAATCTGTAGGCGGTGAGATGTTTGAGACCTGTGTGGACAGGTAAGCTTTACACTGTGATTGTTGAAATTTTATTTAAAAATGTGTATTCAATTTTTGTCATCTTCCTGTTTTCAGAAAAGTGCACATTTTTCATTTAAAATTTGATATATGTTTTTTTTCTATTTTCTTTTCTTTATCCCAATATGAAAAAAAAAATAACAATTTTTGAAAATTTAAACTTTAAAATTAACAAAGGGGATTAAAAGCAAATTTACCAACAAGTAGCAAATATCAGAATCACAATCACAATCCCAGTTGATCACAGCAGGCATGGTGGAGTAATGAATTGTGGCTCGGATTGAGGAATCAGAGAGCTGAGTTCAAATTCCAATCAAATTCATTACATTCACTTACTTGCTAAATATCTTTGGGAAAGTTATGAATCCATCTCTTCTCCCCTCTGGCTATGGGTAAATAGCAGGACAGACCAGCTTCTATAGCCTTGAATGGCAACTGGTCTGGTGCGCTGAATACATGAATTTAAGCATGCTACTAGATTGAAGGTGAGGCACGGTGGCGTAATGGATAGCAGCTTGGATTGAGGAATTGGAGAACCAAGTTCAAATTCCAGTCGAATCCATTACATTCATTTACATGCTAATATCCTTGGGAAAGATATGAATCCTTTTCTTCTCCCCCAGCTATGGGTAAATAGTAGGACAGACTGGGTTCTGTACCCTTGGATGGCAACTGGTCTACTGCAGAAAGAAATGGCAACCTACTGCAGGGAAAATTATGCCTCGTCAGTCATGTATCAAAAGATACATGATTGCCTAAGTGTGTATCACAGATGGCACATAACTGACTGACTAGATTGATAACTAAATCTCACCATTTTACTGTTGAAATCGATGCAACTGCCACTTCTACTTCTTTTCTTGCATTTCCCACCTGTAGCACTCACTTACTTCCCAGATAACTACAATCTTCAAAAGTTTAAATGCAATGTCAATCACCATCTTCTGTCTCCTTGAATCCAATTCATCTTTTGTTCTTTTTTCAATCCTCCCTATTCTCAGTCTTCTCTTTCATTCCCTGTAACTCCCTGCATCTTAGTGTCTTTATTGGCTTACTTGGGGTGAAAAGATTAAAAGAAAAATAATGATAGAAAGAACTTATAGAGCAGTAAGAGAACTTCTATGACAACTTTACTGTTTGTAGGACAGGTAGTTAGCCAGTACATAAAATTAACACAGGTAAGCAATGAACGAGCTGGAAGAGAAAATGCTGATAAGCGTATGTGTGAACTAGTGGTAAGGACAACAAATGGGATAATTCATAGGAAAAACAAACCAGTATTTACTTATGTGGGAGAAATATTTAAACATATATATTTATACATGTCTGGAGTCACCTGAAATGCAGTACTGCTGGAGAAAGTCGAAAACCACTTCATCAATTAGATTCTCGGGAGTGGGGGTGAAGGTAACCTAGGATTTATTTTCCCAAACTGTATATTGGTGGCTTTATTTTTACACATAGTGGGGAGGAACCACACCCACCTTGGAGTATCCTTTCAGTATTGCTATTTTATTCTAGCCAACAATTTTTCTTTTTTTTTATTCCAAATTCCAGACACTTGATTTTGACCTTTTCAGTTAATTGGTCTTTTCTCTAATGACACAGCACTCTGATGACCAATCACTATACACCAATATCTCTTAGGTCCCAGTTTTTGAACTTGGGCTGAGTGGTGAACCCCAACACACTGCTAATATTTTCCTATTTTCATTCTTTTATTTTCCTGACTTCTGTAGTGGTTTCTCCTTGAATATTTAATCTCTGGCCCCAAAATTATTACTAAATCTATATTACCCATAAAATATATATTTGAGTTTCAAATAGATGGGCTGGGATAATCTTTCTTTTTTGTTTAAAAAAATACACCTGGGACAATTTCAATTAAGCCCTTATAATAAATATTCAGGAAATTTCTTCCTATCCCTTAATTTAGGCAATGGTATACCATTATAATGGTAAGCAGAAAGAAAGAAAGAAAGAAAGAATGAATGAGACAGAATATACATGTAATCCACTCTGGCTAAGATTTCAGACAGGAATCCATGAGTGTTTTTTGGTGGTTTTTGTCAATATATATATATATATATATATATATATATATATATATATATATATATATATATATATATATAAATAAATTAACATAATTAGAAAACAGACAACCTTAAGGGTCCATTGATTATATTTTATTTCCCCAGGAAGGTGGTTTTTTCTTGGTTCTTCAGGTCACATTTCCAAGCATAAAAAATGATTTTAAATTTACATATTATTTTTATACACTTTTGAGGGGTAGTTTCAAGTTGATGTAAGGTGATGGAGAGAGGCGGAGGTGGATGACAACAGATATGGTCGAAATTAGAGAAGGAAGGGAGACATAGGAATAATTTTAAATTTATTTTTACTAAGATACTTAAGAGTAAGTAGGGGGTTAAGGACCAGAGCTATTTAATAAGTCATCTCACAGGAAAAGAGACAAAGAGAAAAAAGAGAAGAAAAGATATAAGAAAGCAAATGTGGAAGCAGGGTTGGGTGGAAAAAAGTGGGGAAAGAAGAAAAGGAAGAATAAATTAACATATATAGGCATATTGTGGTTAATCTTAAAAGATATAGATTGATATATTTTGCAGTTAACATTTGACATTAATTAAAAATTATCAACAAAAAAAAATAGATAAAAAATAAAATATAGTGTGAATATACGATAAACAGAAAATATTAATATTATTAATGACAACTAAGGAGTAAAAAAACATTTTATAATTAAAATCTAAAATTTCAAATTTTATATTTTAAACCTTAAATTCATAATTTAAAATTAAAATATAAAATAACCTAAAAAAATTTTAAATAGTATCGGAAAAAATTATAAAGTAATATTGAAAAACATATTGAAAAACATTTCAAAATGAAATAATTTAAGAGTAATAATAATATTATTTTTATAATATTGTAATAATAATAAAAATAATAAACTACCTATACCTATACACCCACACACGCATATATATTCATATATACATACATATACACATATACATACTTATATATATATATATATATATGTATATATATATATATATATATACATACGCACATGTATGCATGCATACACACATATGCATCCACACATATATACATATATATCTACACACACACACACACACACACACACACATATATATATGTGCGTGTGTGTGTGTCTATGTGTATGTATGTATCCACATATCCAAATACAAGCAAGTGAATACCCCAATATATAAACGCCTACATACACATACACCCACATATGTGTATGCGTATAAATATCATATAATCAACTACAAATGTGAACACAATTATGTGAACACATATCAATGCACATATGCCCATACACAAATATCTCTATGCATATACAGTATAACATAAGCAATTAAACCTATATATAGAGATGCCAGGTGTTATTTCAAGTCTAGACAATTTAAAATTCCAGAATTTCCATTGGCAGGCCTCTCAAATATTAGATGCAGTTTGTTATTTTGAGACGGTGTCTGTGCCTGCATTTAAAGATAATTTCGTTGCGGTGATTTAGTAATTCCTCAGGTTCATTATGTTTGATTATTAAGATTTTTCTTTACTGGGTGTAACAGCAAAATTGTCCAAATCATATAAAAGCAAAATTGTCTATTCGTCAGATTAAGCTTTCAACTATTGTATCTTAGAAATGATTAAAGGTATCTCGCTAGAATTCTCCATTGGACTCTATTTGAGCAATAAGAATGTATAATTACTCTCTAAGCTTAACAGAAGAATCATGATGAAATTGTTCATAAATGAAAATAACATGTTTATCATTAATTAATCATAGTTAAGGATTGGAAGCTCATGAAGGATTGAAATTAAGTTCAATTATATATATATTATTCCAGGATCATTTTTCAACTTAAGGTAATTTTCATCCTCTCTAACCTTCTAACTTTTTGTCCTGGAGTAACAAGATGCCTCACAGATTTCATGTATGATTTCATTTTCAAGTCTTTTTTCACTGTTTTTTTTTTCACTCTCATAGCTGAAACTCCTCTCTCACATGCTAAATGTTTTATGGATTGAATTGGATCTTTTCTAATTGATCTCATTAGCTTGAAGTTGAAATGATGATCCCTCTTCCTGTTGTGACCTACTGTTCCAGTTTTTCTCTCTTTTTTAAACTTATTCACCATTCTCTTGATGGTTCTTGAATGAACTTTGAAGAGGGAAGCCAGAGTATGAATGTTGTTACCATTACCAAAGGCCCGAATGATCTTTTTTGTCTATCATTGCTCAGTTGGGAAGATATAGTGGTGCTGACACAAAACTGTTTTAACCTGTTCACTTTCGAGCTGAATAACTCAAAGGGTTTTTCAGGGATTCTTATGAAAATTGGTGTCAAGATGGCTAAACATTTTATATGAAAACCTGGAAAAAGAAAACTCAATTAGTTTAGTGATTTTTTAGATATTAAACATTTTGTAGGATGGACAATTATGCTATAACACAATTTGGATAATTTTGCTGTTACACCCTATATATATATATATATATATATATATATATATATATATATATATATATATATATAGTTGAGTAATAAAAATCTTGGTAATCTGTATGGGTAATCCCAAGGAAGATGAAATCCAGAGAGCTCAATGTTAAATCAGTGCGAATAATTTAATTTAAAGAAAACCAGACAAATTTAAGGTTCCATAAAGTTATAATTTATTTCCCCAGGGATTTTCTTGTTCCCTGGATCATCAGACTTCACTTACAAATATGAAAAAAAATTCGATTTTGTTGTCTTGTTTTCTTTAAATTACACACACACACACACACACACACACACACACACACACACACACACATATATATATATATATATATATATATATATATAAGATAAAAATATAGTTTTAAGGTATGCTATACTTATAGATAAAGGTGCTCAATATCAAGGATAGAGCATGTGTAAATACAAAAGTGAAAACTGAGGTCAACACTGAGTGGCGACAGTCTGTTTTATACTTGTGCTCTGGCATGAAACAGACTTTTGTCACTTGATGTTGACCTCAGTGTATATATATAAACAAGGGTGAATTAATGTAACTTAATGTTATCAGCTGGTTATTATAAAAATGGCCCTGTCCTAAAATGATCCCTCTCTTCCAAAAATTAAATTATCACAGAACCTATTAGATTATTCAGAAACCATGTTGGGTCCTTCATAGCATTTTTTAAATATTATTTCATCCCAAGCAAGGCAATAAAGCCACTAAGATACAAGAGGTTACTGAGTGTGAAAGAATAAGAGAAAAAGAAAAACATTATTAAGGAAGGGGAACAATAAATGAATACAAATTAAGAAACCAGAAGATGGATATTGCATTTAAATTTTTGAATATCAGTATTAACAGCAAAGCAAGAGTGTTCCACATGCAAGAGAAGAAACTGTTAGCATAAGAACTTACAGTTACAGCTAGCTATTTCAAAAGTAAAATGATGAGACCTAGCTGCCAATCTAGTACTTTGCTCAAATTTGTCAATTCAAGATGCCAAAGAGGAAAGCAATATTTATTTTTGTAAAATAAAAAAATGTGACACAAGGCCAAGAGTGGAGATGGGTGAAGAGGTGGTTATCATCTGTTGTATAATTAAACTTAGCTAGTCACAATCACTGACCCAAACATATCACAGTATTCCTTACACCAAAATGACACATTCTTACTTACCATACTTAATACAGCCACCATAATACCTCAAAATCTATATGAAGTCTTGACTAGTTCTCATATGTACAATTTCTCTGTCAGGGTGGGGAATATAAATAACAAAGTGGAAAGCTTATCAGAACAATTTGAAGACCTTTATAGAAAAGGCAGAGAAAAGATATGACAGTGGGAAGCCAATAATTTTTGTGAAGAAATTAGGATTTACTTGGTGGTGCCCAACTCCTTTTCACCAAAACATGATAACAGTAAGTAATGCCTGACCTGGCCTGACTCATTCAGAGATGGCAATATATATCTTTCTCAAAGGTATTCGATCAAATTATTTGTAGTGTGAGTGACTATGGTTAAATGCAAATAAATGGCAGAATTGCCCAACAAACAGAATTGACAAAGTTCATAAAAGTATTTTATATAGGTACCTCCACGAAAATGTAAACAAACAGAGATAGCATGATGAAAAAAATGCCGAACTTGACGAAAACAAGTTTTTATCGTCTAATGTTCATATTATTAAAGAGGAAAGATCAAAGTATTTTTGGGGTATTTTTTTACATTTTTTAATTGTTCCTAGCATGTCCGAAATTTTCGTTAAAAATCTTGTTATTTTTGTCAAAAAAAAGGACAGATAATCAATCATTTTCAATCATTTTCAATCATTTGATAAAAAAGATGAAAATCTGACTTTGATATTCTTTTAAAAATCAATTATCATTTTTTCAAAACTGATTTTAATAAAATCAGAAATTATAATGTTTATTTAAAATATTTTGAACCAAGCTTAACTTAGCTTCTGCGCTGAAAAAATGTAATTTGAAAATAAAACAAAGCAGGTCATAACCTTTCGTGTCTGACAGGTGACGAAAGACACATTCATGACGTTTAGATAACTTACGGGAGGATAATTCTTTCTATGGATGGAAGGAAGTGAAATTATTTAGATTTAAGTGAACAAATTATTTACCTCGTTACTTTTAAGGAAAACTTTCTGCGCTCTAATTTTTCATTTATTTTTGTACTTAGCTTTCATCTTTATGTTTACGATGCTTTATGGAAAATATAAAGAAATTAAAAAATAAGACTGTTAAGAGTGAGATTAAATTTCATAAGAAATGTATCTAATTAATTTATAGGCACCTTTCTTATGAAATTTTATCAGAAGTGTACATAAAATACTATAATTTTATGTACATTTATTACATTTTACTGTGTTATTTGTATTTCCATTCATTTTATTATTAATTTTGATATTTCATTTATGGAAAAATGTCATAACTGAGATTAATATAAAAATAAGATCATATAAATTAAAGTTTAGCAGTAGTTAAATTTCATAAGATGATACTGATACTTATAGGTACCCTTCTCAGTTGAAATTGAAAAATCAAATTAAGTTCTCCATACGTGTTTCGCAAAAGTAAAGGCCTTGACAGCAGAGAACAATGCTGAACTCAAATAATGCAACTAAATTGTATTCTGGTTGGTCTTCCGTACTTTATAATTATCCCCCGATTATAAGCACAAAAATTACATTTTTTAATTACCATGGCTCTTCTGATTGGTCCAAACGATACAATTTTCAAAGCGCTAGACAATGACAATCTCATATGGACACTTTGAAAGGTTGATGGTGCTTTTAACTAATGTTATAATATTTTTAAAAAACTTAATAACTACCTTTGTAAAAATCTATTATAATTAAAGAAATAAATAATTGTATTAAAAATTCAATTTTCATTGAAAAAATTTTTTGCTTTCAGAAAATATTGTCCATATTCATAAAAACAACTAAAAACAAATAAAAGCATTTGAAATTAAATAATATATTTGTTTTATTGAGTTTTGTATGTTACAATTCAGAGCTGATTTTCAGGTACGTTGGCTCCAATTAAAAAAAAACAAACATGATTTGCATTCTTCAAAGCCTTGTGCTTTTAACTATTGTAATCATTAAGGTTGATTTGCTCAAATTTCTAGAGTTTTTCATAAAATTAGTTATGGGGGTGTTAATAAATATAAAAAGAAAAATATTTCTGCCATGACTTTAATAAAAAAAAACATATTTATAATAATTTCAATATTCTGTGAATAGTTTCTGAAAGTTTCATTAACATCTGACAATTATTTTTATTTTTGCAAGATTTTCCAAATGAATGTGTGTAATACCAAAAACGTGCTAAAAATTATCTATGTTATTTACTAGCCCATGTTGGTACAAAGAGAAACAAGGTTTTTTTAATCAAAATTTAGAATGTTCTAAAAAGAAGCAAAAATTTTAAAAAATAATTAAAAAAAACTTTGGTCTTTTCTCTTCATAAAAACATAAGCATTTAGACGATAAAATTTTGTTTTCATAAAGTTTGGCATCTTTTTCATTAGACTATGCTCTTTTTTTTAGCAATTTCGTGGAGTTACCTAATTTTATATATGGAGTAGCCATTGTTGAATGCAAATAAATGGTAGAACTGTCAAAAATTAACAAGAAAAAATAGAAAAGTGCAAAAAATAAAATAAAGCAAGCAAACAATATATGCAAAGAAATAAGGCAAAGCAACTGTAATAAGGCAAAAAATTCACAAATTAAAAATTGTGGTTGACAAATAAAAGCAAATTTGGATAAACGAATGTAGCATTCTGACTTCATGATAGACCAGGACTGTAATATAAAACCAAGAACTTATCTATTTTATTGGTTAGAAAAAAATCCCAGCATGCACTTGTGTGGTTCTGTGTATAAATTGGGGAAAGGAAAGTGTTTTGTAGTCATTTCCACACTGATTGGAACCAACCTTATCCCATGATGTAGTAATTTGTCAAGGTCCCATATTGATCTCTTGATAGCATTTTTTAGGGCAAATGGGTATCTTGTTGGTGTCAAATTCTCTGTTTTAAACTCATAATTCTGTTTCTGTTATAGCTTGGCTGTAAAAGGAAGACTTATAATTATTGGTTACATTTCCCAGTATACTGGTGAGAATAAACCGCTGGAAGTCAAACCCGATCTCCCTCGTAAGGTAAGAGAAAAAATGCATTATGGGTAATAAAATCTGTATTGTAAAAAGAAATAAAGCCAAAAATTGTAGTATTTCTGAAGAACAATCATTTTGTATTTTTATGTTCTATAAGTTGTCAAATATGGAGGCACGAGAAAAGTATGAATCCATCTCTTCCCCCAATCAAGCTATGGATAAATAGTGAGACAGAATTGAGTGACTGAGTGGTCAGCAACTAAACTGGCACCCCCACCAAACCCTTGTCTGGTGAGGAGGGAAGTTGCTCTATTTATCCAAATAAGTCTTTAGCCTAATCATTAAAAAGTGCATTTATTTTGCACAAGAAATATTTATTTTGGTAGATAACCTTCTTACTTGTCAATGCACTTAATTCATTAGCGAAAAATGGAAGGCAAAGTCTTTAAAAATACCAGTGAATTAAAAGGAGAAATTATAAATATTTGGAATAACATCAATAAAAATTTAATTTCTAAACTAATTATAGAAATAGAACAGAAGAATAGTTTGGGGCAAACCACTCAAAATAAGTTTTTCATAAAAGATCAGATTAATAAACATTAATTAATAGCATGTTTATTGTATCTTCTTATATGTACCTATATTTTAATTAAAAGTATGCAAATTAGAAATTAATTGTGAATGAGATTAAAATTTGAGATACAAATTATATCATTTCCTATACATTATTATATTTGATTAATGTGTTTTTGATTAGTGTGTATCTTTAATGTACACATTAGCCACACTAATTGAGAGATTACTGTATACTTTTTACTTTCAAATGAATAAATTAGAAATAAATCACATGCAGTGACATGTGTTAATCACACTGTCATCAGTGATAATATTCATGTCAAGGCTTCAATTTGTTTAATTATAGAAAAAAAACTGTATGTCTATATCTAATTTTGTGTATAAACCTCTCTGTGAACTAAGTATATGTGTTATTCTTTTTTCATTAAGTTACTCTATTCTGTCCGTGAAATATCTGTGTTGTTATATCATTGATATAGCAATGGCCATAGCGAGAGAAATGTATTAGGGAAAATAAATATTTCTTTCCCTTGCTTTCAAAATCAAAAGAGTAATCCTTTTCTTTAGAACCTCTTTAACCAAAAACTTATCTCTAAAGAATCAACTACAAACTTTCTTACAAATTGTAAGTCTACTAAATAAAGGCTTTGGCACTAAAATGACCCATAGAGAGTGCCATTAAATAAAAAAGAGAGAAAGAACTATCTATCCTACATATCCCCATAATATGCAATCTTTGCTCCCTTCCTGTATGCTCTTATAACATCTTGGCTCAGCAATCCTCTACCTTGAGTGGCACTTAGGCCAATATTTAAAAAAATATGAAAAAAACATTCATTCAGAACAACAGCAAAAGACAGTGTTTCTAAAATATCTTTTACTCCTGTTTTTTTCAGCTTCTGACAAAATCGGCCAGTATTGTTGGGTTCTTCATGCCCCACTACATGAATTTAATTCCTGAATATGTAAAGAAATTGGTGACCATGAAATTGCAGAATGAAATTGAAAGCAGTGTTGATCAGGGAATTAATGCACCATCCAAGTTTGTTGGCATTGATAAATTGGTGGATGCTGTTGAGGTAAGAACGTGTTGTACCAATGATATTACTGTGATGAAGTTTGCATGTACATATATACTAGAGTTTTTTTTTTTAGGGAAATAACTACAAATCCTTAAATGATCATGAATTTAAGGACAATACTAGACTGGTGTTGGGATTTCATCAATTGACAGTTAAACTGGCTCGATGTAGCCATAAGTTTCTTTTCTTGCACTTCTTGCTTGTGGAACTCCCTTCTGGCCTGATGCTTTCCAGTCAATTTTAATCTGCAAAAAATTAAATGTAATGTCAATCGCTATCTCCAGTCACTCTGATTTCTCTTTCCACTTGTTATTGCTTCTGTCCCTTCCCTAATTCTTCTACACCCTGTGGCCCCTTGTGTTTTAGTGGCTTTACTGCCTTTCATGAGGTGTTACTTATTAACCTTTACCATGCTAATCTATTTCTAGAATTGCTCCCCTTACCAATGCATAATTTTTAAGGGTGCAAAAAAATGAACACCTACTGTTTTAAAATTGCTGTAACTTTCTTTGTATTGCATGTATAGATTTTAATTTTTGTACACTAATAAAAGAATGAATGAGTAATAAAAAATATGAAATAAAAAATAAATACATTAAAAATATATAGATAATACAACATACTATAAATTTTATTATTCCTTGTAGAGTTCTGAGGGTGCAATAACAAGCAAAATCGCTAGGAAGGCTTTCATTTCATCAAAAAATTGACATGTTTCCTTGTGTTTACATACGAGAAGACACTAGGATTTATTTGCCCTTTCTTTCACCTGTATCATTTATTTGTCTCGATGACATGTTCTCATTGATGAATAAAGTTATTATTTTATCGTTTATAGACAAAATAATTCACCTTCTGAAAGGCTCTCAGGTATTTCAGTGGTCACCAGAAGCTTCTATAAAATTAGTCGGGCATGGATGATAGTAGCTGCTAGTGGTTAACATTGCTTTCCTCCACATCACTAGCATGGTTATCATCTTTGACCACTTCACAGTTAATATCCACTTGAGTAAAGCCTTCAAAATCATCATCGTTCTAATCAAAGAAAAACTCCTGAGTAAAGGCTTTGTTGGATATTGATGCAGCCATTTTTGTTTACAAAAAATTGTGAAAAAATTAACATGGGTTTAATTGATGTAACATCTCATGTAGAGTCTAGAAGAATTCAAAATGGCATTGGAAAACGGAAGTTTAACCTTGTTCCAAAGTAGTAGTAGGCGATTTCCAACTTAAAATACTGGAAATAACAGTTGACAAGTGTTTATTTATAGCAACCATCGCAAGACAACAGAATGCGCCTAGAGTAGCAAAGGGAGATAATTCTACAGTAACAATTTTCACCTGCAGTTTGGTAAAAGTTAAAAAAAAAACATAGTCTGTGTGAGGTTGACCTTAGGAATCACTTGAAGTTGCTAAAAAGCACATCGTGCTATTTCTTGTAAAATAGTGTTAAATATTAAAATGTTATTTGACTTCACAAATGATAGGGAAAATGAGGTCAAATTTGACCTTTGCACTCATTGGAGATATAATTAGTTTGTGACCTATATTGCAGATAATTATATTCTCGGAAATTACTTAAGCATTAGTAGTCACTATAGGTCAATCTCGCTCTTTTACATTTTTTTCTATTTCTTTTTCCCAAATAAATAAACTTAAAGGATTCAATGCATTAGCAGTCACTAGAGGTCAATCTCTAGGGGTCAATCCCTAGAGGTCAGTCTTAGACAAAAATCTCTCTCTCCCCTTTTTTTTTTATTGCATTCTGTGTCATTTCTGGGTCCCCATGTTACTACATATAACGGTATCAACAGAAAGGACCATTTCTTTTTTTATTCGTTTTAATTAGGAGAGAGTGGCGGCAACTTGATTTCTAAGAGGCAGCAGGAGAAATTACATTCCAGGAACATATGTCACACAGTGGTGCAGCATCCTTCTGTGGGTGGTTTTAACTGGATGCTAACCCAGGTGTGGGAAGTATATCAACTCTTCAGAATTCTTGCAGCCCTTTGTTGAATTCACACCGTTTTGGACTTATATCGAAAATCCAGACAATCTATCACTGTCAGAATACCATGCCCATGAGACAGTCCAGACAATTGCTGACCATTCTGATCCTGGACTTGGCATTCTATAACACTTTTTCACCCCACCCCCACCAATGAATGAACTTAACGGTTTCAATGTATTAGTAGTCCCTAGATATCAATCTCTAGGGGTCAATCACTAGAGCTCAGTCTCAGACTAAAATCTCTCTCTCTCTCCTTTCTAATTTTTCCCCCAAATGAATGAACTTAAATGTTTCAATGCATTTTTGTCTTGTTTGTGCAACATGCAATCCGGAGAAAATGTTTTAGTACAAAAATTCAAATTTTCCAAGATTTTTGCAGCTGTTTTAAATGTAGAACTCGATGTGCAGAGGGTGTAATAGATAGATAAGTTGAGTTTCTTACATACAGATATTCTTATCAACAGTATGATTTCACTTCATATCCCCCTAGCTATGGGCTAAATAGTAGATCAGTCTAGTCTCTTCAGCCTTGGTTGGCAGCCAGCTTTGAAGTACAACTCTGAATTTTTAGTACAAAAATTCAAATTTTCCAAGATTTTTGCAGCTGTTTTAAATGTAAAACTCGATGTGCAGAGGGTGTAATGGATAGATAAGTTGAGTTTCTTACATACAGATATTCTTATCAACAGTATGATTTCACTTCATATCCCCCTAGCTATGGGCTAAATAGTAGATCAGTCTAGTCTCTTCAGCCTTGGTTGGCAGCCAGCTTTGAAGTACAACTCTGAATTCAAAACTATATATCACCCTAGTGAAGCACATACTATGCATTCAAAGAAAAGATAGTGGAGTTCACACTCTATCGTCCTGACTATGGCTGACTTCCCTTGAAGGAAAAAAATGGCTCTGGTTAATATCTCCAAGAATCAGATATTTTTGCTCCAAAGAACAATGCAGTCAAGTAAACTCAAAGCTGTTGCAATCAACAGATTCCAAGCCATCTGGAACTATCAACTGATTTGTATAACTGAGCCTCTCCAGGTTATACAAATCAGTTGATGCCTATCCAGAGGGCTTGGAGACTGTTCTGAAACCATTCAAATTCCTCAACTCTCTTGAGTTGCCTGATGTTCCTCCATACAGACTTCAACTTCAATGGAAATTTTCTTTTGTTGTCAAGCAGTTTTTCCTGCAGGTTACTGAGAAAAATTTCAAACTGATGGAAGTAAAAACAAAGGTTTTCTTTCCAAGGATATCTATAATTCTAACACAGTCAAAGGTGTGTTGAGGTTGGGGAAAACACTTAACCAATAGTTCTACAAAGAATTATGGGGTAACAGGCAAAGAAGGGAAAGAGACAGGAGAAAAAAATAACACTGCTTCAGAAACCACAGCATGGCAGGTAGCATGCAACTTTTGTAACAAAATGCTCAAAAGAAATGTCTTCACAAGATAGTAAGTCTAGGCTCCAGTTAACTTCTGGTTTTCCTATCAATTTTATTGACACAAGACAGTTGACAAAGACCTGGATCTGGACAAGTTGCAGTGAGACCTGTATCTGGACATGCCAAGCTGTTCTGTTGCTAATTGGGAAAACCCAGATATAACTAGTTTTGACAAGAGTCCACCTGTGACTTGCCTCTTTTGCATCTGTAGTGATGAGCAATCATCACAGATTTACTTTTTGAATTCAAGTGACTTGAATTTGAAATGGGGCTCTGATTTGCTGTGACCCTCAACAAAGCACAAATCAATCTCAGGATCACTCTCCTGGAAATTAATTATTTATTGTTGGTTGTTTTAGAGTTGAATTTCTTCTGATTCTTTTTTTCAGCTAATTTAAATTTCATTTTCCAATGTTTCAAGTTGACTAATAAAAGAATTTTGAGCTTTTTCTCAAAACTAAACTGTTTTTTTTTATAGAATTTTTTTCTCTTTTTCAGTACATGTACTCTGGAAAAAGTCATGGCAAAGTTGTAGTGGAATTAAATTCATCATCTTAAACCAATCGTTCTGGGGAATCAAACTGAAAAGAGATGAAAAAAGAAGACTGTTTTTATGTGGCTTTGTAGATTTATTATATATTTGAGGTTAAAATAGTGTCTGTCTGTCCATCCCTTTTCCCCAGTTATGGGTTAAACTGTTATCTCATTGTTAAAAATTCTTAGAATGCAAAATATGTTTCAACTTTGCTTTAAGAAACCCATGAAGGGTTGATAAGCTGTAAAAAAAACAAATCAATGAATCAACTGTTCATCCATACACATTCTGATTTGCAGGTACCATCTTCATTGATAATTTTTTAAATAATTAGCTTTCTGCTTGATAGGCTTATTAGTATATATATATATATATATATATATATATATATATATATATATATAAAGTTCTTGTAACAATGGACAGTATGGATTTTTGCATCTCTTACTTCCATCAAATGGAAAAATTAAAAGTGCTAGAAAAAATGAATAAAAAATTATTAAATTTTCCTTGTTTGTCATATTCAATGAAACATTTCTAAAAGAAAGGTTGCTGTCCACATATACATTCTGGGTTTGGGATGCTGAAGGTAACATCAACCAGCTGTTGGATAAACAGTTACTTATAATAATTCTCTGTCTCTCTCTCTCTCTATATATATATATATATATATGTGTGTGTGCGTGTGTGTGTATGAGTTAGTAGTATATAGACTGAAAATTTTATTGCTACAGTCAATAAAACATTTTTACACTTTTTCTGATTTATCAAATATATATATATATATATATATATAGAGAGAGAGAGAGAGAGAAAGAAATAAACTTTACATATTGAATTTTTTGTTTTATTTTTACATTTTACAACAGAATTATTGTGGTTGAAAAAAAAGATATACCTCTAGATATTTATATTTCAAGCTTGCATTTAAATATATTAATTTTGGAAGCAGTAAGTATAAACTCAACAAAACCCACCAGTGCCAAAACTTAGAAAACACCTGTAATAGGAGAAACAAAAAATCACCTGTTCATAGTATAATCGCTACTGTCAATTGCTATGTTAATACTGTATATATCTATAAAATCTGATATTGAGCAATCATCCCCCATAAATATAGTAAATTTGAATCAGTCTCTCTCTCTCTTTCTCTCTCTAATATATATTATAAAGTTAATAAAGAATCTGCACTGTTATTGGTCTTAACCTGGCATCTTGGCTTTGGAACCTTTCATTGGCATAACATAGCTTCCCTGTCCCTTTTATATAAATATTTTCCTGGTAATTGTTCTAATGAGCTTTCCTCATTGGTACCTAGACTTTATGAATTTAAATTCAGTACTAGATTGTCAGCAAAGTCTCAGAATTTTTAAGTTGAAATAGCTAGAAGTAACTGTGTGTTCTATGCTAACAGTTTCTTTTATCGCACTTCTCGCTCGTGGAACTTTCTTCCTTTTTCTTTCTTAATAGTCAAATTTGATCTTCAAAAATTTGAATGTTAAGTTATCGCCTGACTTCTTAATTTCTTTTCTTTTGTTCTTCTTTCCCCTTAATAATTTTTTCTATTTCTCATATTCTTTCACACTCAATAACCTCTTGCATCTTAGTGGCTTCATTGCCTTGCTTGGGGTGAAATATTAGGTTTTTAATTTTAATTATTAGGTTGGTGCAAAATAATGACGTAATAATGTCGTTTTTTGACGTATTTTTTAACGTCAAAAAACGACATTATTACGTCATTATTTTTGCACCAACCTAATAATTAAAAAGTTTATGGAACATTTTGTGTACTTAGATATGTAAATATGACAAATACACTTGATGATGAAATCTCGCTCGAAATCCGGGAGGCTAGTAATGCATTCAGAAAACTTGATTGATATCTATGGTTTTAGCATGTTATTTTGATTGAGACGAAATTAAATACTTAAGTTTAGTCTTCATTGTTTAATGCTTGGGTACCAAAGTTGGGTATCTAGTGGGATTGGAAGATAGGTCTCTACTCGTGGATCATTTTTGAGAACCAAATGATTGATTCGAACAAGTACTGTTTTCAATTAGACAACAGCAGTTGACAAGACCTGTCTATTCGGAATTCAGTGAAAAGGTGCAATCTTTCATTACAATAATGCTATATCTTTTTTATTTTATTTTTATACTGTATTTCATTCCATATTTAGCCACATATTTGCTATGCTTACAGTTTCTTTTCTCACACTTCTCTATTTTAGAACTCTCTTCTTGCTTCTTACTTTGAAGTCAACTTTGATCTTCAAAAATTTAAATGCAATGTCAATCATTATCTTCTGTTTTCTTAATTTCTGTTCTTTTATTGTTCTCACTCCTTAACAAAGTTTTTCTTTTTCTTAAAGAAATTCTGCATATACACATACAAAAATAGAAAGAGTCATAAGACTAGGATGTCTCTTCTTACTGAACTTATTCAGGATTAACTGTGAAACAATCCTTAAAGAATTAAGTCCTACCAGGATATTTGTGATTACAATCTTAACAACATAAGATATGCAGATGACAAGGTGTTGATAGCAGACACAGAAAGGAAGCTACAAGAACTCCTACAGAAAATAGTGAAGGAAAGAGTGAAGAAAGGACTAAGCATCAATTGTAAGAAGATAGAATGCATAGTTGTTAGCAAAAGGATGGGCCCAACATGCAAATTACAAATTGGAGATACCAAAATCAAGCAAGTACCTCTCTATTCTGAATTCAGTGAAAAGATGCAATCTTCCATTATAGTAATTCTAGATCATTTTTATTTAATTTTTATACTGTCGTTTATTCCATACTAAGCCGCATTAGTTAGATACTTAATGAATGAGGTTTTGTAAAAGTGTAAAAACAGGAAGTAAGGATATTTTATTAAATAAAGATTGACCCCAAACTTGAAGCGGTTAAGATTGTAGTGATCGTGTAAGCAGCCTCTCAGGAGTTTGTTCCACAAAGTAACAGTTCCAGGGAAGAAACTGAGTTGAATTTCATCCTTACCAGTGGAATCCAAAGAGAATGAGGATCTGTGTACGTGGCATTGTGGATCCTAGCTGTGAAACCCAAACTGGTGGATCGAAAGAATGTAGCCTGTCTGGACATTTACCATGAAAACGGTGATAGAATAGCGACGTTTCATCAGTGAGGAAAGGGGTTGCAGAGTGGGAAATAATTCCTCATCCACATGGCCGCATTTGTCAAGGTTGAAAAGAGGGTATCTCTAACTTGGATGTTGCAGCAATCCTCCATTTTTGGTCAGATCTGACTTGTAATAATAGGGTATGCCAAGAGGAGTCAGGTACTTTCTGACTATTTTCCACGCATCTTTAGAGCTGCTATGACTATAAAGAAACCGGGAGTTCCACAAGCAAGATTTTGAAGGTTTCTATGGCGATTTTACTGAGATTAAAATGAAACTTTATCAGAAACGTTAAATACTTTGTGTATGGATCAGTTCTAACCAACTTAGTATTGGAGGTGAGGAAATTAGACATAGGATAAATTGCGTTAGGTATAGTTTTGTCCAACACCTCAAGATGCCACAAACCAAAACATTAACCTAAGAACTCGAGTCGTGTTCTTAAATAGTCTCCTTAGATTGAGACTTTCATATGGATGTCATGCATGGTGCCAAACTCATTGAGAAATATTTAAACTATCAGCTGTATTCAATCACTTTCTCACATCAATGGTTTAAAAATGGCTTTGAGCGAGTGAAGTCTGTGGACTGGCTTTACAGAATCATAAAGAACTGTTCCAAATAGCAGAAAACTAGAGTTATGTTCTTAAATGTCCTCGTCAGATCGAAACTTTTATATGGCGCCCAAACTCTTTCAGAAATATCTAAACAAACGCTTTCTAAGATCAATGATTAAAAATGGCTTCAGTTTCCACTGCATAATAAACATTTACGGCTCTACTTTTGTATTGAGCTCTGTTTTAAATTAATGTTTTGAACGCTGAAATCTTACTCTTCGTTCTTTTATATTTTGATATATATATATATATATATATATGAATCTGGCACAATAAGATAAAGATAAACGTTTCCTATTTGTTTATCTTATATATATATATATATATATATATATATATATATATATATATATATATAGATAGATAGATAGAGAGAGAGAGAGGGTGCGATAGGTAAATTATCGCAATTTTATATTTTTAATTTTGCGCATGCGCATTGATTATTTTTGATTTTGTCGACTGCACAGTATAGTAGGATCAGTTGCATACCATCTTTGAGAAAAAGAGTACCATGACACAATTCACTTAATTTGGAAACGGCATGCTGCATTGCTTGGCATTCGCGCCGGAAACCTGAAAACTGGACTTATGTCCTTAAGTAGTCTCCTCAGATCGAAAATTTCATATGGATGTCATGCGTGGTGCCAAACCAATTGAGAAATATCGAAACTATCAGCTGTATTCAATCACTTTCTTACATCAATGGTTTAAAAATGGCTTTGAGCGAGTGAAGTCTGTAGCGAAGATCATTCTTATTTGAACCTTGTGGACTGGCGCTACAGAATCACAAAGAACTGTTCCAAGTAACAGAAAGAACATCACTTGTGGACTGTGACCAACAGCAAAAGCTAAAATGGATATCACAGATAACTCGAAGAGAAAATAATTAAATAATCAAGATAAAAGTTTAGGGAAAAAAAAAATCAATACTGGAAAGAGCGATAACATCTACGGGACTTGAGAAACCTATTTTCCTAAAAAAAAAATTGTTTGAAGAGAAAGATTTTATAAATTTCAACCGATAACAGCACTGGCAGCTCGGTCAATGAATACCAAATTTTTCCTTATAAGGAAATGGCTAATATTCTTTTCTTTTTATGTGCCATGAACTTTCAGGGCGTAGGCTATCATGGCTCTCCACCTTCCTCTATCCATTGCAGCTCGCAACAGCTTCCTTCCCTCTGCTTCCTTCCCCAGACCATGCATGCTGTTTGCTGCTAGTATAGGTTCTTGATTATTCTTTCCCGAATATATCGCGGTTGCTGAGTAGTTCCATCAGATCCTTCTGGTGCACTCTGTTGAAGGCCTTTGCGTAGTCTATAAAACATGGGTAAACATCCTTCTGCATCTGTATCACTCTTTCTGATAACATTCTGAGCATGAATATCACGTTCCTTGTTCCAGTGTTTTTAACGAAACCGCACTGTTCTTGTCCTATGTCTGGGCTGATTCTGCTGCGCGACCGTTACCATTAACTAGGTACCTCCACTATTTCGGCATAAATTTTCGATACCTAAGGTTTAAAATGATTTTTTAAAAATGAAAAAAAAAAAAAAACATTCTTGAAAATTTCATTTTAGCTTTAATTGAAAGTTAAATGATTAAATTTATTATTTCCAATAAGTAAGATATTCTGGTGTATTTCAGATGGAAATTATATAGATTGGAATGTCAAAATTTTATTTCGATTTCTTAAAATTTTCTTAATTTTAAGAGATTTGTAAACAAAAGAAATTTGTCGATTTTAAAATTAGTCAAAAAATATATGTTTTAAACGGAAAAAAGCGCAAAAAAGTCAATGTAAATATGCCATCGCGATTACGTAAACAAAACAAGATTTTAACCAAAATTTCGAACGTGTTAGAAAGGATTAAAAAATTTTAAAAAATAATAAAAAATACTTTGGTCTTTCATCTTAATAATAACATAAACATTTTGACGATAAGACTTTATTTTTATCAAGTTTGTGGCCTTTTTCATTACGCTATGCTGTTTTCCCGAAAAAGGGGAGATACCTAACAGTAACATATATAAAATTCTTAATTCAAATCTCTTAGCATATATAAGGTTCTTAATTCATAATCTCTAGGAGAGTAAGTCGTTGTGCATTCTCGGGCTAATGTTTCCCGCTGACATGTAGTAGAAAGATAAAATTGAATCAATTTCTAGGTCTGCTTCTAGGAAAGTTGGTTCACTGTGTCGCGTTTGACGTTTTTATTTTTCTCGCCAGAAACTATCTTGCAGATTTATAATTCTACCAATCCTCCATGCTTTGAAACCCGTTACCGCATATGGTCTGGTGCTCCTGCAATATATTTAGAGATTCTAGATAAAATACAAAAAAGAATCTGCAATGTTACTGTCCCTGGCCTGGCATCTCAGCTTCAGTCACTTCCCCACCACCATAACATAGCTTTCCTGTGACTTTTCTATAAATATTTTTATGTTAATTGTTTTTTATTAACTTTACGCCATGTTACCTAGACACTGAAATTAAACGCAATACTAGATTGGCGGTAAGGTCTCATAATTTTACAGTTGAAATGGTTAGATGGAATAATACGTTCTATTCTAACAGATTCTTCTCTTGTACTTCCCGTTTGTCGAAATCTCTTCTGGTTTCTTACTTTCAAGTCAAATTTGATGTTCAAAATTTAATGCAATGTCAATCGTTATCTTCTGTCTTCTTTATTCCTGTTCTTTTATTGTTGTCTCGTCTTAATGGTGGTTTTCTTTTTCTCATATTCCTTCAAACGCAGTAACTACTTGCATCTTAGTTGCTTCATTGCCTTGCTTCGAGTGAAATGAATAAAAAAAAAATTAGAAACTGAAATCTTTTTTCCCTCTTATATCTAAACTTTAATTATAAACTATCCTTTTTGAAAGTGAAAATTTCATTGAAATATGTTGGGAAATTTACAGGCTATTATCTGAAATCAAAAAATAGGAACTTTAAGCAAAATGGTCAATATATATATATATATATATATATATATATATATACTAGCAGCATGATCCGGTGTTGCTCGTGCTTGATTAAAAAATCGTACAACTCGTACAGCAATCGCTATCACTTGACTTAAAATATTTTTGCACTTCCTTGCCTTTAAAGGAGTGCCCTTTGCCGTGCTGGTGTTGCTTCATGCCTTACTTCTTGCCTATCTCACACTGCGAATTTTTTCTAAGCTCTATACTAAAAATTAAATCTGTTACGAAAAAAGAACTAAACAAAATGAACACAAAACGATCAGCTTTAAAAAAGGACTCGTAACTGGAAAAACCGAATGAAAAAAGAATGTTAACAATAAATACTTTTTCACACCCAACCCAGTTCTGCAGAATCAGAATCAACATTGAGTTTAAGCAAGCGAATGAGCCAATTGGAGTAAAGTGCCATGCAGATTTAAATTTTTCCCACTTGTGACGAATGCAGCTTTTTTTCATGCTAGTTAACATTCGTGTCAGTCAGCTGTTGACTCTCACGCTGGCCAATAGAATCTTCCTGCCTATTCGTGGCAGCCAGCTATAGGCTCTCACTCTGGCCAATAGAAAATGGCCGCAAACTACATGAAAACTGCCGTAGAAGCATGAAAAAATCGATTATTTCCACTATCGATGGGAGTTGGGAAATGCAAAGACGCTAAGTTAGTGCATGTGCATGTAAATTCTGGTGCAAATCCGTCGAAAATTGCGGCCGTGCATTCATTAGACACACACACACACACACACACACACACACACACACACACACACACACACACACATCCTGCCTTATATATATATATATATATATTTTTTTTGTTTGAATAAAAACAGACCACGTTAAGGTTCCATGTAATAAATTATTTCACCATAACCCCTTTAACAGGGCTCTGGATCATCAGACTTTACTTCCAAAAATTGAAATGCAAAATGAAAAGAAATTCACACATTTTTGACGGACCTCATCAAGTATACGTAAAATTAACGAAGTGAGGAAGTGAGGTGGGAAAGAGGATATGAATGTGTCATATGTAGCATTTCAAATTCTTATTTTTAATTTTTAACTCCAATGTGTCGGCTAGATGTTGTTCGAATTTATTGTGTCTAGTCTCAAATATTATTTGAGCTAGGAGTATAGTTTCGCTCAACACTGGAAGATACAAACAAAAACATTAACCTAAAAACTCGAATCCAATTCTTAAATATCCTTTTCATATTGTTGTAGCTTACCTACGGATGATAATGGGTATGTCCCCATTAACATAAATATAGTAGTATATATTGTATGTTCGTCTGCAGTTAGAAATTCATTGTTTAATTCACTTGACTCACGTCTAGCAGTTGACTACTTCTACACGCCGCTGGCGAATCTTATATGTGTTGTTCGTGTCCTAAGTATTATCGTTCATTACGAACCTTCGTTTGATTATTCTATTCAGTAACCTTCCCTAGGTTACAACACAGATATTGACTTTCACACAGACATCTTTCATGGCGTCCAACTCGATCTGAAATGTCTAAATCATCAACCGTTCTCTTAGAGCAAAGATAAAAAATATGGTTCAGAGCAAATCAATCCTGCAGTTTTGAAGAGAACTGTCGTAAATTGCCACTACAGAATCACAAATAACTTTATTAAGTAACAGAAACTACATCACTTGAAGAATTTCAATTGAAGTAATAACTAAAATGAATAGCACATGTAACTCGAAGAGAAAATAATGACATGATCAAGATGTTGGCTTTCCACACTGCTTAAAACAAAAGGTTAGGAAGGAAACCCTGATCAATACGAGAAAGATTGATAATAGTTGACTCACTCTTTTTCTTTGCGCCGCACCCCTTCAGAACGTTGTCGATCATGGCTATCCCCAATTCCCTGTTCTTTGTAGCTCTTAATAAATCTTGTCTTTTTGTTATCTCTCCCAAACCCTGCTACACCATCCATTCACTCAAGCTCGCAAAAAAGGTTGTGCGTGCTTTCCTCTGTCTTGTTAGTGTCCAATTTTCCAAGCCTTCCTTCCTCATTATGTGCCCCATAAATTTCAGCTGTCTTTTCCTGATGTTAAGTATGTGTTCTTTTTGTACCCATTTTCCCCAGGCCTTCGTTGCTCACATGTTCGGCCCATGATGTTCTCAGCATCCTCCTGTAGAACCACATTTCTGTTGCTTCAAGCTTCTTCTTCATCTCTGAGGAGGATGTCTAGCATTCACCGCCATATAGGAGAACTGATTTTACATAACAGTTCAGTACTTTTTGTTTCTAACGATTTTTTTCGGTTTCTTAATACTTTGCTTAGCTTTTGGAAAGCATCTTTCGCTACTCCGATGCACCTTCGGATTTCGTTGTCGCAATTTCCGTATTCTGTTAATACGCTTCCCCGAAGAGAAAGATTTTATAAATTTCAACCGGTAGTAAAGCTACCTGTTCTGACAATAAAATGTCGAATGTTTTCTTATAAGGAAACAACTATCATTATCAGTAAGTATAAAAAGTTAGAAAGATTTCCCCAAGATTATATCGCTTACCTTGTTTTTTTTTCACCCCCGTCGCTCTTAATAGAAAGTATAGATAAATATTTTTCTAGCTTAATCCAACAAATTGGTCTACAAGAATATTTAATAAACAATAACAAATATGATTGGCTGATTTCGCCTTCAATCTGCTTCAATTGGTAAGTATCAAATCAAATATTGATACGTGATATTTCCATGATTTTTCGTTGTCAGCAATTGGTCCCTCTTCGGGGTCTACTTTTATAATGTCATTCAACTTTTCATTAATATTATCAAGAGACATTATAATGAAATATATATTTTTTTAATATTCACTTGCCAAATCCCAAAGAAACATTTTAATAAAACAAGATAAAACCACACACAGTTTTTTTTTTTTAGTTCGGTTGTGAACGAGTCTCCTGAGATTTCAAATTGGCAGTCATTGGAGTGTTATATTTCCATACTATTTGGCAAAAACAGACTCAGTTTCCCCAGCAACTGTGTCAAATAATAATTTAATATTAAAAGCTAAAAGTAGAAAGTTTATTATCAGTTATTATTTCGTCACAAATTCAAAGTACGAAATAGTTGATTGCATCTAAAATAACTTTATAAATATAAACTAAATGAGAAAACTACATACATTTCCGCAATCAGATTGTGCAGACAATTTCTAGTTTCGATAAGAAAAACTAACGTGCAACGGAATAGCAGAAGAAGCATTTCCAAAGCTAAGCAAAGTACTAGAAAAGAGTGCTGAAGTGCTATGTAATATCAATCATCCTATTTGCTGAATAGTCCTGGGGGAGATGTTAAACGACATCCACGTCCTGAGTAAGACGATAAACTACATCCAGCAGCAAGGCCTCAGATCAGGAGGTTTTGAGGAGCGTGAAATTTTCTTGCAGTAGGTTATTGTTTCTTTCTGCAATTGACTGGTTGCTAACCAAAACTATAGGACTCAGTATATCCTGCTATTCAACCCATAGGGAGGAGAAAAGAGGGATTTATACCTTCCCAAAGGGTATTTGCACATAAATAACAAACACAACTGGAATTCAAACTCAGCTCTTCAGTTCCTCATTCTGAGCGCAAGGCCTCTGACCAGAAGGTTTTGAGGAGCGTAGAACCACCTCTTAATTGCTGGTGTTCCCAGGTCCACCCTGACCCGGGGTGGTAGCACCCGTTAGGGTCCCAGTTATGGGTAAATAGTTAACTGTTACCAGCAATACTTTTTTGAAAAAAATTATTACCAGCAATACAATTTTGAAGGCAATATATTACCAAAAACAGATTTTTGACAAAACAAAATATTACCAGCGATAAAAAATGTTGTCAGTATTAAATAACCCATTGAGGTTGATATGCCATTAAACAAAATAAACCAAACCAATCTGAACCAAAGAATACATATTCTATTCATACGAATCTATCCTAAAAATGTTGTCGGCATTAAATAACCCATTGAGGTTGATATGCCGTAAAACAAAATAAACCAAACCAAACCAAACCAAACCTATTTACTGAAAGACAAAAAAGTCATTGTCTTTTCGTCTTCATCACTTTCTACGAAGTAATGTGAATCATTCTCTCATTTACTGACAGACTAAGAAGTCATAGAAAAAAAAACAGTTCGTTTTAGATATCCTATAAACTTGTTCTGAAAACATAATTGCCTTTTCCGCCTTTATCATTACGAATAAATTTGATTTACTTTCCAATTACTGCCAGAGTAAGAAGACCAAAGAGAAGGACAATTCTCTTGAAATGTCTCATCAGTCATTCATAAAAACATATTTTCGTTTCACAGCCTACTTCTCCAACTATGAATGATTTTGAATCATAGTCCGATTGTAATGTTCTTTAGAAGGTCTGAAAAATGATACATCTTTTGAGATGTCTCAACTACAAATGAAAAATCATTGCTCCAAAGTCATTTATCTCGAAACATTTTCCGATAGACTACTAGTCCTGAGTATGGCGATAAACTACACCCGGCAACAATCCTCTGATCGGGAGAATGGAGGTTTTGAGGAATGTGGAACCACCTCTTAATTGGTGTTGTTCCCAGGTCCATTTTGACCGGGTGTGGCAGCACCTGTTAGGGTCCTAGCTATGGGCAAATAGTGAACCTCTAAACAAAAACTATGAAAGTATAAAAATACATTTTTATAGTAAATATACCATCAATACATTTTTATATAAAAATTACCATCAATACATATTTATATCAAAATTACCAACAATACATTTTATAGCGAAATGACCAATTATACATTTATCTGTACTTGAAGGCATATAATTGCGTTCAAAATAAATAAATATTTAATCATTTCACGCCAAGTAAGGCGAGAATGCCACTGGTACGCAGGGTGTTACAGAGAGTGAAGGTGAAAGAAAAGATTGGGTACGGTGGGGGGGAACCAAAAAAAATGGTGAACGGGGTTCAAGATAGAAGATGGCGATTGACGTTGCATTTAAATTTTCGAAGATTGTAGTTATAAATGAAGCAAGGAAACGGAAGGGAGTTCCTCAGGTGTTGAGTGCGAGAAAAGAATTTGTTGGAGTAGAAGTGGCGGTTACATTTACCTAATTAAACAGTAAACGGGTGGGACCTAGCTGCCAATCTAGTAGAACGCTTAAACTCACGCAGTCTGGGCACCAGGGAAAAAAGATCGCCAGAGCAGTTGTCATGTAAATATTTGTAGAAAAGACAGAGGGAAGAAACGTTACGTCGGTGAGAAAGTGACTGGAATCGAGCTACCAAGTCAGGATTGATTATATTGCAGATCCTTCTTTGGATTTTTGCAAGAACCAATTTTTGGCAAGATGAGTAGCAGGAGAACCAGACCAGATATGGCAACAGTATTCAATGCACGGGTGAATGATAGATTTGTAAATGTGCAAGATGAACTCTGACGAGAAAACCAACTTTACTTGCATTAGATGCAGCTATTGATTCGATATAGTCATTGCACTTCAAGTCAGTTGAAAACGTGAGGTCAAGAAGGCGCAATGTGTTGCTCTCCATGAGTCTAGCATCAGCCATGCTGATGGCGAACAGGAAAGTTTCTCTATGGCGGTTAACTGAGAGCAATTTCGTTTTGGAGGTATTTACGAGCTCCAGTTAACCACTGATTGGAGGGCCTTTTCAGGAGCAGTGGCTAGGTCAACTTTGTCAGCTCTGACTGATTTGCTATTTAAACAGGAGTAAATGGTAGTGTCATCAGTATAAATGCGTAACTGGGAAGTGATGACATCAGGAAGATCACCGATGAAGATAAGAAATAGCGTAGGACCCAGGATAGAGCTTTTGGGAAAACCCGCGTTCATGTGAAATGATCTGGAAGCGAGCCCGTTCAAAACGATCTTCATTTCACGATTTGATGGGAATGATTGGATTAAATCAAAAAACCGTCCTGTAGTAATTTTCCAAGCGTAGCTCAGATGTGGCACAAGTCCGAAAGTATGGGGCACCCAGTGAGGATCGAACTCACTACTCAGTTGTAATTGTTCTAGCGAGACAAGCTTGCTAACCTCGAGGTGGCCAACAACCGTCCTGTAATACCGTAGCCCTGGAGCTTATGTGGAAGACCAGCGTGCCAAAGCCTTCAAGATATCTAGAGCCACAGCTTGAACTTCGCCGTTATTATCAAGAGCTTGATATACATATTCAGTGATGGCCGTTAGCACGTCAGCAATTGAACGGACGTTAGTTAGATGGGTCAGAAGGTTCTGTAGAGATCTTAAAAACAGGAACTACAGGGGAGGACCTCCAACAAACTGAAAAGCATCGAGGCAATTTTGTAGAGTTTGGAGAGAAATGGTGCCAGCTCGGGAGCACATTTCTTTAGGACGATGTCAGAGGTCGCATCACCTCCGCTTGTCTTATGTAAGTCTAATTTAGGAATGAAGTCTGAGACCGTATCACTTATTAAAAACTCTGATCTGTTGAGGAAATCAGGTGTAGATATTCCAGATGAGTCGAGTATTGAGTTAGAAGAGAATTTCCGAACAAAGCATTCAACCTTATCTACTGTAGATGTCAGGAGTTCGAATTAATTGAATAGAGGAGGGATTGAGGATTTACTGCTGCTCAGCACACTCTTTCAGAGCCGCCAATAATCTCTAAAACCGAACTTGCGAGATGCTTTACGTTGTTTCATTCTGTCAGGAAACAGTAACTTCGTTTCTTTCAGCACACGCTTGCACTAGAAGACAAGGAGACATCTGTTGCAATCAGACGTGTCTCTCTGGTACAACCGGAAGAAGTGATTCCTGTGGGATATAGCGGTCGCCGCGCATGCTATTGAGAACCAAGGAGATGAATGTATTTTAATTTGGTATTTCCTTGCTGGAATGAAAGCATTGATGCCGACTTTCACCCAGGAGGAGACTTCAGACGCGCATTTGTGAACAGGATGATTAAAAAATTTATTTCTTTAGAATGACGGCTGGGATCCAGTCATCACTGCTTGCCTTATGGGAGTCTAATTTAGAAATGATATCCGAGACCAGTAACGGGGTTATTCGCATATCACTCAGTATAGCCTCTGTTCTAGTGAGGTGGGGATCAGGTGTGTGTACTCCAGATGAGTCGAGTGTTGAGTTGGAAGAGAATTTCCGAGCAAAGCATTCTACCTTATCTGCTGTAGAAGTCAAGACTTCGAATTCATTGAATAGAGGAGGGATTGAGCATTTGCTGTTGTTCCGCACACTCTTGCAGAGCCACCAATATCTCTATAATCTAACTTGCGAGATGCTATACGTTGGTTCATTCTATCAGAAAACAGCAACTTGGTTTCTTTGAGGACATGCTTGCACTCCATACGTGCAGAGACAAACAGATGTCTGTCGCGATCCGACGTATCGCACTGGTACAGACGGAAGAAAGGATTCCCGTGGGCTACAGCGGCTAAGCATCTAGGTGAGAACCAAGGAGATGAACGTGATTTAACTTAATATTTCCTTGTAGGAATGAAAGCATCGATATAGACTTTCACAGACGCGCATTTTTGAACAGGAAGGAACAAGTGACGTCACGAAGGAAATCACGGAACGAGTCCCAATCAGCTCGTTGATAACAGAAAGATATTCTATTGGTAGGAGGTTCTTGTTTGGTGGGGTAGCGGAAAGAGATGTTTACAGACACTACCGCATGATCAGATTTGCCAAGGCAGAGCTGCATGGTACGACATGAGTCAGGGATAGAGGTAAAAAAGAGATCTAGAAGAGAAGCCTGTCCATCAGGGTTACTGGGGAAACGCAGGGGGAAGTCCACCATTTGTGTGAGAGATTGAGTAATTGAGAATTAAAGGGTTTGGATGATAGCGAGACCAGTAACAGAGTGATTAAGCCACCTGGCATGGTGGACATTAAATTCACCGAACACAAATATATTTGCAAACGGGTGTAGGGAGATGGCTCTGTTTATATTATCAGAAATACTATCTAGCACGCCACAGTCATGAGAGGAAGGGGAACTGTAGAGAAAGAAGAGATAGCTGACTGAGTTTAGTAGAGAGATACGGAGACACACGCAAGAATGGTATGAAGATTCAGGAGAGAGTGCTCCCTAGCCAGCGGAAGATGTTCGCCGACACAAACACGAACTATTGTCCAATTGACTACCGAAGTAAAAAGACCGAACAACATGACAATCCTCTAGAAATATCTTGTCACCTGTTTATGAAACAAAAGAATCATTGATTCTCTGTCTTCAGTATTATGTACGAAGTATCTTAAATCCATATCCAATTCGTTACCCAAGGATGATGACCCGAGCCAGAGAAATGTCTCGTAAGATAAAAGTGTCTGTTGTCCCGTCCCTAAGCAGTAAAAAGTCAATACTATTTCTGTGTGTGTGTGTGTGTGTGTGTGTGAGAGAGAGAGAGAGAGAGAGAGAGATAGAGAGAGAGAGAGAAGGGGGGCGGGGATTGAAAAACAACGTATCTTAATACAAAAGAAAAGGAAAATTATTTACACTATTTACTTGCGGAATATTATCCTCATCTTTGTTGTTGCTATCGCAACGTTTCGGCTGTTGTGCTTTCCGGCCTTCATCAGGTGCATGTCGATCCGATTCTTAAACAAGAGAAGAGACAGAGAGAGAGAGAGAGAGAGAGAGAGAGAGAGAGAGAGAGAGAGAGAGAGAGGGAGGGGCTTTTTCCTTATGTGTAAACTACCTTCTGCTTGCTACTGTGTATAAAATAAATAGATGATTTTTCTTTCTTTTCTCCCCCCACTTCTTTTCTCTTCCTTTCTCTCTGACCTCCCCTCATATCAAGACTTAAACTACTTCCTTGTTTTTATTTGTTCTCTTTTTTCTTTTTTTCTTCTCTTCTTTCTTCTTGTCTGGCCATTTTTTTTCAATAATTTATCGTTCATTGACTGGTTTGAAAAATCCTTGTAAATTTTATTTCAATTTACAAGGTGAAAATGATCATTAACATAATGTATTCTTAATTCCTATTGTATGAATCAATTTTAATATTTAATATTGTATTAATAGGATTCACTTGGATTATATACCAACGGATTATTACCTGTATATATATATATATATATATATATATATATATATATATATATATATATATGTGTGTGTGTGTGTGGGTGTGTGTAAGTGAATTAATATAAATGCATTGGAATTTTTTGAAAAACCAGCTCCGTTATGATTTGATTACGTGACTGCCAACTGTTAAAAAAAATTATGTTGTTATTTGAAATGACAAGGTGACAATGGAAATAGATTATGTAGATTGATAGGCATAAATGCGGGGGTGGAAACTTCGAGCAATCATCTGAGAAAGTGATGATACAGGAGCTGAAGCATGTGATAAGGCAACACTGGATCGTGAATTAGGGATGGGTGTGAAGCGTGATCGTGCAGAAACACGGACGCAAACAACGGCCTGATCAGTGCGCATGCGCCGCAGTTAAATAAATATTTGGCTGTAGCACAAATCCATTAAGAAACTAATGAACCCACTGAAACAATACATAAAACAAAAACATAAAAATAAAGATGTGATATTGATATTATTGCTTTTTCGAGTATCATTTGGTCGCCAGCATTAAATTTTTTTATCTGGTTTCATATTACAAATATGTTAATTTGTTGATGTCTTGATTGATTGATTCGTTTTTACGGCTTATCAACACTTTGCAGGTTATTTAAAGCCAGATAATAATTTTAGATTGTAGGATTTTTTTTTTTTTGGTGGTGGGAGATAATGAGTTAGTGACACAAGTGTTTACTAATTAACCCATAGCTGGAGAAGAAGATGTGGATTCATACCTAATCAGAATTTGATAAACAAACAAGAAATTATAATGTGGGTATAAAATGGGGGACCAATTCTATATTAAAATCACTATATAAACTGATCCCTTACATTATAACCACTATAGTTTCTATACAATTATATTCCAGAGAATATAAATAAATCTAAAAGACATGGCTGTGTAGCTAATCAGTATTTGATTGGTTCGTTTATCTACGGCTTATCAACCATTTACAAATTATTTAAAGCCAGGAAATATTTTTAGATTCTAAGAATTTTCTTTTGAGATAATAATGGTTTAGTGATACAATCTTGCAATAAAGATGAGGACAATGTAAATAATGCAAATAATTACAATACTTCATCTCAGAAATATACCGGGTGTAACAGCAAAAATGTCCATTTGTTAGATTAAGTTCTGAAGTTGTATCTTAGAAATGATTAAATTTACCTTACTGGAATTCTCCGATGTTTTTATAACAGTATTGAGCTTTACTTTGAGCAATAAGAATGTATAATTGCTCTCCAAGGTTAACAGAAGAATCGTGATGAAATCAATCGCAAACGAAAATGAAATGTTCCTAATTAATTAATGATAGCTAAGGATGGGAAGCTCAGTAAGGATTGAAATTAACTTCAAATATATATATATATATATTCTAGAATCATTTTTCAACTTATTCAAGATGATGTTAGCTCTCTCTAACCTTCTAACTTTCTGTCCTGGAGTAACGAGGTGCATCACCCGTTTCACGTACGATTTCCTTTCAAGTCTTTTTTCACTGCTCTTTGGAAAGTCAGAGCTGAAACTCCTCTTTCACGTGCCAAAAGTCTTATGGATTGAGTTGGATCTTTTCTAATTGATCTCTTTAGCTCTAAGCTGAAATGATGATCTCTCTTCCTGTTGTGACTTCCTGATCCAGTTTTCCTCTCTACTGTTTCCTCTTTTTAAACTTATTCACCGTTATCTTCATGGTTCTTGAATGGTCTTTGAAGATGGAAGCCAGAGTATGAATGTTGGTACTATTACTAAAGGCCTGAATGATCATTTTCTTCTCAACATTGCTCAGTCGGTAAGACAGTGGGGCTGACAGAAAACGATTTTAACCTGTTCTCTTTCTAGCTGAATAATTCAAAGGGTTTTTCGGTGATTCTTACGACAAATGATGTCAAGATGGATAAACGTCGTATCTGAAAACCTGGAAAAAAGTAACTCATTTAGTTTAGTATGTTTTTTTTTTTTAAATATTAAATATTTTGTGGGATGGACAATTATGCTGTTACACGATTTGGACAATTTTGCTGTTACACCCGGTAAACGGAAGTGTTCTTTCTGTTGTTATTTTCGTGAAGACTTCCTCGCTTCGATAATCTGAAGGAGTCAAGCGGATACGGTAAGACATTTCAACCGCATCTCCAGAGCCACTTTTTCCTAGTTTGACCGTGTGTGGTGCCGTTATAGTGCAAGTAGGGCGACGTTATCCCGACCCCGTAAGCCATTACTATCATTAGGGCCACCACACATACTCCAGTCGTAGTAGCTATGGTGTTTCCTGGGCAAGAGTTAACCAGACAGCGCATAACCCTCTCCAGGCTGGTTTTGGTTTTTTCTTTCTCTTACACCGCTTGCCGCACAAGCATATAGGACTCAGTCTGTCCTGCTATTTACCCATAGCTGGAGGAGAAGAGATGGACTGATGCCTTTCTCAATGGTATTAGCAAGTAAGTGAATGTAATGAACACGACTGGAATTCGATACCTCCATCCAAACCGCTTCATTAATTCACCGCATCTTTATGCAAATGTCCTCGTCTCTTTAAGCGAACAGCTTTTCTGTCTCCAGTATGTGAGTGTTTACTGCCTGATGATGCAGTATTAAGTCTACAAATATAATATCTTTTGAACAAAGTTGTCTTTAATTTTTGTGATGCAGCTTGTTCAAGGAAGCAAACAACTTCGCCATGGTAGCATGATGCAGTTTGGTCTCATCATCCGTGAAAATGTACTCTATAAAGTCCCTAGCAGATTCTCTATACCGTTCCAAAAGCTGGAAATAAAGCTCCTTTGCTCAGTTGCTTTGGGATCCAACGAAATGACACTTTTCGATGTCCTACCATCTTGTGGTTGATTTCATGAACCACCGATTTCAGGGGATCACATTCTACAGTTTACGCTGTCTATCACGCTGAATAAAACCCTCAGCGCGCGCGACATGTTGTCTTTCTGTTTTTGATTATCGTTAACACTCGGCACGGATTTCTATAATCCCCTCTGAACGCGTATTTGAATTTATAAATATTTACTTGGTTGCTGGTTCATTCTGAAGTGTCTTACTCCTCTCTAGTCGTCGTGTTGTAGGCTTCGCCAACAGAGCGTGAACTGACTTGATTTTCACACACACACACACACACACACACATACGCACATGCGCGCGCGTCCTGGGTATGGCGATAAACTATATCCAACAGCAAGGTCTCTGATCGGGAGATTGGATGTTTTAAGGAACGTAGAACCAACTCTTAACTGCTGTTGTTCCTAAGTCAATCCTGCCCCGGTGTGGTAGCACCTGCTAGGGTCCCAGCTATGGGCAAATACCAAACAAAACACAACAGTGGATTTTTATAATAAAATGACCAACAATACAGTTTTATAGAAAATGACAATCAAATATAAAAATATATTTTATATTAAAATTACCAAAACGTCCTGGGTATGACGTTAAACTGCATCCAACAGCAAGGCCTCTGATCAGGAGGTTTTGACGAGCGTGGAACCACCTCTTAATTGCTGGTGTTCCCAGGTCCACCTTGACCCGGGGTGGTAGCACCTGTTAGGGTCCCAGCTATGGGCAAATAGTGAACTAGTTTTTCCAAGTCTTACACATGTCCTGGGTATGGCGATAAACTACATCCAACAGCAAGGCTTCAGATAATTTTTTCGGAAAAATAATGTTGCCAGCTATCCGTTTTTGGAACCATAATGTTGCCAGCTATGCATTTTTTGAAACAATAATGTTGCCAGCTATGCATTTTTTGAAACAATAATGTTGCCAGCTATACGTTTTTTAAACAATAATGTTGCCAGCTATACGTTTTTTATTCCATACAAAATAGGCATTTAAAATTCATATAAACTGGATTTGGCATTAAATAACCCACAGTCGTTGATATGCCATAAAACCCAAACAAACAAACAAAATTACCAAAATTATGTATAAGTTGTATTCAAAATTGTGTGTGAGATATTTAGATTTTGGCATTAAATAAGCCATAGAGGTTGATATAAACAAAATCAACCAACAAACAATACGTATTTATAGTAAAATGATAAACAACATCTATTTATAGTAAAATAAATAACAATACATATTTAAAGCAAAATGATCAGCATTTATAGTTGAAGGAATACAATTGCGTTCAAAATATTGAACCATAAAATTAGGTTCAAAATATTTGAATTTCGGCATTGAATGGCCCATAGAGCTTCATATGCCGTTAAAGAAAATTAACTAACACACACATACGAACACATAGACACATACACACACATATACATACACATACACACACACATATATATACACACACATAGCTGTGTATTTGTGTAGAATTTCTTTTCTAATTCATGAAAAATGAATTTTATTTTTCTCGTACACGAACAGGAATTTTATTTTTGAACTAGGTCTGTCAAAATGACTCTGTCAGTAATTTTCAAGGGTTTTGGTATTGTAAATAGTGTGTAAGTATATATATATATATATATATATATATATATATATATATATATATATATATATATATATATTGAGGGATGTGTTGTTAAAGACTACGGAGCTTTTCTGTTTCATAATAATTTTTCTGTTTTTTTTTGGTTTCTTGCAATGTTTTTATATTTGGGTCTAAGTTACTAAGTTGTGAGAAAGTAAGAAAAAACAGGAAAAAAGGATTATTAAACGGAAAAGTCCCGTAGTCTTAAAAAACACATGTCTCTATAATGACCTGCTGCAACTATATATATATATATATATATATATATATATATACTCGACTCTCCCGTCGAATTCGGGTCAAGCAGATCAGTTCCTAGGAAACCGAACAGGACGACCGCAGCACATGAGATTTGATTATAGTGGTAAAGGTTTCGTGCAGGACCAACCACACTTTTTGAAGGGCCAAAGACAGAGACCTGGTGCACTACGTGCCGGAAGGTCCCCAAACGAACCTCCGCAGGTTTTGCATTCAGAGTTTTTCTTCTCCTAGACCAGTTGCCATCCAAGGCTATAGAACCCAGTCTGTCCTGCTATTTACCCATATATATATATATATATATATATATATATATATATATATATATATATATATATATATATATAAACACACTAGACTGGACTCTCCCGTCGTTTTCGATGTATGATGTTCAAGCAGCTCAGTTCATAGAACCAACTGCCAGACTACCCCACATATTACCTGATTATAGTTGAACCAAGCACACTTTTTGGGAAGAATCGAATACAGAAAACTGATGTACAGTATGCCACATGCCCCGCCCCACACTACCCTCCGCTGCTTTTGAATTCAGAGTTGTTCTTCGCCTAGACCGTTCGCAATGGCTATAGAAGTCACTGTGTCCAGATATTTACCCCTAGCTGGGGGATAAGTGATGGATTTACACCTTTCCCATTCACGTAAGTGAACGTTATATATATATATATATATATATATATATATATATATATATATATATATAGTAGATGTATCTGTTTTTTTGTTTTGTTTTTAAATATTGTGTATTATGTCTACCGGCATGTACATTCGAGAGATTAATAAATAAATTTTGGCTATGTAGCCTACCCGAGAGCACATCTTCATCAAGTCTTTCGAATGCCTAGTCCGGTTGGCGTTATTCCCACTGTTAACCCACAACCCCAAAGAACCAGGGTGTCTATTCGAACACGTGTAACTACTAAAATAACCTTTAAAGTAATCTCTATATATAAAACAGAGGATGTTTGAGTGTGTGTGTGTGTCTGTCTGTGTCATACCTTTTCACTCGATATCCATCCAACTTATTTTGACCAAACTTGGCACATCCATTGTACAATGTAAGTAAATGTAGGGTAAAAAATCGATAATTTTTAAAAAATCAATACTCGATAAACCCGATCAAAAATCGATAATTTCAACTTTTTTCTTCCGATTTCGTTCAAACTCGATATGTAGATTACTTACATCATAGCGAGCTCAACGATCCCATTTTTATTTCTACGCCACTCCATTTAGCGAAAAACGGAGAAAAATAAAAAATCGATTTCAACACAAATCGATTTCAGCACAAATTTTAAACTAAAATTTCAAGCAATCTAATAAAAAAAAGTTGATTGTTTAACAGTTATTGAACTGAAAATAAATAAATAGCGAGAAATGGCGATTTTTGCTGGTTTCTTATTTTTTGTTGATCTTTCAAACAATTTTCATTAAACTTCAAAATTGCTTTATAAATCTATCCTTTTTTACATCACTGGTAGCACACTGACAAATTGAATTTCAAAAACTCCAAAATAATTGTGTTCTGAAGTGGGTCTTCATATTGCCTGTTTTACCCCTTCATGTCCTCGGCTAACTTCGATTGAATAAATACAGACTATTTTTCAAAATCTTTTTATAATGAAAGTACTTTGAAGTAAGTGAAGATAGACTCTGTTAAAGCTAAACATAATGCTGTTTTTGCTCCATTCTAATTGAACGCTTTTTTTGATCGGTCAGCTGGGTATGATATATATTGCTTGGCTTAGATTTGAACGAGTTGGTTATTTTTGAGTTGACTGACATCAACACGATGAGAAGTTTCGTATGTATTTGTTTTCTGGGATACAGATTGGAAGGTTTTTGAATTTACTCAAACCAACAATGATTGGTTGAAAATTCCCTTTTTATACCGTGTGATGTGTTTTCTACTACGTCCGCTAATTTCAAATCTTATTTTAAATTTAAGTTCTTTTCAGGCGATTTATTTTTCTTGGAGTCTGACGCTTCTTCCCGCGAACCACTGCCCTGTGGAACAGACTCCCAAGAGGATGTTTCCCCGATCATTACAATCTTGACCTGTTCAAGTTTAAAGTTAGCCGTTATCTTCCTCTCCTATCCATATAAACCGGCTCTTAATGTAAACCTCTACTTCGAGTGGGCCCGGGCTTTGTACAGGGTGAACCTTACTGTAAAAAATATCGCTTTTGCACGAATTCAATCGTCACTCTCTGGTAAGAGGTATTTGATTCATTCATTTTAACTCTCTGTTAATATTATGTGGCATCGTCACAGCATTAATCCCCTGTGAGGTTTTCAAACACATCATTTAATATATCATTTAGTTCTTAATTCTCTTGTTATATATTGTCTTGAGTCATCTTTCTGGTTTTTATAGGATAGATAAGCAGTCCGGTTTGGTTTGTTTTGTTTTACGTCATATCATCCTCAATGGGTTATTTAATGCCGACAAGATTTTTATTGTTAGGCTTATATGTCCCAAGTAGTTCGTCCGAACACTTTCCATGGAAATAGCGATAGAGTATGAGAGACTCACCACATCCCGCATGTGAGAGAGAGAGAGAGAGAGGTTGGAAGGTGGAGAATAATTCTTCTCCAACAAGGTCTCGTAGATGTTTTTGAATTCTATCAAGAGTGGAAAGTGAGGTCTAAGCAGCTCCCGCCCAAATATATCAAGAGTACACCATTTTCGACCTGATGTGGCTCTTATAAAGTAAGAGGACAGGAGGAAGAGAACTACAGGGAACCGGTCATTCTACCGTAGGAAAATCTGTTAGAAGAAATACAGATTGCGAATGTACTGAATGACACAGATATACTAACGTTGAGAGTGCATCTGGAAAAAATCTCCTGAACTTTCATGTGTATTGATGGATGGGGTTTTTCTCGAAGAAGTTCCTTTGCTTGAATGTCTACTGGGACTCAGGCTCGCCCCAGTCATCAAATGCAACTCACATATATGATCTATTGCTAAAGCTCCTCTAAAAATGTTTGTTTCATTGTACCACTCCAATAAGTATCTGACTCCCCCTGGTATACTCTCGGGCTTGCAGCCACATCGCACTGAAACACCGGTTCCCGTACAATCACCGAAATTAAGCAACGTCGAGCCTGGTCAGTATCTAGATGGGTGACCGCTTGGAAATACCAGGCGCTCTCGGCTTTGATGTGCGAGTTGTGTAATTGATAATGACTCGGGATTGTTAATCGGAGATCCGAGTTCCTGTACCATCACTGAAGTTAAGCAACGTCGAGCGTGGTCAGTACCTAGATGGGCGACTGCTTGGGAATACCAGGTGCTGTAAGCTTGGAAGTGCGGGTGGTGTAATGGATAATGGCTCGGATTGTTAATCAGTGAGCCGAGTTCCAATTTCAGTTGGGTTCGTTATATTCAGTTATTGGGAAACGTATGAATGCACCTCCCCGAACTGTGGGTCAATTAGTAAGACTTGTATCACTAAAACCATTATTTTCTCAATAATAAATAAATAAAATTGCGTACACAATATTTAGATTTCGGCATTAAATAACCCATAGAGGTGTTGATATGCCGCTAAACAAAAAACAACAACAAAAAACAAAAAACAAAAACAACCAAAACAATCTTTACAAAAGCCAGATCAGACCAAAAGTGATGTCTTGCTGCTATATCTGGGTTGGTGCTGCCCAGTCCTCACTTGCTTGTCTTGATAGAATTCAAAATGCATCTACATGGCCTTGTGGGTGATGAAATATTTCCCACCTTACAAGTCCTTTCCCACGGATAAAATATTACAAGTCTCTAATCCAATAAAAACTAGAAAGAACACTCAAGACAATATATAATAAGAAAAAAGAACTAAATGACATATCTGTATTTTAAATGGAGTGTTTGAAAATCTTACTGTACAAATACTCTGACAATGCTCTGCCTCGTGAAAGAAGGGTTAGGACTACTCAAGACTGCCTTTTATAAAGTTTAACTCAATTCCAGTTTAAAGCCTCCTGAATCTGCACATATTCTAAAGTTTGCTTCTGCTGCGTCTTTTCCAAATATAAAGTAGAATATCTGTTCCAAAGTGTGAGTAAGCATCTATATATCAAAACGTCAGACTCTTTCTGGTTTTTATAGGATAGATAAGCAGTCCGGTTTGGTTTGTCTTGTTTTACGTCATATCATCCTCAATGGGTTATTTAATGCCGACAAGATTTTTATTGTTGGTAATATTTTTTTTTTCAAAAATGTATTGCTGATAATTTTTTTCCAAAAACGTATTGCTGGTATTAAAATCTATTTTTACACTTTCATAGTGTTTTGACCCTAGTTTGGGGGTTAACTATTTGCCAATAGCTGGGACGCTAACAGGTGCTACCACCTCAGACCAGGGTGGACCTGGGAACCACCAATTAAAAGTTGGTTTCACGCTCCTCAGAACGTTCTGATCAGAGGCCTTGCTGTTGGATGTAGTTTATCATCTTACCCAGGAAGAGGATGTAGTTTATCGTCTTACCCAGGAAAAGGATGTAGTTTATCGTCTTACCCAGGAAGAGGGTGTAGTTTATCGTCTTACCCAGGAAGAGGATGTAGTTTATCGTCTTACCCAGGAAAAGGATGTAGTTTATCGTCTTACCCTGGAAGAGGGTGTAGTTTATCGTCTTACCCAGGAAAAGGATGTAGTTTATCGTCTTACCCAGAAAAAGGATGTAGTTTATCATCTTACCCAGGAAGAGGATGTAGTTTATCGTCTTACCCAGGAAGAGGATGTAGTTTATCATCTTACCCAGGAAGAGGATGTAGTTTATCGTCTTACCCAGGAAAAGGATGTAGTTTATCGTCTTACCCAGGAAGAGGATGTAGTTTATCGTCTTACCCAGGAAAAGGATGTAGTTTATCGTCTTACCCAGGAAGAGGATGTAGTTTATCGTCTTACCCAGAAAAAGGATGTAGTTTATCGTCTTACCCAGGAAAATGATGTTGCTTATCGTCTTACCCAGGACGTTAAGCAGTCTGTTGCTTATGTGCAGCTTTTGGTGAAATCGAAATGACCATACTGCTCAAAAGTTGCTTGGGAGGCTTTCCACTGGAAATGAATCACTCGAATATCCAACTCATAAATGACATGTACTAAACATTTATGATGACCAACTGTGGACCTGTAAGGCTAATTTACTTCGAACCTGTCAGATTCTTTTATTAAAGTTTAACTGAAGTCATAAAATTATTCATCTACATGTACCGGAAAAAAGGATACACATTAGGGTAATAAGTGTTGTGTTTTGGTTAATATATTCATTACAGATTTTGATCTAGAGGAGGACATTTTTTTTTTATCCGTCATTTTATTACTTAATGGTTAAAGCCGGGTTTCATGGATCCACGCAACAGGAAAACGCTGAATTAAGTGATAGTGATGCAGTGTTTATTTTCGTGTCTGTACAAATATTGACATTATTTAGACGTGTAGATGCAAAAGAGAAACTTACAAGCTGAATAGTGGAACTAGTGAAGAAGGAATTTGATTCGTACTAAACATAGCCTAGTCTGGCACAAGGTTACAAATATTGGCCACTCATTGATGAAAAGAGATATATTCGTCTACAAGATACACGTAAACTTTTAACTGTTGTAGAAACTATATTCATGCAATAATAAAGGTCCCAGTTTATGGTCAGTCAGTTATGTGCCATGCGTGATACATGACTGACGAGGTAGATTTTTTCCCGCAGTAGGTTGCCATTTCTTTCTGCAGTAGACCAGTTGCCAGTCTGTCCTGCTATTTACCAATAGCTTATGAAGAAGTCCTCCTATATGGCCAATTTCCTCACAAAGGAAGAGGATATCAAAAATATGGTTCTACAGAAGGATGCTGAGAATATTATCATAAAGAATGTCAGTTATGTGCTATGCGTGATAGATGGCTGACGAGGTAGATTTTTTCCCGCAGTAGGCTGCCATTTCTTTCTGCAGTAGACCAGTTGCCAGTCTGTCCTGCTATTTACCAATAGCTTGAGAAGAAGTCCTCCTATATGGCCAATTTCCTCACAAAGGAAGAGGATATCAAAAATATGGTTCTACAGAAAGACGCTGAGAATATCATAAAGAATATAGGTTATGAGTCATGCGTGATACAAAATAGGCGATCATGTATCTTTCGATACATGACTGACGAGGCAGATTTTTTCCTGCAGTAGGTTGTTCTGCGGTAGACCAGTTGTCATTCAAGGCTATAGAACTCGGTCTGTCCTTCTATTTACCCATAGCTGGGGTGAGAAGAAGATGATTCATGCCTTTCCCAATGTTATTAGCACGTAAGTGAACGTAATTGATTCGACTGGAATTCGAACTCGGCTCTCCGATTCCTCAATCCGAGCCGATATTACTCCGCCGTGCCTCCTCAGTTTATGGTATTTATACTATTTACAGTCTTCCAGGAAAATAGATGTTTCAAGTCCACTAAATGTGTTACATAGGAAAAAAGTGTCGCTGCCGTCACTTGAGTTTGAACATAGATCGCCAGTGAGTAAACACAGGCGATCCCATTATTGAATTAAGTAGACTACGTGAACATAGAGGAAACGTATAAATAGAAAGTAGCGTGGCGTCTAATTGATCACAATTTCTCCTCGATCACTGTCCGGAGTACCTACGGAAGTATGCTTGTCAAACTCTCTGCTTCAGGACAGAGAGGAACCCAGATGAGGCTATGCCAAAGGGCAGAGTCTACCCGTTTTTACGTGGTCTTCGGGGAATTTTTGACCGAGACTACAGGCTCGGATACCCCACAGTAAATTTGACCTTATGCCGCATCCGACCGCGATCACTGTCCGGATTACTTCGGAAGTGTGTTTGTCAAACATTTTGCCTCCGGATAGAGAGGAACCCAGACGAGGCTGGTGTGGTATACGGGGAATTTTTGACCGGGCCTACAGGCTCGGATACCCCACAATAAAGGCGGTTAGTGAATATCTCACCATTCCTCCTCGATCACTATCCGGATTCGGAAGTGTGCATGTCAAATTCTCTGCCTCCGTGCAGAGTGGAACCCAGACGAGGCTATCCCGAAGTCTCGTCTGGGGTAGCAGACAGCTACCGGAACCCGTTTTTTTACGGTGGTCTACGGGGAATTTTTGACCGAGCCTACGGGCTCGTATATACCCCACAATAAATTTGGCCTTGTGTTGCATCCAACTGCGTGGGTAGGTTAGTAAATATATCACCGTTTTTCCTCTATACCCTAATACTATTCAGATCACCTTTCTAGTCTATTTTCTATTACTATACGATTCGCAAATCTCTATACTATACCCTATTTCTACACTACTCTTTATACTGATCACTACACGGATTACTATTCGTTGGTTACTATTCAAGCGAGTATTATTGAGCAAGTACTATTAGTGTGAGTGTTATTCTAAGGCGTCTGACACCAGTATTGTTCAACGGCGTTACTATGGTTGTATTTGCAATTACAAAGTCTCTACAACAACGAACATTACAAAAATGAGAACGGGTGTTCGTTAAGTCACAAAAGTGGCGATAAGGATTCGCAAGAATTCGTTCAACTCACACAGCATTACTATTCGGATCACTATTTCATGGTTACTATTCGAGTGAGTATTATCGAGTAAGTACTATTAGTGTTGGTGTTATTCGAAGGCATCCGACACAAGTATTGTTCATCGGCGTATTATAGTTGTATCGGCGATTACAAAGTCTCTACTACAACGAGCATTACGAAGTGCGAACGAGAATTCGTTGACATTACAAAAGTGGCAACGAGTGTTTGTTGACATCTCAAAAGAAACAGGAAAGTAGTGCTAATCTGCTTTGTCTTAACTATCCTTATCTCCAAGATTTTGAACAGGAGTAGAGGTTTATCCCTTATTTTTTTGTTTAGGATTGGTTTTCCCGTTCCTTCTAAAGTCTACTTCAAATCTATCTCCCTGATGCCTCTAGCTAAATTCTGAAGAATCTGTAATGTAATCGGTCCTGAATTGACTTCTCGACTTCAGACACTTTCTCACAGACGTGATGTGGTTTCCTTCTGCCTTTTCTACAAATATTTCCAGGGCAACTGCTCTGACGAACTTTTTCTTCTTGACTTCAGACACTTTCTCACAGACGTGATATGGCTTCCTTCTGTTTTTTCTACAAATATTTTCATGGCTACTGCTCTGACGAGCTTTTTCTCTGGTGACTACATGAATTTAAGCGGGCTATTAGATTGGCATGTAGGTTCCACCTTTGTACTGTTGAAATAGTTAAATGTAACCGCCACTTTTACTCCAACAGTTTCTTTCCTCGCGCTTTCCGACCTTGGAACTACCTTCCTCTCACATACTTCCCTGATAACTTCAATTTCCAAAAAAATTTAAATGTAGCGTCAATCGCCATCTTTTGTTGCCTTGATAGCTGTTATTTTTTTCCTTTCCTTAATCCCCCCTACATTCACTGTTTTCTCATACTTTCACTCTCCGTAAGCCCCTGCGTGCTAGTGGCACTCCTGCCTTGCTTGGGATGAAATTACTTAAAAAAAAATTAATTTTTCTATTTCTTAACACATTTTTCAGCCTTTGGAACGCATCTATCGCTATTGCAATCCACCTTCGGTTTTCGCTATCACATTTTCTGTCCTTTGTTAAAACACTTTCCAGATAAATTTCTGTATTTGCTTGATTTTGACGTCCCCAATGTGTAGCTCGTTTCAATGGCTTTCCCTTTTACTAACGACCATACATTCTATTAAAGGACGTTCTCATGATAGAAAGCATGAATGTAATACCAAAAAAAGTTCTCTTTGCAAATAATCACCATGAAATTAATAAAATATATTTAAATATGTCCTCAGGAATCAGACTCACATCTTATATAAAGATCTCAAAGTCTGTATGGGTGTCTGTTCGACATCCTGAAAAATGGATTTAACATATAATGTCGGTTGTGTGTATGTGTGGCTTTTCTTATTCTATTCAAAGCAAAAATGCCGCTAAAGACGCAAGGGGCTACTGTGAGTGAAAGAGAATGAAAACATTTTCAGAAGGAACCGGAAACTCGATCTTAAACAGGGAACAAGGCATAAAACTATATTGTTCAAAAGACAAGGAAGGAGCCTGAAACGGGCGATAGGTGAACGTATCTACTCACGTTGAGGGAAAAAATAGTAAATAAAATTTCAGAGTTCAGGCGGAGACGTTAGAAATATACAGTTGAAGTATTCTTTAGAATGAACCGGAAACCCAATCCTAAAGAGGAAACAAGGGGTTTGTGTGTAAAAGGTGTTAACGCGAGCACACACTCCACTGGAATTTAAAACCAAAGTAGAGTTTTAAAATGGGACTTTTACATCAAACAAGAGGCCCCAAATAGTCCTGTCTTCACTACATTTCACCTTTGAGGATACCTCAGGCGCCAGAGATTAATCCAAGCCATCACCCGTGGCAGAGTTATACTCTGAAAGTGGAAACGGCCCTGTCGGGCTAAACGCCCAGTTTTATCATTTTTATATCAGCATCTTGTCCAAGGTTTTCTTGCTTAATTGAGGTAACCAATTTGCAAGTCCCCCTTTAAAATAATAAACTTTAAAAAATAATAATCTCCTGCCATGGAAGTAACAACCACCTAAGAATTTAGATCTCAGCTTGAGAGTAAAGAAAAATAAACAAAATATAAAGGGAAGTAAACAGAGTAAACCAAGCTGAAATATTTCAATATTCTAGAAACCGCAAGATCTTTCCTTCTAAGGAATATAAAAGTGTACCAAGATATCTAAAACCTATTAGTTTTAATTACGGCAATTTCATTCATACAATTTTTATGGCATACACAGATCTCTCAAGCAAAGAAATGACCCGGCGAGCAAGCGAAGCAAAAGAGACTTGGTCAGGACAACGGCGAGTATCATTGCTAGTTCATTATTAAATATCTCCAACCACGGACAGCCAGCAATTAGTCACGCCACCACCGGCTATATCTGAGTATTTTTTATCGACAGGATATTTTGTTACATGGCATGTCCGCGAGCGACCTGAAAGAATCTACAGTTAAACGTTTAGGTGCCGGAGGGGTTTCACCTATTCACAAAATTTTATAGCCCTTAAAAAACCCATATCAGATCGGAAGATGTATTCTAGTTCGATTCTTAACCCCAAAAAACAAGCAAGTAGCGGTAATAACAAGTAGAAAGAGGCGGGGCACTTCCTTTTTATTGATTATATGGATAGCTGGAAAAAGGAAGTTTTATGGAGTTGCCCAGGAGAAAAGCTTTTATTATGCAAATATTGTATATAAGTACTCGTCAATGGGGAACATATTAATACAAAAGAAGCAATGACAACAGTGCTACTTACTCAGTACTATTGTTTCTTTATTGGAATAGTGGAAACAAATATTTATTAATTTTTTTTCACTATTTTTTACATCGTATGTCTGTTGTTTTTATTGCAAATCCCATAAGAAGTAGAAATAGAGAATATAGCTATATGGCTAAATTTGAATGACTCCTGCTGGTTTGCCTTCTTAGATGAAGCATTGTCAATTATTATTCATTTTTGACTAGTATTTCTTTCATCTTCATTTCTCTTGCTTTCTATTGCAACTCCCATCCATAAGAAGTAGAAGTAGAGAATATAGCTATATGGCTAAATTTGAATGACTCCTGCTGGTTAGCCTTTTTAGATGAAGCATTGGCAATTATTATTCATTTTTGACTAGTATTTCTTTCATCTTCATTTCTCTTGCTTTCTATTGCAACTCCCATCCATAAGAAGTAGAAGTAGAGAATATAGCTATATGGCTAAATTTGAATGACTCCTGCTGGTTAGCCTTCTTAGATGAAGCATTGGCAATTATTATTCATTTTTGACTAGTATTTCTTTCATCTTCATTTCTCTTGCTTTCTATTGCAACTCCCATCCATAAGAAGTAGAAGTAGAGAATATAGCTATATGGCTAAATTTGAATGACTCCTGCTGGTTAGCCTTCTTAGATGAAGCATTGGCAATTATTATTCATTTTTGACTAGTATTTCTTTCATCTTCATTTCTCTTGCTTTCTATTGCAACTCCCATCCATAAGAAGTAGAAGTAGAGAATATAGCTATATGGCTAAATTTGAATGACTCCTGCTGGTTAGCCTTCTTAGATGAAGCATTGGCAATTATTATTCATTTTTGACTAGTATTTCTTTCATCTTCATTTCTCTTGCTTTCTATTGCAACTCCCATCCATAAGAAGTAGAAGTAGAGAATATAGCTATATGGCTAAATTTGAATGACTCTTGTTGGTTAGCCTTCTTAGATGAAGCATTGGCAATTATTATTCATTTTTCACTAGTATTTCTTTCATCTTCATTTCTCTTGCTTTCTATTGCAACTCCCATCCATAAGAAGTAGAAGTAGAGAATATAGCTATATGGCTAAATTTGAATGACTCCTGCTGGTTAGCCTTCTTAGATGAAGCATTGTCAATTATTATTCATTTTTCACTAGTATTTCTTTCATCTTCATTTCTCTTGCTTTCTATTGCAACTCCCATCCATAAGAAGTAGAAGTAGAGAATATAGCTATATGGCTAAATTTGAATGACTCCTGCTGGTTAGCCTTCTTAGATGAAGCATTGGCAATTATTATTCATTTTTCACAAGTATTTCTTTTATATTCATTTCTCTTGCTTTTCATTGCAATTCCCATAACCTTGGCCAAGATGTAGTGGAACAAAGCGGCTGGCCCAAGATTATTAGATGCTGACAGCCTTAACACATTCACTGCCAACCATGACATAACTCATCTTTGGCACTTTTTATTATGACTCCGACTATGAGTTATCACCGGTTTGGCATTTTCCAATACATTTTTATCTTCGGGCGCTAACAGCTGTTTTATTCGCGGTGATGCGGTTAGTGTCAAAGCATTAAGTTTCCAATTGAAGGTATAATTCAACACATAAATCTTTTTTTGTTACCTAAGTTGGCTATTAAAAATTGGCGTTTGAAGTCAGATTTCGTAACTGATGTCTGGCAATTAACGTGTTAAACGATTTTGGAACTGATTAAAAAAATTACCCAAGTGACAAACGAAATATACAACAGCGGTGAAATACCGGAGAACCTGATCAATCCTCTTAGCGTTGCCAAAGAAGACAGCTTCGAATGAATAAGAACTTTATCGAACAAACAGCTTAATGAGTTACACAACAAAACTGATAATTAGGTGTTTTTAAAACACTGAAAAAGAAACGCTATTTTCATGATCCGAATGTTTTGCCCCAAACAAGCCAATAAAGCCACTAAGACACAAGAGGTGTTAAAGAATAACAAAAATTAAGGAGAGAGGACAATAAAAGAACAAGTATTAAATAGATAGAAGTCAACGACTGAAATTTAAATTTTTGAAGATGAAAGTTGACTGAGAAACAAGAAGGCGGAAGAGAGTTCCACAAACGAGAGGTGCGATAGAAGAAACTGTTAGAATAGAACTTACGGTTATCTATAAATATTTTAACTGTAAAATGATCAGACCTTGTTGCCAATCTAGTACTGCGCTTAAATTCATAAAGTCTAGGTACCGTAGAGGATAGTTCATCAAGACCATTACCATGAAAAGTATTTATAGAAAAGACACAGAGAAGCTAGATTATAGCAAAGATAAAGTGACTGAAGCCGAAAAGCCAGGTCAGGACCGATAATATTGCTGATTCTTCTTTGGATTTTATCAAGAATCTCTAAATATATAGTAGGAGCACCAGACCAGATGTGGCAGCAATATTCAAATCAAGGATGAATGATATATTATAAATATGTAAGATTCTGGCGATAAAAATGATCTAGAACGACACAGTAAACCAACTTTCCTGACTGCACACTTAGTTAATTGATTCAATATACACTTTCCACTTCATGTCAGTGTAAATGTTTTTTTTTTGTAATACAATTTGAAATGGAGAAAGATCCATGCCTATATTTCATAGATTAGGCCAACGTATTCGAAAAGGAACAACACAAAATACTTGAAATGTCAGTAAAGCTTGATATGCACTGAAAAGATCTTCAAATAATTCGTAACCCTTACTGGAAACAAAGAGGTTACGTGAACGAACAAAAAGAAAAAGCAGAGGAGTTTAACAAAGATGCGCCTTTCTCACCAGACATACTTAACTTGTACAACGAGTTGATTTAAAAAGGACTAGATGTCCTACCAATATTTATTAGCGATGGTCGTATCCATACGAGTATAGAATATGCAGGCGATACTGAGCTGATGGTAGATTCAGAAGGACAACTGAGAGAACTAAAGAAACACAAAGTAGCCGATGAAACCAAGAAGAAAAGACGAACTATAACACAACGCCCAAGAGCCACTCAAAGTAGAGGGCTACTGAATTTTGTTGTAATGGCGTAAATGGAGGAAGTAAGAAATGCAGATTATGAGGATATGTAGGCTAGATAACGTTTGACCCTAAATTTGAAGAAGTTAAGGTCGTAGAGATCGAGAAAGAAGCGTTTTTTTTTTTTTGGAAGAATCTGTCTGAGTAGAACTTCCTTCTTGTTAATGGAATATGCAGGGAATGACAATGGGTCGACCCTTTGTATATCGCCTGACTGCTCCTAGCTCTGAAGGTCTGGACTGATGGAACTAAGGAATGTAGCTCGTCTGAATATCTACCACGAAAAATAGAGAGGCTAGCAACGTTTCGTTTGTGAGAAAGGAGTTGTAGAATAGAAAATAATTCATCGCCCACAAGGCCACGTAAATGCTTTTGAATTCTGTCAAGTTTGGAAAGTCAGGATTAGATTGGGAAGCTCCAAACAGAATATGGCAGCAATACCCCTATTTTTGGTTTGATCTGGCTCCTGTAAAAGCAGAGCATGGCAGAAGGAGTCAGGTACTTTCTAGATAGGTACAATGACCCGACCATTTTTTTCAGCATATTTAGCAATGGGTCGTATGTAAACAAACAGCGCAACCCTCGCCCAAGATTTCCACCCACCGACCGACCAATGATCACCCCAAGTTGCATTCCGATCCGTGATCTCGTCGATGTGCACTGAAAGCTGGGAAAGGGCGCGATGCATGCTCACGAGGTAACACGAAGAAAGAAAAAAAAAACGTCATGTTGAAAAATAAGAACGCGAGTCCTGTTTCCCACATTATTTGTAGGTGTTTGTCAGATCTTCGCTTGCTCGTCCATTTAGGTAGGTAGGTGATACTTGGGATAACTTCTGCTGCATGGGCTCTTCCCCTTATCAACTCCTCGCCAATCTACTCATCCCGACGTGGGAGCTGGCAATATGAATACAGGCTTTGAAACCACGCGGCGGATACGTCCGTCTCCTGCCAAGGTCAGACGAGAACTCTCACCGATCCAAAGCATTAATATAGACCAGCACCCGGATATACTTTATTTCCGGATTTGTTGACACTTGATTCCTGAAAACCCCTCATCCAACACTTTACTTCCGATTACCCTATGGTTGAAGTGGATGCCTCTTAAAAGACTCAACTTCAAAAGGGGACCTTCCGCTGGTATGCCAAACTTGAAATCGAGATAAAACCAAATCTTTTCCTTTCTACATTATGTGCCATACTATCACACGTATATGTGAGTTTCACTTGAGGTATGGAGTCAGTTCAATTTAAGGAAATTTAGATATGAACAATTCAACTAGAAAAATTGAAAATAAATACAATGTATCTAAATACAAATTAGAGACATGTATAAATTTAATCTTAAATAAATCAACAATGTTTTGTGGCAATATTTAACATCAACTTGAGATTTTTCGGTGCAACTATAGTACCGTCCATTTTCTACCATAGTATGATATCTACTATTCATTTTCTATTATAGTATGCTATCTACTATTCATTTTCTACTATAGTATGTATGTTATCTACTATTTATATTCTACTATGGTATGATATCTACTATTCATTTTCTACTATGATATGATATCTACTAACTGTTGGAAGTATGAAATATGTTAAAAACCCAAACCCCAACCCTAAGCCTAACTCTTAAAAAGGACACCGCTTCATCTTCAATTGAAATTATTTTGTAAATTCTCTGGTCAGCATGATGATAATGTGATCAACTAAATGGGCTTCAATTATTTTCTCTGACGTTAGCCTGTTTATTTTGTAATGGAATTACATAAATGCCTCTTTTATGAATACAAATTGGATAAATACCCCGCTCTTTAAGTTAAAATAACACTGTATGTAGTTTGAGGAATTAATTGCTGAAGGCCGGAAGTGGGTTGTTTGGTAGAGTGCATCGTCATTTACGGAGTCTAACCCTCTTCGGGCTAGTTTTGAATTCAGAAGTGTCCTTCTCCTAGACTGGTTTCCCTACCAAAAATATAGAGATCAGTCTATCCTACGATTTAACCAATGACCGGAGAAAGGAGGATACATGATTATTTTAGGTGAACTAAACAGATTGGGCCAAAATGTAAAGATTAAATGTTGAATTTGAACTCATAAAATTATGTATTATTCAGACAAAAAAAAGCTAATGCTAGATCTGCATTTAAGCAAACATAGACTGAGCTCCCAGGAAATTTCAGCACTTACTTTGGCCCTAGGATCTCTGTTTAACCCCGGACCCTCGGTAGATATCATACTATAATAGCATCAATTTTTCTTCTTAAAAAGACGAATTTTAACACATTCAACATTATGGATAAAAAATAGTGAATTTTATATAGTTTTTTTTTCGAGATTTATCAAAACAAATTCACGGATATGGACGCAAAAAAACCCAAAAAAAACAGAACCCAGAATTTCATCAAAATCTGTGAAAATGTTTCATCTTTCAGTTGGGCTTAGTTTAATTTGCAACATATATATATATATATATATATATATATATATATATATATATATATATATATATATGGAGGTAGAAAAACAAATAATTGTTGATAAGATAGCGAGGTTCACAAAGCTCTGTCTGGGGTCCACAATCAAGCTTACTTTCTCAGAGTCGGGTTTGGAGGTAGTACGTACCGGCCCTTCACAAATGACTCATGTGACCAGCTACGATTCCATATTAAAGATTACAGGTTTATTTCTGATCAATCCTGGCACATGGTTTTATTTTGTGGAGGACGCTTTAAGGTACAAAACTCGGTACAATGATTGCATGTCGAGTAGACTTGCACTTATATTTATCGCTTTGTTATAGCCGAGTGTTCTTTTCTATGCTACTGAATCGCAGTAATAAACACATGATCTTCTCGTGTCTGTTTGCCTCGATCCAGCTTCATTATTTACAGCAACTCCATTCTAATCTGCAGCAAGAAAAATGGATGCACAAAAAACTCAACCAACGACAATGAAGATTCTGAAATGCATTACCACCCGATCAAAGCTAGGTAACCTCGCTAATCCATAGGTATGTAAAATCTATTTTTATTTAAATACTGTATACATTAGGGCTTGGATTACATCGTATCTGGGTCCAGGGCTTAAACGAAGACCCCGGGGCCGAAGTAATCTTAGACTGCTTAAATTAAAAATAAGAATTAATCTGAGCAATATATAATAGTATCAGTTCAAATTCAACAGTAAGTTTATGAAATCTATTTTTGAATATTGTATATATTAGTGCTGGGATTACATCGTATCTGGGTCCAGGGCTTAAATGAAGACTCCGGGGCCAAAGTAATCTTAGCTTGAATTAAAAATGAGAATTAGTCTGAGCAATATATAGTATCATCAGTTCAAATTCAACAGTAGGTTTATGAAATTTATTTTTTAATATTGTATACAATAGTCTGGAATTACATCACTCTGGGTCCAGGGTTTAAGTGGAGACCCCGGGGCCAAAGTAAGTGCTGAAATTTCCTGGGAGCTCAGAACGAGCATTAGCTTTTTTGTCTGAATAATACATAATTTTATGAGTTCAAAATCAACATTTTATCTTTACATTTTGGCCAAGTCTGTTTAATTCACCTAAAATAAACATGTATCCTCCTTTCTCCAGTTATTGGCTAAATCGTAGGATAGACTGATCTCTATATTTTTGGTAGGGAAACCAGTCTAGGAGAAGGACACTTCTGAATTCAAAACTAGCCCGAAGAGGGTTAGACTCCGTCTGGCTATGTTGCTCTAGGCACTCCTACAGCTGCTACGACCCTAATGGGTTACCAGAGTTATGTTCTGATATTGTTTAATATATCCATAATTCGTAGATATTATTCTCAATTATATACAGCTTTGGATGATTAATGTAGAAGGGAAAGATGTTCACCATTCCCAGATGTATTCATTGATGAAATTCTTTTTAGAGACTCCGGTATTTATTCAAAATATAGTCTATCCGTATTGTTGGATAGTAAATATTTTCAGGATCATTATGTTGTACCGATTCTAACTAATTAAAGAGAAAATAAAGAATTTCCCCCAAAAAGAACGGATTTATTGTATTAGAAGTACATTTTAAAGAGCATTATAAATACATTTTAAGGACCAGTATTATAAATACATTTTAAAGACCATATTGCATTATAAATACATTTTAAAGAACATTATTGCATTATGAAACATTATTAAAGAGCATTACTGCATTATAAATACATTTCAAAAGATAAATATATTATAAACACATTTAAAATACATTGTAAATACAACTTAAAAGAGCAGTACTCTTTTACAAATTTATTCTAAAGAGAAATATTATATTCTAAATACATGTTAAAGAACAGTATTGTATTACGAGTACATTTTAAAGAGCATTGCTGTATTATAAATACATTGAAAAAGAATGGTATTGTATTAAAATACATTTTAAAGCGCTGTCTTATATTATAAATACAATTTAAAAGAGTGGTATTGTATTAAAATAAATTTTAAAGGGCATTATTATATTATAAATACAATAGAAAAGAAGTATTATAAATACATTTTCAAATGGGCAATACTATATTACAAATACATTTGAAAGAGGAATATTGTATTCTAGATATATGTTATAAACAGTATTTTATTATGAGTACATGTTTAAAGAGCATTGCTGTATTATAAATATATTATAAAAAACAGTATTATAAATACAATTTAAAAGAGCGATATTGTATTAAAGTACATTTTAAAAGGTATTATTATATTATAAATGCATAAAAGTGTAGTATTATATAATAAAATAAAAGTGTAGTATTATATAATAAAAGAAAAGAGTAGTATTATATAATTAGTACATTTTAAAGGAGTAGTATTATATTACAAATACATTTTAAAAAGCAAGATTGTATTTCAAAGATATTTTAATGAGCAGTTTTGTATTATAAATACATTTTTAAACAACTGTTTTGTATGCCAAATACATTTTTAAAGAGTAGTGGAAAATAGATTTGGATCAAAGTGCTTTTATTTGGTGCTACTTTAAAATTATAATGTAACTTTTCTCTCAATGAGTCATAGAACGTTTGGGGATGAGTAAATATGAAATTGTTCTTGCTTTTCGCTTTTTCTGGTCGATTTTAAAAATTTATGCAATATTCTTTTTCAGTTTTATATAAATTCAGTTCACGTTTATTTTTGTTGTTTCATATCGCTAATCTCGAAACAAAAAAATAGTTTTGTCAGGTGAGATAGTTTCAATAAGTTGTAGTTGCAATATGTACGTTAAAAAAGATAGAACATACTCTATTTCTGATTTCTTTTCTTTTCACCTTTACGGATTCATCTAATACGCTCTCTATGCTCATCTGCACTTGAAGCAAACACTCGTTTTTCTTGCTTTGCTCATCAAAAGGAAGCAGGCGATAAATTGCGTTCATCCTTTTAGTTTTTTTTTTTTTAAAGTTTTTTATTTTTATTTTTTATTTTTCTTCCCTATTCCGTCTTCACGCCATGCCATTGTCATTACCGATCAAACATTTTTTCTCCTATTTTTCTATTCCGGATACTGGTATTTCTGTTTTGTGTTATTACTTTTGCTTCTATTGTCACAGCTGTCTTTGTAAATCTTTTTCTTTTGACCTTTCTTAGTAATTCTTTTTATAGGACTTGGATGGATTGACATCTTTAGTTATTTCTTTTTCTCGTTTTCTTTTTTGTTACTTCCTGCTCTATCATTCTCTCTTTCTTTTTCTTTCTTTCTTTCTTTCTTTCTTTCTTTCTTTCTTTCTTTCTTTCTTTTTTCTTCTTTCTTTCTTTTTTCGCTTACGGTTTCTTTGTTTTTTTACTTTTTCTTTTTGCTGTTCTTTCTTAGTTTCTTTTTTCTTTCTTTTTTCACTTGCTTTTTTTCTTTCTTACTTTCACTTTCTTTTCACTATATTTTTGCTGCTTTCTTACTTTTTCCTTTTTCTTTCCTTTTTGCTGCTACTTCTTTCTTTTCGTTTGCTTTTTTTTTCTTTCTTCCACTTGCTTCTTTTATTTTATTTTTGTCTTTCTTACTTTTCCATTCTTTTTTTTTTCGTTACTTTTTTCTTTCTTACTTGATAAAATCTGAAGAAGAGTCTGTAATGTTATTGGCCCTGACCCGGCACCTGGATTTCAGTCACTATCCTATCGCCGTGACGTGGCTTTTTTTCTATAAATATTTTCATGGCAATTGTTCTAATGAGCTTCTTCCCTGGTACATCGACCATATGAATTTAACCGCAGTACTAGACTGGCAACTAAGTCTCACCGTTTCGTTTTACTCCTGACATAATTAGATATAACCGTAAGTTATTAGGTTGGTGCAAAAATAATGTCGTTTTCTCACATATGTTACTATGTGAGAAAACGACATTATTTTTGCACCAACCTAATATATTCTAGTAAGTTCTTTGCTACTTCTCGCCCGTGGAACTCTCTTCCAGTTTTTTTTTTACTTCCTTGCCACGTAGAATTTTCAAAAATTTAAATGCAACATCAATCGTCATCATCTATCTTCCTGAATCCTGGTCTCTCATTGTCCTTTTCCCTCACCAATTTTCCCTCATTTTCTTTCCCTCTCAGTAACCTCTTGCATCGTAGTGACATTATCGTCTTGTCTGGGGTGAAATTATTTAAAAAAAAATTGTTTTTTATTTAATCTCTTTCCACTTTCCTCTTTTTCTCATCTTTGTCGATTAGTCTATTTCCTTCCAGTCAACTCTATACTCCTAACACCACTGTTAGAACTCTGAAATTTTATTCACTAATTACTTATTTCATTTTATTCTCCTCCCCCAATAGGAGTAGATAGGTTCGCATATCGTCCGGTTCACACTCCTCCCGGTCTTTTGAACGGGAGTAGAGGCTTATCACTTGTTTATTTGTTTAAGATTGGGTTTCCGGTTCCTTCTAAAGTCTACTTCAACTCTAAACTCCTAACGTCTCCACTTGAACTCTGAAATGTTATTCACTATTTACTTTATTTTATTTTCTCTTCACCACCAATAGAAGTAGATAGGTTTGCCTATCGTCCGATTTTCACTACTCTCCGCGCTTTTGAACAGGAGTAGAAGTTTATCCCTTGTTTCCTGTTTAGAATTTTGGTTTCCGGTTCCTTCAAATGTTTACTTCAACTCTATACTTCTAATGTCTCCTCCCTGCTCTTTTGAACAGGAGCAGAGGTTTATCCGTTGTTTCCTGTTTAGAATTTTCGTTTCCGGTTCCTTCTAATGTCTACTTCAACTCTATACTTCTAATGTCTCCTCCCCACTCTTTTGAACAGGAGCAGAGGTTTATCCCTTGTTTCCTGTTTAGTATTGGGTTTCCGGTTCCTTCTAATGTCTGCTTCCGCACCATATTACTAACGTCACCGACTGAACTAATTCACTAATTAAATCTTGACCTCTTCAAGTCTAGAGTTAGCTATTATTGTTCCTGCATAGACCTAAGAACTTCACTTATTGCCTTTTCTTACGCTAGTACAACACCGCACGGTAACCCTTTACCTTAAGTGGCTCTTCGGCCTTGTTTTGGGTGAATATTAGTAAAAAAAATGTAAATATCATTAATCAGATATTTGAATCTGAATGCGGAAATAATTTAAGCTTAGAAGGGCCGGGGCCCAGGCAGGTTCTACACACTTGTATTTATTTAACCATTGTGAGCAGTGGTCTTTCTGAGTTCGTTATATATATATATATATATATATATATATATATATATATATATATATATATATATATATATATATATATATATACCCAAAAGATTACTTTGAAGCAAATGGTAGAGATGAGGTAAGCTATTAGCTTAAGTAATTTCTCTTTCATGCACTATTCTTTATTTTATTTCTATCGTCCGGTTTACACTTCTCCCCGGTCTTTTGAACAGGAGTAGAGGTTTATTACTTGTTTCCTGTTTAGGATTTCGTTTCTGCTTCCTTCTAAAATCTTTTCCTTCTCTTTCACTTCCTGCTATCATTTGCGTCTTGGTGGCATTGTCACCTTGCTTGAGGTGGTGTCTCTTACTCTGTAACCATCGGCTTACAGTGGCTCTTAGGTGAACAGGGTAAAATCACTGGGAAAAATTCTTAATTTTTTAAAAATGGGGAAATTTTAGTAAGATTATTTTAAACTTTGTTTTACGATCCCAGCAAGTTTATTATTATTATTATTATTATTAATCCGTGAGAGAAAACAGTCCTTGTAAATGTGTATGTATGTATCTCCTTCATAGTAGTAATCTTTTCGACTCTCTGTTGGATTTTTAGGTGTCCAGATAATATAGTATTATGAGACAGGAGGATTTCTTCGGTAACAAAGAAAAGTGTACTGAGCTGCTACGTGATATTTGTCCTCCTTTACGGCAGCGAATATTGGACGGTCTCCTCAAAGATGAAGAAGAGACCCGAGGCGGCGGAGGTATGGTTTTGCAGAAGGATGCTAAGGATAACATGAACCGTGCGTGTGAGCAACGCTGAGGTTTTAGAGAGGATGCAAACAAGGAGGAAGCTTATGCTTAACATCAGGAAGAGGCAGCTGAAATTTCTGGGACACTTAATGAGAAAGGACGGCTTGGAGAATCTGATACTCACAGGTCGGATAGAGGTAAATAGTGACAAGGGAAAGCAATGCATGACATACCTAGCGGACTTAAGCAAGTGGATGGCAGAACAGAACCTGGCGGAAGTAGCAAAGGGACAAAACATTGAGAGCTACAAGGGATAATTGGAAGTGGAGAGCCATGATCGCCTGCATCCTGAAGGGATACGGCACATAAAAAAAAACAGCAAAAAACAGAAAAAAAAAAAAAGTAAAGAAAAAAAGACAGACAATGTAGTGCAGGGGAAAATGGACGAAATTATTTCATCGACTCTAGTTCAGTGGTTTTCAACCTTTTTGCTGGAGCGGAACCACAAGGAAAGATTCCAGTGGCTCGAGGAACCCCTGCAATTAAAAATTACTGTCAATCATAGTACTTGTGCAACTTCTTGCGGAACCCCTGGGCTTTACTGGCGGAACGCTAGGGTTCCGCGGAACCCTGGTTGAAAACCACTGCTCTAGTTCCTTTTCCAGATCATCTCTGTGTTTCTTTTACACTTTTCTGAGACAAAGAAATTCGTTTCAGCATTGGCAATTGATTTCTGATTGGTTCACAGGTATGACTCATTTGACAATCCTTTTTTTTTCACCTATATTTAGAAATGATGACCTTTTGACCTCTGTTTTATTTATTTTTTCTTATATATTTTTTTTATTTCTTTATGGCAAACCAAAATTTAAACTTTTTTTTAAAATAGTGAACTTTTTATTTTTCTGTCACTACAAAGTAAAAACCATGGAGAAGGCAAACGAGAAACCACTCCATTATCTTTCCCACGAATTAATTGGAATTCTTCTTCTTTTATGTGCCGTGTCTCTTCAGGACGTAGGTGATCATGGTCCTCCACCTCCTCCTGTCCCTTGTAGCTCTGAATTAGTTTTGTCTTTTCCTTTTTTCTCCCAGACTCTGTTCTGTCATCCATTTGCTCAAGCCCATTAAGTATGTCACGCTTTACTTTCCCCTGTCCGTCTTTCCGTGTATCCGTCCTTTGAGTATCAGATTTTCCAAGCCCTCCTTCCTCATTACATGTCCCAGCAATTTCAACTACCTCTTCCTGGTGTTAAGTTTAAGTTTCCTCTTTGTTTCCATTCTCTCCAAAACCTCGTCGTTGCTCACATGTTCGGCCCATCATTGACAATTCAACGATAATAATAAAAGAAGCATTGAGAGAGCCATAATCGTCTACATCCTGAAGTGGCGCGGCATTCAGAAAAATCGTTTGTACTTTCATTCTTACGTTTCATTATTGCTATTGATTTTGTTTTTAAAATAAAATTATTGTTGTACATCGACTCAAAGAGATGCAGTAAATATTTGTTAATCTTAGTCAAGTTTGTCAGAAGGCTATATTTATGGAACACCAATAAAATTCACTATCAGTGGCATGGGATAACAGCATGGTAAACACTACATTGCGATGAGAGCTCTTGTTATACAGTAGTAGTTGTGGTTGTAGCGTTTGAAGTGAGATGCGGTGACCACAGCGACAACAGCAATAAGGAGGCGGCGCGTGGAAAAAACGATTAGAAGTATGCCACACCTGTGAACTGACAGCCTTTTACGTCTTTTTATGGGAGTATTTGAAAACTGTTAGGCTTATCAATTCAACGGTGAACGCTGCAGCTTACTTTACAGACAATACTGCTCGAAATGAATGAAAAAATATACAAAAAAATGGAATAAAAAAGAAATATTACATCGACATTGATAATAATGATAAGCAACAAATCGGGAAATAATTAAACATAAATTTAAAAAAATATTTTTTAAAACCAATATCTAAAAATTAAAAAAAAAAAAAAGAAAAGTAAAAGCCCTCCGAGATATCAAAATGGACGCTACTTCGGGAAGTTTCGAGAAAAGGTATGCGATAATGTAACAATTTTTTTTACGATATAATAAAAGAAGCATGGCAATAATCGTCTACGTCCTGAAGGGGCATGGTATTCAGAAAAATCGTTTCTACTTTCATTAGTGGTGTAATGGTTAGCGAACTTGTCTCGCTAAAACAGTTACCACTAATTAGCGAGTTCGATTCTCACTGGAGGCACCGTACCCTTTATTGATCATTAGAAATACTCGAGAAAAAAAAAAGTGAAAAACATTAACAAACAAAAACAAAACCCGCCCCTCTTAAAAAAACGAAGAATTACATACAGTTGCATTATGCAATTACTATGGACAGATAAAATCTAGTACTCATCGTCCAGATATAATCACATACCAAAGTTATTAAAGTGATATTTAATTCTGCACCATACTTTTCCCTTTGTGTTACATCTAAGCAATGCTTATATCAGTGTTGGAATCTAAGCATATCGGAAAGAATATAACCAAAAAATAAAAAAAAATAAAAATAAAATAAACAGAAAGTCTACGATTAATTCTTCCTGAAATATGAAAGTTGGATTGATTTACCAAATCGTCTTGTTGCGATTTCTGGATATTTCGGAAACGGTCTAATCTTGGCTTACATTTTAACAACCATTTTGACAACCATTTTGACAACCATTTTGACCAGGCTATGAGGAAAATTGCTGTAGCGTTAACAAAATCTTTTATTGATCATTAGAAATGCTCGAAAAAAAATAAAGTGAAAAACATTAAAAAACAAAACAAAAATAACCGCCCTCATAAAAAACGAAGAATTACATATAGTTGCATTATGCAATTACTATGGACAGATAAAAACTAGTACTCATCGTCATCAAATACCAAAGTTATCAAAGTGATATTTAATTCTGGATATCGCATGAGGAAATGATATATGGAGAACAGGAACAGCATTATCATTTCAAATACCGTATATGCCGGCATATCAGACACATTTAATTAAAAAAAACAAAAAACAAATATGACAGTCCAGTGCCCTGACATTATGACGAAACCGTTTACTGAAATTTGATATGAACAGCTATGCGTCTAGGTTGAGCTGCAGCAAACGGCAAACTTCCAAACACCTTTGTAATGCATTCTTTATATAGTCCGGAATATACAGCATGTATTTGTCGAAACAGAGCCAATTTGGCAGACAGCTTTATTCAGGGCCCTCCTATTGCGGATTGAGGCACCCCGAGGCGGTGTAATGGTTAACAAGCTTGTCTCGCTAGAACAATTACGACTGAATAGTGAGTTCGATCCTCACTGGTTGCGCCATACATTCGGCCTTGTGCCGCATCTAAGCTATTACATAATCGCGGATTGAAATTACTATCAATGAACGAAAAAGATGAAACACTGGGGGCCGTGATTGCTATCATTAAACGATTGTTTCTTTTGAAAGAAAATGGTCGAATTTAATATTATCAGTATGCAAATTTTATTGCTGGAACGGAATCCAAGAAGGAAAAGGAACGCACTCTTTTTTGATAGCGGAAGGCCTTAATGGAAGGCGTTCGTCCATGCAACAGGAACAGCCCAAAGAAAGAAAAGTCATCTATTGAAGAACAAAAGGAAAAGAGTTGAGTAAAATTTATGTGTTTTTGGTTAAAGCCCAAAAATTGTAAAATGAATCTTTAATGTAATACTAGAGAATACCTGTGAAAACTTCATGGTTTTCCTAATTTAATTTTCTGATGAATTCCTACTCTTAAGTTAATGAGTTCTTTTGAGTTCTACGACTAAAAAATACCCGTAGAAATTCTCCTATTGCATCGTTAAATATTTGAGCTAAGCAACTTTAACAAAATATTGCAATAGCAATCATAAATATAAGTGTAGGTAATTATTTAAAGAAGTAAGAGGGTACAAATGAGAAAAAATTAAAAATTAACAAGATTTTCCATTTTACTGAAGCAGACCATAAACACGAGATTTCTTTCTTTCTTTCTTTCTTTCTTTCTTTCTTTCTTTCTTTCCCTGAAAACAAACAAAAAACACTTTTTATATATTGTTTCTTCCGTCTATTACTCCTCGGTTTGCCGATAAATTACATCCGGCAGCAAGGCTTCTGATCGGGAGATTGGAAGCTTTGAGGAGCGTGGAACCACTTCTTAATTGCTGTTGTTCCCAGATCCACCCAAATCTGGAGTGGTAGCACCTGTTAGGGCCCCTTTATGGGCAAATACTGAATCCCCAAACAAAAACAAAACACTAAAAGTATAAAAATACCTTTTTATAGTAAAAATCACAGCAATACATTTTTATATTAAAAAATTACCAATAATATATATTTATAGTAAAATGACCAACAATACAAGTTATCTGAAGTTGAAGGCATTTAGTTGAAGCCTTAAGTTTGTGTTCAAAAGTATTTAGATTTCGACATTAAATAACCCATAGAGCTGTTGATATGCCGCTAAACAAAATCAGCCAACCAAACAACCAACATAAAAGAACTCATTCATGACAAGCCATATATGCTAGAATTTCTTAAAGAAATCAAACTGTATTCCAAAATATAACTATAATATAAAATGCATATATCACCACCTCTAGTAATGATATACACAAAAATGAATGTCATCTACCATATATTCAATTGTGAAAGCAGAATAACATATTTTTATTACTTTAAAGTTCCCAAGAAAATTAAATTTCGACATTAAATGACCCATAAAGAGTTAATGTGCCTTTAAGCAAAAAAAAAAAAAACAAAACAAAAAACCCCCAAAAAACAAAAAACAAACAAGCAAAGAAAAAAAAAACCTAAAAATCCAACAAATCTTTCGTCTATCCTCGCATTCAAACAGGTTTGATTCATGGTTTATCTGAAGCATTGGCAGGGCGTTACCCGCGTGCTAATTAACAAAGGAAGAAGCAGAATTATAATATGATACATAAACTTAGACATTTCATTTTTATCTGTTTAGTATTAGGTTGGTGCAAAAATAATGACGTAATAACGTCGTTTTTTGACGTATTTTTTAACGTCAAAAAACGACATTATTACGTCATTATTTTTGCACCAACCTAATAATAAGAAATATTAAAAAAAAAAAAAACATTTATAAATGTAATTTTAATATTTTTCTGGAACGACAAAATGTTATTTTTGCAGTAAAAACGAACATATTCAAAACAATTATGGAGACGAAGAGAAAGGAATAAGAAAAAGAATATGTATTTACCGTAAAGATTTAAAGGTGGAGTAATGGTTAACAGCTCGGAATGAGGAATCGGAGAGCCGAGTTCGAATTCCAGTCAAATCCATTATATTCACTTACGATTGGGAAATGTATGAATCCTCTTCTCTCCCCGGCTATGGGTAAATTGCAGGACAAACCGGGTTCTATAGCCCTGGATGGCAACAGGTCTACCGCAGAAAGAAATGGCAACCTGCAACCATGTAGATCGCCTAAACGTGTATCCCGCATGGCACATAACTGACTGACTGATACAAGCTGACTATCACTAATCCGGTCCGATCAGTTTCCATGAAACTAATTTCCGATTTTCAGGGTCACTGCACAGATTGCGACAATTGCTTGGTGGCGCCAGTTATTGCATCATTTGTTTTTGAGCACTTTCAAAAGCTGCTGTCTTTTCTGCTTACTCTTTGTGCATTTGTATTATAACTTGCTGGATATGCTTCTCCTCGTGTGAAACGCAAACACCATACACTGACCACAACAGCTTTCATTTAAATCTTTTTGTTTTCTTTTCTTTTTTAAACGTGTACTGGTTTACAGGGTACAGTGTGTTTCCGACCGCCTCCATTGTTGCATTATTTCGAATCCGTACATGTTCGATAATTTCTACCTGAATTTCTGGGATGAAAATGTTTCATTATTTACATTATTTACACATAGACTATTATCTTCAGCTTTCTTCAAATCCAAGACAATAGCACACCTGTAAATAATAACTCCATATCCCAGAAATTCAGACAAATGCTTTTAAGTATATTCTAATATAACATTCAGTAATCCGGAAAATGTATTTTTGGACTCCACAGATCCAAATGATGACGGATTAGTAATTGTGAACCTGCATATAAAAAAGCTAACTGATTCACGTTCTTCAAAGTTTTGGGCGCAATCGAGGATTAAAAGAAATCCCAAAAATGTGTACAATGATTCTGAAAATACAGATCTTTATTAAAGTTCCCAAATCAACATGTGAAAAACCAATGAACATAATGTCTACTACATTTACTATATATATATACATACATACATACATACATATATATATATATATATATATATATATATATATATATATATATATATATATATATGAAGAAATATAGTCTTAAGGTGTGCTATATTTGTGGGGTAAAAAGTGCTCAATATCAGAGATAGAGCGTGTGTAAATATAAAAGTAAACATTAAAGTCAACACTTAGAGGCGACAGGCTGTTTCATGCTAGACACAATCGTCAGGCCACCTGATATATATATATATATATATATATATATATATATATATATATACACACACAAATTTAATGAAAGAGATTTGTGTTGGCTTTTTTTTTATTATTAATGCTTCCACTTACATTTTCAGCCTTTGTACATGTGGGTGAGGCTATTATATTTGTAGTTTCTACGAGTATTTTTGGACGGAGTTTGGTAGGTTTGCGTTTGTGTTCAAATGAGTCCTAATTGAGCTATGGTCAGAGAGATGTAACGTGAGTCTTCTTGATAAGCATGTAGTGGTATGTCCACTTACTATAAAAATGTATTTTTCTATTTTTTTTACTGTCGCAATTATTATATAAAATGTGTTGTTGGTCATTTTATTACAAAATGTACTGTTGATTTTTACTTGGCGGTTCATTATTTGCTCACAGCTGGGACCCTAACAGGTACTACCACGCCGAGTCAGAGTTGACCTGGGAACAACAGCAATTAAGAGGTGGTTCCAAGCTTGACAAAGTTTCCAATCTCCCGATCTGAGGCCTTGCTACCGGATGTAGTTTATCGTTATACCCAGGATGAAATTATTATCATTATTAGTGGTGTGATGGTGGTAGTAAGAGTGGTATCATTTGCTTTCTGTTTGTATAACCCATTATTTGAGACCTGGGGTAAGCCAAAGTAATAAATATATGCATTCTGTTTGCATAAAGTCTGATGTTAAAGCGGTATATATGGTTTTTCAGTTAGCCTTGGAATCCGTTAATTTCTTGGAACTTTGGATGAACGTGTCGTCTCTTCTTGAATTTGGAACGCCACAAATTATACTAACATTGGTTTAAAAGAGGCGAATCCACGTGATACGTGACTGACCAATGAAAATCAAACAATACAAAAGTAAAAATGCCAGAATGTCTTTCTTCTTTTTATCCATATTTCATTCTCCGGTGAAGCTTTGTTATATTTATAAACATTTCTATTTGTTTTTTATCTTATCACAGATATTTGTGTAACTGTCCCACTAAACGACAGAATCATACAGTAATTACAGTTTTATTATTCAGTCAGTTATGTGCTATGCGTTATACAAGCTTAGGCGATCATCTATCTTTCGATACATGACTGACGAGGCAGATTTTTTTTCCCACAGTAGGTTGCCATTTCTTTCTGCGGTAGACCAGTTGCCATGTCTGTCCTGGGGGGAGAAGGAGAGGATTCATACCTTTCCCAAGGGCATTATTACTACTACTATTAATATATTATTATTATTAATAATATATAATAGAAAGAAATGCATATAGAAAACTCGGAATGGAGACCAGAAAGCGGTTGGTTGTCAATCCCAACAACTTTTGGGCAACTCCTGCTGCCAAGCCGGCCCCAAATGTAATACTCTGTATTACTTTGGATCGGTACGACTGAGAGTGGAGGATGGGGCATATAATATAGGCAGTGAACGGCCTCATTATACTGTTATCCAGTCCTGCTCCATGGTGTGATCACTCCAGTTTCACCCACAAAGGATTTTAACTAAACAGGTTTCTACCGTTATCTTGCGAGATAAAAGGATGTCTACTATTACTACTACATTTACTACTACTACTATTAATGATATTTTTGGGGTGGGGGTTGCATGTAACCAGTATAATATTTACCCCGGTTTCCCCAGTGAGACGTGATACGATACAAGGTCAGGTTTACTACACCCGGGCCAAGGCCCAAAACTGCCCAGCCGCCGCAACCGTCGGTTTCACTGGCATTGATATGACTACCGATTCCCACTCTCTAGCGCTATGAGGTGGGGTACAGCCGCGGGCAGTTGTTCTCCGGGACTGGGCACTTCTCAGTATTTTGTTTTTCTCAGTTGCGTTTATGTCAGCGGACGGAGACACAAGTGAGTCTCACTCTGCCCGAAGATGGAGACACAACTAACAATTGATATACGCTATCCGGCATGTGCCAGGGATGTGACCATTATACTCTTATCAAATTGGTTTTCATTATGGATATGTTGGACTTCGTATATCTTTACCCCAGTGTCACTTTGTTGGTGTACAGCACACTTCCTCAATAATAATAATAATAATAATAATAATAATAGTAATAATAATAATGATAATAATGTAAGACTACCCATCAAAAGTATAAACAATGCGTATGTTAAATATAACTTAACAAAACAAAATATCAACTTGAAAACTCAAGTAATGTTCTTAAATATCCTCGCCAGATTGAGACTTTCATATGGATGTCATGGCGCCAGAAATATCTAAACTGTCAGTTGCATACAACCACTTTCTCAGATCAATGTTTAAATTGGCTTTGAGCGACTGAAGCCCGTAGATCTTATCGATAACCAACCTTTTTCCAACCTCTTGGTCCGGCACTACAGAATCACAAAGAAAGAACTATAGCCAATAACAAAAACAATATGATTTGAGAACTTCCAAAAGTAACAACAACTAAAATAGCACATGTAACTCAAAAGGAAAAGAACGACACAATCAGGATTGTGATTTTCGACATGACTTCAAGATTAGGAAGAAACGGTTAGGAAGAAATCCTCTATTAATACTGGCAAGAGCTATAACAGTTACTTGAGATATTTAAGAAACTTATTTTCCTGAACAATTATTATCATACAATGATTTTATAAATTTCAACCGAAAACATCATTGGCTGCTCGGTCAATTAATACCAAGTGTTTCCTTATAAGGAAACGTTTAATATTACCATTACCATTTTTATCCTCATGTATTTTCAAATCAATGTTTAAAATGGCTTCGATCGACTGAAGCCCGTAGGTCTTATCGGGGACCAACCTTCTTCTAACCGTTTGGACTGGCGCTATAGAATCACAAAGAACAATAGCAAATAATAGAAACAATATTACAGACCCCCTTATCATGTTGTGAAACTTTCCTTATTTATTTTATTTATTTTATTTATTTTTTTGCTTTTCTAATATTAGGTTGGTGCATAATTATCAGGCGTTTTTCAAACATTTATTATGAAAAAATATAACAATTCATCAATAACATTTTTAAATGATTATTCCAGGGCGTATGATTATCGACACACGTTTTTATAACCGGGAAATAAAATAATATTTTTATTAAAAAAAGTAAACAAAACAGCAATTTTTTAAACAAATACCTCGCCTACAAAAACGCCGGATAATTATGCACCAACCCAATATTTTTATTTGTTTTCCTTCTTCCTTTTTCAATTTCGCACAACGACGCAAATTGCTACAAAACCAACGCATCAATATAAATACTCTAGACATATTCTTAAACAGATCTAGACTTTCATATGGATGTCATGCATGGAGCCAAACCTCTTCAGGAATATCTAAACTGTCAGATCTATACAACCGCTTTCTAAGATCAATGATTAAAAATAGATTTGAGCGAGTGAAGTCTGTGGGTCTTGGCGAAGACCACACTTCGAACTTTGTGAACTGGAGCTACAGAATCACAAATAAAGAACTGTACCAAATAACAGAAACCACATCACTTGAGGACATGCAACAGCTAAAATGGATATCACATGTAACTCGATAAGAAAATAATGACAGAATAAAGATGTTGATATTCAACACTTCTTCAAATAAAAAGGTTAGGAAGGAAACCCCCATCGATACTGGAAAGATCAATAACAGCTACTGGACTTGAGAAATCTATTTTTCAGAAAAATTGTTTTAAGAAGATTTTATAAATTTCAACCGATATCAGCACTGGCTGCTCGGTCAATGAATGCCGAAGGTTTCCTCATACGGTTATTATTACTATTACCATTAACATATCATCAGAATTTGTGTAAATGACATTTATATTCTAATGCCTCAACTTAGCCTTAGTCTCAGGTAATTATCTGCTATATAATTATAATGATCTACTATATAATTATAATGATCTGGTATATGATTATAAAGATTTGGTATATGATTATAATCTACAGAAAGCGAAAGAAGTTAAGAACAATAATATTATTATTTCTTGTGATTTCTTTTGTATATCAATTTCATTCCGGGTCCCAAACAGTGACCTAAGCTCAGAAATGGCATCCTGGTATTTTCCATTGAAGATTTTCGTAAAAAAATAACCTATAATCACACGCATTTTACATAAATAAAGCCCTACGTAAATTGTGAGCCGTACTTGTGCGAACAATTGTTTGCATTTCATTAAGGTATGTGTTACTAGGAGTCCCTTCAATGAGTCTATCAGAACTTTTTCCAATCAATCCGAGGGCTCCAACTAGAACTGGAATTATTAATGTACCTATGAGCCAAATTTTTTAGATTTCTACTTCAAGAACCTTGTTTTTTGAAGATATTCAAAGATAAATTAGTTTGTAGGAACTGTCATGTCAATAAGAAAGCATATCCTGCTTTTGTGGTCTTTGATTACGATATCTGATCGATTAGCTTTGATTGTTCTGTCTATTTGTAAAGTCCCATAAAATTGTTACAGATCCTATCTCCGTAATCGAGTCTGAGTGATGTTTTTATTTCTTGCAGTTTCCTTTATTATTTTTATAATTATTATTTTTATTTTCTTTGATTTCTGGCGTTTACACATTTCTTTCTTTTGACAGCTTTTTGAATATCTTCAAAGATACATTGCAGTCAGCAGGGACTGCCATATCAATAAGGAGGCACTTTTTTTGTTTGTGGTCTTTAATAACAATGTCTGGGCGGTTGGCTTTGATTGTTCTGTCAGTGTGTATTGTGTAGTCCCATAGAATTGTAACAGGTCCTATCTCCGTAACCGGGTCTGGGTGGTGTTCATACCATTTATTATTATTATTATTATTATTATTATTATTATTATTATTATTATTACACACTCATTCATCAAATCTTTCACATGAAGCCCAAGATATTTTAATGTTTTTCTGAGTATATTTGATTGAATAATAATAATAATAATATGCTTTCAATAAGAAAGCATATTTTGCTTTTGTGGTCTTTGATCACGATATCTGAGAGATTAGCTTTGATTGTTTTGTCTATGTGTAAAGTCCTATAAAATTGTTACAGGTCCTTTATCCGTAACCTGGTCTGGGTGATGTTCATACCAATTTCTTGCAGTTTTTTATTATTATTATTATTATTATTATTATTGCACACTCATTCATCAAATCTTTCGCACGAGGCTCAAGATATTTTAATGTTTTTTCTGAGTGTATTCGATTGAATAATAATAACAATAATAATAATATACTTTCAATAAGAAAGCATATTTTGATTTTGTGGTCTTTGATTACGATATCTGGGCGATTAGCTTTGATTGTTTTGTCGGTTTGTATTGTTAAATCCCATAAAATCGTTACAAGTCCTTTGTTTGTAATCGGGTCTGTATGGTGTCCATACTAATTTCTTGCAGTTTCTTTTCCGTAAAAGTTGAATATTTTCTAATGCAGATAATGGCTCACCTTGTCATGCCGATTTTTATATTTGGTGGATGCTAATACCGTGCAACCTGATACAAACTGTTCAATTGTTTGGTATGTCGAATTTAGTTATTTATAAATCTGGCCCCCTTAAGTGACAAGTGAGTTCATAAATAATATTGCTTCTCACTAATTTAATTCTTGTTGGTGAATTGTCGATGTTAACGATAATGTTAGTTGTTTTAAATGTTTTATAGTAGATAATTAATTTAATTTTCTTATTCTGGTCGATCGGGTCTGTTTATTCCTTTATATTGTTACTAAGGGGAAATTCTCCCTGCTTATAGACAACGTGTATTTGATTTTTCTAGAAAATGTTAATGTTATTGTTGTATCTATATGTTTAGTGTTGCTATTGGTTACGCTAGAAAAAATATTCTAATTTTGTGATTTGTGAGGCAATTTGGAAAACCGTTATTAACTAGCGTCCGTGTCACGTTGTTGAGTTCTTTAAAGATAAATAGTAAAAAAGAAAAAAACCAAAACTCAATAACATCAACTATGAGCATGGCTACAATGTGCTGATTTGGAAAAAATTATTACCACTATAGATGTACATATTTACAAAAATGTACATATTCACTTAAAAAAAAAACTAAGAAAAAAATGATAATGGCTAATAGAATAGTCGAAGGCGCTCGGGTATATAGAACATTCAGACAGTTTTACACACTTTATGTCTAGAAAAGAAAAAAAAACTCATACGAACACAAGAAAAATTGAATAAAAAGCTTAATCGCAGTCGTCTTCTCTTCTTTTATGTCCTTAATAATGTTTTTGTTCTCACACTCAGTAACCCCCTTGCGTCTTAGTGGCTTTATTGCCTTTCTTGTGAGAAATGATAAAAAAACAAAACAAAGAGAAATATCTGTGTGTATGTATGTGTGTATTCACGTTATATGAAGTATGCCGTGCATCTTTTCGGCCTTCTTGGATCAATATTGTTTAAGAATTATTTGAATAATTTTATCTGTAATTTTATTCGTTTTTATAAGACTGTTCCATTGTGTATCGATGGTTCGAATTTTCTTATCTTTTTTTTTTCTATTTTTTCCCATGAGGTTTTGGCCGTGTAGTCTCTAGTATTCTTAGGATATCTGTTGTAAAAAACAAAACAACAACAACAACAAAAAAAAAAAACGAAGAAATTAGTTCGGACCAACCACGTTCGAAGAAGCTCACCTAAAAGAAAAAATTAGACAAAATCTATTTCGATAAGAAATCTATCCGCAGTTTTTCTTTAAAACTTTAAATGGTGTTTTATAAGATAATATCTGTGTGAGTTAAAGATCAAATGCAGGTTAAATATGGATTGAAATCCGTCAGGGTGATAAGACAAAGACCAAATAGGAGACGTTTATCAATCTAACATGTTTCACCTAAAACTTCACCAGAGATTGAGAGAAGACAGACCAAAAGACAGAACTTTGGTATTTTCAGTTTTGTTTGGATCGATTCTCATTGGTCAGTCATGTGTCACGTGCATTAAAATCGTAAATAATTTTATACGTAAGTTTGTAAAAATTCTAATATGTTTGAACGGGCATCGGATGGTAAAGTGTATTCGTAATTGTGTATCTCTGTTTATCCAGTAGGAGTTCTAATGTTTTGTAACTTTTATATTGTCAGTCGGCAGACTGGCGTGGTATTCTATTAATCTCTGGCTGTTTGTATATACATACTATTTTTATTAGTAGATTCTTTATATAAGTTAGATTCTATATAAGTTAGATTCTGGTATGTCCCGGAAAGGGATATATTTGAACGAAGTAGCTGAGTGGTTTTGGCTACTATAACCAAGTAGAATATGGTAGCAGTAATCGACTGATGTGCGTCGTATTCGCAGGTAAGAAATGTAGATGAATGGCGTAGTCCAATGGGCGTCGTTATAGACTTAGCTCTCAGACTAAGGCTGTCTTGACTCTCCTACACGTCCATCGGTATTTATGACGGACACCAGCCAATCATATTCCAGTGAGAGGGAACACAGGTGTACGCATATTCCATTATATCAGATTTAAAGAAGGATGGCGATGTCATGTAATGTTTTAGGTATGTTGGTGTCTTTTTTTTCAATCTGACATTGTCTTTTCAGTTTCTTTAATCTCTGTTTCTTTTCTTTTCTTACAGTGGCAGACCCCCAGCATAGAGTTCGGATCGCCGTAAAATGCGATGCGTGGACAGATAAACTGTTAGCAATTGTTTTGCATATGGCCAAACGCGTGGGTGTCTGTAAAATTTTTGAGAATTAATCAAAGGATATACGAACAGAAATTATTTGTTGAATTCTAAAAAAATAAAATAAAAATAAAATGAAAACAAAGAGAATTTAGAAACATTTAAAGAAGTTGTAAAAAAAAGCAAGATACGATCTGAATAAATAAAATAAATATGCTGGAAAATTAAGAAAAATTAACTGGATTCATTTTCATTTAAAGAAACTGAAAAAATAAGAAAGCACTCTCGGAGAAAAAAAGAATTTGAAAAAACAGAAAAAAAATCTACATAAAATATGCGGGAAAATAAAGAGAAATTAAATGAAAAAAAAATGAACGAAGAATTTCTTCAAGAACAAGAAAAAGTATCATTAAAAGTTGCACAAATAACAGTAACAAACGCATCAGAAGATAAGATTAAAAAAAGAGAAAAAAAGTATTTTTCAAAAACGAAAGGAAAAAAAATAATATATACATACATAAATATATTATATATATATTATTAACATTATTATTATTAACATTAAGGATTGAGAACAATAAAAGAACAGGAATAAAAAAACAGAAGATAACGATTGGCATTGCATTTAGATCTTTGAAAATCAAATTTGACTTGAAGCCAACAAGCCGGAAGAGACTTCCACAAGTACGAGAAAAGAAACTGTTAGCATTGAACTTATGGTTACATCTAACCATTTTGATATGTCCCGGAAAGGGATATATTTGATCGAAGTAGCTAAGTGGTTTTGGCTACTGTAACCAAATAGTACACGATAGCAGTAATCAACTGGTACTCGTCGTAGTCACAGGTAATAGGTGTAGACCAATAGGATAGCCAATGGCGTAGTCCAATGGGCGTCGTCATAGATTTAACCTCTGTCGTACCTACACGTCTGTCTGTATTTATGACGGACACCAGCCAATCATTCCAGTGAGGAGGATCTCAGGTGTATGCATATTCCATTATATCACATTTCAACTTGACCTTGCCGCCAATCTAGTACTGCGCTTAAATTCATAATGTCTAGGTACCATAAAGGAAAGTTTATCAAAACAATTTCCATAAAAGTATTTATAGAAAAGGCACAGGAAAGCTACGTTACGGCGGTGAGAAAGGAACTGAAACCGAGATGTCAGGTCAGGACCAATAACATTGCATATTCTTCTTTGGATTTTATCGAGGATCTCTAAATATATATCAGGAGATCCAGACCATGTCTGACAGCAGTATTCAAGGAATAAACGAATGGTAAACTTATAAATGTGCAAGATATTTAAAAACTTAAGAAAAGAAATAAATTATATAACATAAAGAAAAACCAAAAAGGAAATAAAAAAAAGGAAAATAAAAAGAGAAAAAAACCTTAATGATGGAAATGTCATCGGTGTTAATGTCGTCAGCGAAAAAACATGAAAACCGAATTATGATTAATGTAGGTGGCGTTCGCTACGAGACCTACAAATCCACCCTAAAGAACATTCCGGATACACGCCTCTCGTGGCTAACCGAGACAACCACTAACAATCCTGATTTCGATCCAGAGACTGAAGAATACTTTTTTGATAGACATCCAGGAGTCTTTTGCATGATTCTTAACTATTATAGGACAGGCAGTCTTCACGTACCGACAGATGTGTGCGGTCCTCTCTTTGAAGACGAACTTAATTTTTGGGGATTGGACGAAAAACAAATAGAATCCTGCTGTTGGTCAAATTACCGGTCTCATAGAGAAGCACAAAAAACTGTGGCCGAATTGGACAATCTTGGAGTGGAAGACGATATTGAGGAGGATCAGGTATCGGATATTTTTGGTATTAGTGAAGATGCTGCTCAAAGGAATTGTTGGGAAAAATGGAAGCCGAAAATATGGAGGATTATGGAGTATCCAAATTCTTCAATAGCAGCCAAGGTAATAATCTTTATAAATATACAAGGTGCGATGTATAAATTGTCGTCTAAATTACGCAAAAATGAAATAACTCATTTTAACAGATATGTTTACCAAAATTACACAAAAATATCTTAAAATACTAAAGAGTAAATTTATTCAATAAAATCGCCATTGGCTTTAACCACAGCGTCCAGACGACTTCGGAATATCCTGCATCTCTTCTGGACAGTTTCCGATTTTAAGTTAGGGAATGTAGCCATAATCCTTGCCTTCAGTTCATCTTTGGTGTTACAAGGAGTTTTGTTGGTCTCTCGCTCAACTACGCCCCACAAATTATAATCAAGGGGATTCAGTCTGGGGAGTTAGATGACCAGATATAAGGGTTAATCTGGTGCAGAAATGGTATGATAGCAATGACTGGGTTATCCTGCTTCTATGGCATGGTGCAGAGTCCTGTTGCCAGACCTATTTCTTCCAGTAATCACTCTCTTGACCCAGAACAGCACTACCTCCTCAATGCAATCGATGTCGGCCTCCATGTTGAGTCTGAGGCCCTGTGAGAAGATGAATGGAGGCTTAGCATCGCCATCATTAGTAATCACTTCAAACACGATGATGTTGACTGGATATATTATCCAGCTCTTTTCGAATCCTCTGCACTGTACTCAGTGTGACACCCAAACACTCTGAAATGTTTGTATTGAAGCTTCCGGTGCGAATGCCAAGCAATGCAAGATGCCATTTCCAAATTTCTGGTGGAGTGAATTGCGTCATGGTGGTCTTTTTCTCACTGACAGTACGCTACTTACCTTACTATACTGTGCAGTTGACGAAATAAAAAAAAAACAAAAAAAAAAATGCGCACGTGAGAAATTAAAAATATAAAATGTCGACAATTTACTAATTGCACCTTGTATATATAAAATTTTAACTATATATATATATATATATATATATATATATATATATATATATATATATGATATAAAAGGCTCAATCATTAATATTCCATGGTTATAATTTATTACATTGGAATCGCAATCATGATCCAATTCATCAGACCTACAAATGTAGTAGATTATAACCATGGAATATTAGTGTTTAAACCTTTTATATTATATTCTTATTCTGTCCTGGACATTGAGTTCTACCTGGATTCTATCCTCTGGGAAATTTATATATATATATATATATATATATATATATATATATATATATATATATATATATATATTATCCACTAATATTCTCCCTATCTCTCTATATGTATATATATATATATGTGTGTGTGTGTGTGTGAGTGTGTGTGCATGATGGGTCAAAATTAGTTATGTACTTTACATTTTTCTTTTTACATTTTATTACATTTACATTTATTTATTACAAATCCATTTGTTTAATCTCGCAAGTGCTCGAAACGTCCTCCTTCATCCTTGTCACTTGAATTTCTTCAGAACACTGACACACAATGGGACACATTCCCATCACATTAATGTCAATAAATGCTTCCAAGATGAACTTCTTCAATTTGTCTACCGTGTGGGGATCTTTCTCATAAACCTCTAAATCTTTTATTACACCCGACAAAAAGAAGAAGTCGGTTGAACGAGGTGGCCATTCAATGTTGCCACGTCGTCCGATACAGCGTCGTCCGACACCACGTCGTGGGTGGGTTTGGTCAAGGTAGTCCCTTATTGCCAAAGCATAATGAGTAGGTGGCCCATCTTCTTGCAAACAACAGTTTGGCGAGGCGAGCTCTGATTGTGAATTGTGACACGGCCACATTGCGAAGGTTTAAGTAACTGTTACTGTAAAAGTTCACATCAGTATATAAGTAATTCAACAATTGTATACCTACTTTTGGCCCACCCTATATATATATATATATATATATATATATTGATCAAATGTGGATTAGAATATGATAGAATGATAGGATAAGGAATAAATAGGAAATATTTACGAAATTGACATGTTTCGATTTTATTAAAGCTTCATTAGAAAATAAAATATGGAGAAGAAAAGAAAATTCTGGTATTTTAAATTTTTGAGGTGGTTGTTTTTCATTGGCACATATACGTGAGGACTACGTAACCAATGAAAAACAAGCAACAGAAAAATAAAGATAACATAACTTTTTTTCTCCCCTATTTCAGTTTGTGGTGAAACTTTAATAAAACAATACACGGTAAATTCATAAAGTTGTTTTTATTTGTTCATTATATATATATATATATATATATATATATATATATATATATATATATATATATATATATATATATATATATATCTGTCTCAAACACATTTTGATAACTAATATAGACAGGTTCTGTCTACCAATTTTTTAATTAAATCTTTCAAAATTATAGGGGACCGTATACTGTAGTAAGTTTAATATAAAAAACAAAAAACGAAACACACATAGATATTTCAGCTTCAGCGTTTATATGAGGTCACCTTAAGTGACTTGAAAATGATTCCATCAAATGTGACAACGCCGGAAGTAAAAACCAGTTGCGTAAGCACACACAGAGCAACCCTTGAAAAAAAATGTAGCAACATTCGAAAGTAATCGAGGGAAGAAATAATATAAAATAAAAGTTAATATGAAATTTGGCAAATTAACCGATAACAGAAAACTACTTATTCGGAAATTTGAAACATTTGCTAAAAAAGACAGAACTTGTCATATCTTTTCAACAAAACGTGTTTGAAAGAATTCTTTCTCCCGAAATACACGTTATTTAATATATATATATATATATATATATATATATATATATATATATATATATATATATATATATATATATATATATATATATATATGTGTGTGTGTGTGGGATGTGAGAGTGTGTGTCAAAATTTAGATAAAATAAAAAACTTTTCTTTACCAACACGTTTCATTCCCTGAGGGAAAATTAGTGAAAATATAAAGAATTTCTTTTGCAACGTGTATTTATAAACAGAAGTAAAAATAAAGTTAGGTTTTCCAATTTAAAAAAATAAACAACGATCAAAAATATTCTTACGGCTAACTTAATAAAAAAGAAATAACTTATTTAACTAAGTTTTAATCTTGAATTTTCATTGTATAATGTACAATCTAAGGGACTAATACATCTGAATTAATCAAGTATATTGTTATGAAAATATCTTTAGTGCAAAATATATAGACTTTTTTCATCATTAGTCTGGGCACTTATTAATGTACCTACATATATATAAGCCACTTTTCTAAAGTCCCGATATCTCAAGGCGCAACATTACTTTCTTGGTACAATATGGTGTTTATTATTTGTTTTTGTAATAATTTCTAGAGATGTGTGAACTATGAACTATATGAAAAGATGGAGGAGACATGGAGAAAATTTACACACTAATATATCAAACACTCCACTAATGTCCATATATTTATCTTTGTCGTTAAGACCAAGGATACGCCCACTACATCACTTACAGGGATTTAAAACCTCTCACCTTCAAACTAAATGCTTATAGACTCAAATATAAACGACCAATATTTACCGATGCCCGAACCAAGAAAATGCTTAAAGACTAACATATAAATGACCAATGTTTATCTATCTACCAATCAAGTAAATGCTTATAGGCAAATATAAACAACAAATATTTACCTATGTCCGAACCAAGAAAATCTTAAAGACTAACATATAAATTCTTGTGGCCTTGTTAGGGTCAGAAATAAAAACACAAAGAAAGGAATTGAGTTAAGCAAATATATTAACAGAAACAGTAATACAAACATATATTAGGTTGGTGCAAAAATAATGACGTAACAATGTCGTTTTTCGACGTTAAAATACGTCAAAAAACGACATTATTACGTCATTATTTTTGCACCAACCTAATACAAACGAGATTGTTAAAACAAGATTGTTTGGTCCGACTGTCAGAGTTGACTGCTGGAAACTTCCCTCTTCAAAAGGTAGTACCTGCTCCTATTTATAGCTGGGAGAGTCAATGCGTGCGTTGGTAAATTACCATAACATAAATTATAAAAAAAATATTTTCCTACTAAATCCAAATCCTTGTGCCAGACACAAAACTTAGTAGAAACAGCAAGTCGCGATAAGAAGCGCTAAATTAGAAAACAAAACAATCACTGAGTAAAATTTTAAAAAGGGAAAAACACATTTATTTTACAATATTACAAAAGATAAAGATACAAGGTTGCACAAAAATTTCCTTTTGTGCTCCTATTACGGCAGGATAGCGATTTTCTGGGTTTACAAGAAGGGGATAACCATCAGATATAAGGAAAAAAAGGTTACAATTTTTAGGAAAAGACGTAGATTCAAAGACAAAAAAATATTACACCCTTTAAAAATGGAAAAAAAGGAAAAACTTAGAGGAAGCTAAAAATTTCACAAGGCAGAAAATACAAAACGCACCTACCTGTGTTCTTAACTGAAAACCCAATAATAGGACGTCTCAACTCGAAGGGGGTTTCATAAGTTGTTATTTCGAGGGCCTTTTGAAGTATTTTGCTGGAAAATTAACTTTAAAGTTCTTTTAATTTACATTCTTCTCAGGAAGACACAGATAGGAATGTTCTGTCCTGGGGTTTGAATCTGCCTTGAATCCTACGGCTATTTCTTTCCTCCATGTTGATTTATGACCCCTTTCGGCTGGACCAGTCATCTTGAAGTGTGGGCTCTAATTCCTTCTTCCTCTTCTACCGTTAATTAATTTCTTGTCAACGGTTCATTCTTTCTGTCCGAGGTTTATCGGCATATCAATCTGTATGGTTTAGTTGCCGAAACCTACATATTTTGAACACAATTTTATGGCTTCAACTAAATATATTTTAAACGCAGTCATAAAACTTTTTATTTCCTACCAAATCCAAATCCTTGTGCCAGACACAAAACTTAGTAGAAACAGCAAGTCGCAATAACAGGCGCTAAATTTCAAAATAAAACAACCACTGAGCGAAATTTTAAAAAGGAAAAACATTTATTTTACAATATTACAAAAAAAGATACAAATACAAGGTTGCACAAAAATTTCCTCTTGTTTGCCTATTGCGGCAGAATAACGATTTTCCTGGTTTACAAAAAGTGAATAACCATCAGATATAAAGAAAAAGGTGTTACAAGTTTTTAGAAAAGACAGATTCAAAGACAAAAAATATTACACCCTTTAAAAATGGTAAAAAGTAATAACAATGGAAGTTATAAATTTCACAAGGCAGAAAATACAAAACGTACCCACCTCTGTTCTTAACTGAATACCCAATGATAGGACGTCTCAACTCGAAGAGGTTTTCATAAGTTGTTACTTCGAGGACCTTTTGAAGTATTTTGCTGGAAAGTTAACTTGAAAGTTCTTTTGGCTTAAATTCTTCTCAGAAAGGAATGTTCTATTCTGGGTTTAAATCTCTCTTGAATCTGCCGACTCTTTCTTTTCGTGTGTTGATTTATGACCACGCACGGCCGGACCAGTCCTCTTGAAGTGAGGGCGCTAATGCCTGCTTCCACCGCGACCGTTAATTGCTTTTCTAACGTTTCCTTCTTTCTGCTCTTTATCCGCTAAATAGCAGGACTTTATTGAAAAATAAGGACCGTCATACCGGCTCACTACATGTTTTCACAAGGGCTTCAAGAGAAGCTCAATGGCCAATATATACGAAACCTTTCTCCAAGAATTCGAAAAACGAATCCGCGACAATTCAACAAATAATTTTGGTAGTCAACCGCTTGAGCCTAAAGGGCCATAAAAAATGTAACAAATTTCACACAAACCATCTTTCAGAAAAATACACTTTTCACAAAAAACGTGTATTAAAAAGAACAACCTAGACGATTATACATTTATAATTTTAACATTTTTAAAAATAATAAAAAAATATAATGGCCCGACAGAAGTCAGCACTCGGCAGGGTGTTTTCTTTTAATTCAGTCATTTTTCTCTTAGAATAGTGTAGTCGCATCCCCTATAAAAGAGATCCCACTCTGTAGACTGCTATTTAACCCATAACTGGAGAAAATCAGATTTAAGCCTTTTTTCAATCGAGTAGGAATTGAACACGGGACACCTAATTCACTTTCCGCACCGATATTCATTACTCTGCCCCTGCCTACACGTGCACTGTCAGTGTGGATGCTTAATACTGTTCTCTTCGACTGTTAATAGTTCTTTCGTCAACGCTCCATTCTTTCTCCCTCTCTCTATCTACCTATAGCAGCCCTTTTTATTGAAAAAGGAACCATCATATCGGTACACTTCAAATTTTCATAAGGGCTTCAAAAAATTGTCCCTCATTGGCCAATATATATGAAACCTTTCTCCAAGAATTCGTAAAACGAATCCGCGACAAATAATTTTGGCGGTCAACCGCTTGAGCCTAAAGGGCTATAAAAAAAATGTAACAATTTTCACACAAACCTTCTGGTCTTTATAAACATACACTTCTCTACAAAATGTGTATTAAAACAAAAAAAACAAAAAAAAAAAACAAAAAAAAAACAAAAAACAAAAACAAAAAAATACAAAACGAGATGATTATTCATTTATAATTTTAACATTTTTAAAACTAATAAAATATAATTTTTTATAAAATGGCTAATGTTTATCTAACCAGGAATCAAGTAAATGCTTATAAAGTCAGGTAAAAGCGACTAATATTTACCTATCCATATTTTTTTTAAATTTTTCTTTCTAGATTTTTTCTCTATTCACCTTTGTTTCTTTCAGCGTTTTCTTTTTTCTAGATCTCTCTCCCGATTTTTCATTCGATTTTTCATACTTTCGATCATTATTCCGAATTCTTAAGTCATTTTTCCATATTTTTTAAAAATTTTTCTTTCTAGATTTTTTCTCTATTCACCTTCGTTTCTTTCAGCGTTTTCTTTTTTCTAGATCTCTCTCCCGATTTTTCATTCGATTTTTCATACTTTCGATCATTATTCCGAATTCTTAAGTCATTTTTCCATATTTTTAAAAAATTTTTCTTTCTAGATTTTTTCTCTATTCACCTTCGTTTCTTTCAGCGTTTTCTTTTTTCTAGATCTCTCTCCCGATTTTTCATTCGATTTTTCATACTTTCGATCATTATTCCGAATTCTTAAGTCATTTTTCCATATTTTTAAAAAAATTTTTCTTTCTAGATTTTTTCTCTATTCACCTTCGTTTCTTTCAGCGTTTTCTTTTTTCTAGATCTCTCTCCCGATTTTTCATTCGATTTTTCATACTTTCGATCATTATTCCGAATTCTTAAGTCATTTTTCCATATTTTTAAAAAATTTTTCTTTCTAGATTTTTTCTCTATTCACCTTCGTTTCTTTCAGCGTTTTCTTTTTTCTAGATCTCTCTCCCGATTTTTCATTCGATTTTTCATACTTTCGATCATTATTCCGAATTCTTAAGTCATTTTTCCATATTTTTAAAAAAATTTTTCTTTCTAGATTTTTTCTCTATTCACCTTTGTTTCTTTCAGCGTTTTCTTTTTTCTAGATCTCTCTCCCGATTTTTCATTCGATTTTTCATACTTTCGATCATTATTCCGAATTCTTAAGTCATTTTTCCATATTTTTTAAAAATTTTTCTTTCTAGATTTTTTCTCTATTCACCTTCGTTTCTTTCAGCGTTTTCTTTTTTCTAGATCTCTCTCCCGATTTTTCATTCGATTTTTCATACTTTCGATCATTATTCCGAATTCTTAAGTCATTTTTCCATATTTTTAAAAAAATTTTTCTTTCTAGATTTTTTCTCTATTCACCTTCGTTTCTTTCAGCGTTTTCTTTTTTCTAGATCTCTCTCTATCAGGAGAGAGAAAGGAAAATTTGAAATTTACTTCCAACTTTTTCTTTCTGGAGGTTTGTTTCGCGATTTTTCTTTCTTTTGATTTTTCATACTTCCGATTATTTCGAATCTAAAAAAAAAAATCTTGATAGAAAAATCGAAAAGAAACATTGGGAAAACAAAACGAAAGATCGAAAAAAAGGATAAAAAAAAAAAATTGGAATAAAAAGCTGTAAGAAAGCAATTGCGAAATAAATATTCGAATCAGAAAGAGTGCTCTGAACATGATTGCTGAATGACTTGCAACAAATGCGACCGAACAAAAAAAGAAAGCTTCTATTGTTCATTTTATGCATTCACTGGTTGTTTATTTGAACATGCAACCATTTTTCCGATTTGTGAACAATACCAGTTTATATGGTCATAAAGTGGACAGCATGCACGGACTGAATAAATAGCCCGGCTTAAGTAGGCTGAGAGCATTAATGGAAGCAGTGATAATAATCGACCGGTACTAAGATTGACTGAAGGGAATGTCAAGCCGTTCGCTTCTATAAAGTTCGAATAATCAATAATTATTCACCTTTTCAGATGCAGAATTGATTGTTCATATCAGTTCTACATATGTTCATGTGTAGAATTGACATCGATTATGGCGTTGATTATTCTATTAAAATGCTTTTTCTCTCGCATACTCAGTATAAAGTGCTAAACGTAGGGAATTTAAAGTACATCCGGTAGTAAGACCTCTGATCGGAAGGTTTTGAGGAGAGTGGAATTACCTCTTAATTGCTGTTGTTCTCAGTGCCATCTGTTAGAGTCTCAGCAATGGTCAAATAGTGAGCCCCCAAACTGACATGAAAAGATAAAAATTTAAAAATACATTAGAAAAAATTACAAGCAATACATTTTCATAGTAAAAAAAGCCAGCAATACGCTATTGATAAAACGCAAACAAAAACAAACAATGCATGTTTTGAGAAAAAAGAAATTACCAAAGCTCACAAGAAATTAAAACATCGGTATTAAATGACCCATAAGAAGTTGACATGCCGTAAAAATAAAAAAATTGTCGAAGACAAAATTACACAGAAACCATTATTTTCATTTGCCTCCATCGAAGTAGCTTCTTTGGGTTTTTATTCAACGACCATCTAACAAAATGGATTACAACCAAAGTCCCTACTACATTCCATTGTTGTTTAGATTTTCTGAGAATTTCGGCAGCAATATATACACGTGGCAGTAAGGTGGTGTAATGGTTAGCAAGCGTACCTCGCTAATAACAATTACGACTAAGAAGTGAGTTCGATCCTCACCGGGTGTCCCTTACTTTCGTCCTCGTGGTACATCCAAGGTACGCTGGGAAAGTCGGTAGATAAACTGCAGCTCAAAAGTTTGAGGAAAACCCCGGTAATATTTTTTTAAATTGGCTCCAAAAGTAGCTTTAAATAAGAGAAAATTATTATACATAGTTAAAAAAAAAGTAGACATGATTTTTTTTTCGTAACTTTATTATGACAAAAAAAAAAAAGAGAAGTATTTTATGATTAAATTTTGCTCACGTCAAAATATCTTACTTTATCCTTGATTACTGCAGCACAAATTTTGGGCATTCGTTGCAAAGATTTCTGAAAATATAAGTTTAATAATTGATTCCATTCTTTTGGAATTGTATAATTCTGGCGGTGACTTCAAACTCTGTGTCTGTGTGTGTGTGTGTGTATATATATATATAAAATAAAATGAAATGGACAAAATTATTTAAAATATTTTTATACATTCTTTTTTATAGATACAAATATTTAAGTAAATGCTCTGTTTATAATAAACAGTATTAACAACATTTACCAGCCTGAATGTCCGAGAAATCTTCATAGAAAATATTCGTCCTCCGACAGGAATCAAACCCGTATCCTATACGGAACCGTCATATAGCCTGACGTGCCTTAACCGATTGCGCCACAGAGGTGCATTCGGTTAGCCAGGTCAATTTTACAGTCTTTAAACTACAATCTTCCATGATTCTCTCACGTACATTCATATCTGCTCGAGGCGTATCCAAAATGTAAACAAATGACGTCACACATTATGAAATGGACAAAGTCCGACAATTATTTTAAGACATTTTTATGTTTCTATGAAGATTTCTCAGACATTCAGGCCGGTGAATATTGTTAATACTGTTTATCTATAAAAAGAATGTATAAACATAAAAATGTCCTAATATATATATATAAATATGGCTACCGAAATTTTATTACTCATAATATATTGATAGCAGCAGGGCTGGTTCAAAGGTCTCATGCCTCCGCCCGAATCAATGATGCGGGGCCCCCACTCTGGTGCATCTCGATGTTTATGAGGTATTATTAATATAAAAATATACGTTTTATTGTAACAATAATAGATCATATGCAATATAAATGAACAATTCAACTCGAAAATAAATACAAATTAGAGAAATGCCATGAGTATCAGCACGTAAGTGAATGCAATAGATTTGACTAGAATTCGAACTCCGCTCTTCGATTTCCTCAATCCGAGCCGCTATCCCTTACTCCACCGTACCAGAAACGAATTGGCAATCTTTATAACATCAACCAACTACAATACTCGCCAGCGGCGTGAAGTAGGCAAACAACTGCTAGCGGTGGACTACTTAGAAAGTAAGTAAGCCGCCTCCATACGGAGAGAAAAAATAATTCTGTAAATACACAAAATTATAAAGGAGCGTAAGACAAGGAGGTGTTTTCTCACCGGACTTATTCAGGTGTTACAGTTAGGCAATTCCAGGATTTATTATTGGCGGCAACCATCTTAACAACGTAAATTATGCAGATCACAGTGTTGACAGAAGACACAGAAAGGAAACACCTACAGAAAATAGAAAAGTAAAGTAAGAAAAAAGACATCAACTATAAGAAGATTGTTGTTTTTTATATGAGTGATTTTCTTTAGCGACATATCAACCTCTATGGGTTATAAATATAATCTAAATATTTTGAACATGTCTTCAACTACACATAAAAAACTATTGCTGGTCATTTTACTATAAATATATTTTTTTATACTTTTGTTATAACCTAGAAAGTGTTACTAAATGAGGAATAAACAAAACGAAGGTTGGAAATGAAATGGTAATTTTTATAACATCAACAAAATTCAATACTCGCCAGCGGCGTGAAGTAGGTAAACCACTGCCAGTGGTGGACTCCTTAGACTGCATATTACCCCCATTTACAATAATGTCCAACATATTTATGCGGATTGGGACATGTCCATTACTGTTCTTAGGTAACAACTTTCATAGCGTTTTGTTTTTGTTTTTGGGTGGGGGTTACTATTTGGCAATACCTGGGACCCTAACAAGTGCTACCGCCCCGAGTCAGGGTGGAGCCGGGAACAGCAACGATTAAGATTTGATTCCACTCTTCTCGAAATTTCTAATCTCCCGATCAGACTCCTTACTGCCGGATGTAGTTTATCGTCATACCCAGGACTGTAAGAAGAGGGGATGTATGGATGTCAGAAAAAAAAGGAACGGGCCAAGATGCGAACTACAAATTGGAAATACGAAAATCAAGCAAATACAGACATTAAATGTCTGTATTTGCTTGATTGTATTTGCTTGATATCTAGGAAGTGTTTTAACAGAGGACAGAAAATTCGACAGCGAAGTCCGAATACATATTGCGATAACGAAAGATGCCTTTCAAAAGTTGACTATTAAGAACCTTCGTTAGAAACAAAGAAAAGACTACTGAACTGTTATATAATATCGGTCATTCTATTTGGCAGTTAATGCTGATCAATCTCATCACGCATGAAGAAGAGACTTCAGGCAACAGAAATATGGTCCGACAGAAAGCTGGTGAGAATTTCATTGGCTAAACATGTGAGCAAATAGGACGTTTTAGTGAAAATGGAAACGAAAATGACACTTATATTTAGAATAAAAAAAGGCGGTTGGGGTTTCCAAGACACATAATGAGGAAAGATGGCTTGGAGAATTTGACACTTACAGGATATATTGAAGACAAGAGAGACAGAGGAGAGCTACGAATAAACTAACAAACTAGTATGAATGGTGGGAAGAACAGGGATTAGGAGAGAAAGCAAAATGATAAACTTTACATAGGACAGGAAATCCTGAAGAGACACGGTATATTTTTTATTTTTTAATCGAGTTGGCCCCAAGTAAGGCAGTAAAGCCACTAAGACACAAGGGTTGAATGGGTGTGGAAGAATTAGAAAACAGAAATATTACTATATATAAATATATTTAAATGTATAAATATTAGTATATAGAAGAAGAAGAAGAAGAAGAAGAAGAAGAAGAAGAAGAAGAAGAAGAAGAAGAAGAAGAAACTCACACTGTCAGATATTCTGAGAAGCAGGGACAGCTACAGAGAACCAATGCGGGCGGCAGAAACTGGGGTCAAAAGGGTCAGAGTGTCTCAGAAGTAGTATGTCGCTCATACGAAACGCGAGTTTATGCCACTTCATGAAACGAAGAGAGAGAGAGAGAGAGAGAGAGAGAGAGAGAGTTCCTTTCTTCCATCTACCTACTCAGTTAGTTTTATACCTTGCATAAGTGTTTGTCTAGACTGTTTTGCCCCATGCTTCACTTCAACCCCCACCCACGCTTTCGCACGGGCTAATGCTACGCTAAATAATCCGACCAGATTTGAACGCTTATCAATTGTATTTGGAAGTCGGTCTTAATGTGACCGCGCCTTTAGAATGATGTCACGGCAATTTCACTCGTAGATATTATTCAAATAAGCCATATAGCTATATTCTTTTTTTTCTCTCTGATGACTCTGCGGCCATCTTGGATATTGATTTACTGATGGGTTGGAATACATTTTCCTTTCTTTCTTTTTTTCTTTCTTTCTTTACTTACTTAGTACTTATTTATACTGATAATCTTATCTTGCTTATTTATTTACACAAATTTTATTTATTAAAATACTTGTTTGTTATTTATTTACTTACAATTTATTTACATTAACGATCTTAACGCCATCTTTATTTATTTATTTATTTACGTATTTATTTTTATATTTACATAAATTTTATTTATTATTAAAAATATTCTTTTTTATTTATTTATTTACAATTTATTTGTACTAACGATTTTAACGCCATCTTGTTTATTTATTTACATAAATTTTATTTATAATTGAAAATATTTTTTATTCATTTATTTACAACTTATTTACACTAACGATTTTAACGCCATTTTGTTTATTTATTTACGTAAATTTTATTTATTATTAAAATATTTATTTCTTATGTATTTATTTACAACTTATTTACACTAACGATTTTAACGCCATCTTGTTTATTTATTTATTTACGTAAATTTTATTTATTATTAAAATATTTATTTTTTATTTCTTTACTTACAACTTATTTACGCTAGCGACTTTATTTACATAAATATCATTAATTATTAAAATACTTACTTTTAATCTATTTAGTTATTACTTATTTACACTGAGGGCTTTACTGCCATTTTGTTTATCCATTTAATATTTAGATATATTATTCTGTAAATTTCTCACATTAAGTCTACCTTACCGTAACATGTCACGAAGCTTTTCAGCTGTAGACGTTCTTCAAATTGGAAATTATTTATGTTTATCTTTCTTGCTTCCTTTTTCTTCAGATTATGGAAGGCGTCTCGGTGTTTTTTGTGATCATCTCTATAATGTCCTTCACTCTGGAATCGGTTGAAGATTTCCGAACGCCGTTGCTGAACAACAAGACGCTGACAATTCGCCAGAAGACAATGAGGAGCGAACCAATTCGCTTGTTTGTCGTATTGGAAGACACCTGCATCGCCTACTTCAGCCTGGAGCTCTTGCTTCGCTTGCTCTTCTGCCCGAACCTGAGACATTTTTTCCAGGAGCCGATCAACTGGATCGACTTGCTCTCTCTCATTCCGTTCTACATGCGCCTCATTCTCAGGGTGTTTCACGAGAACAGCGGTGACGCGCGCTTCTACGTCAACATGCTGCGACTCGTTCGCATCTTCCGCATTTTGCGACTCACCCGCCACGTGACCGGCATCCGCATTCTGGCGCTGACGGTCCGTGCCAGCGCCAAAGAGCTCCTCTTACTCATCCTCGTCGTCTTCATGGGCATCACTATCTTTGCTAGCCTCGTTTACTATGCGCAACAGATCGGCGAGACGAGCGACAACGAATTCTATAATATCCCCATCGGCTTTTGGTGGGCCTTGGTCACCATTACGACCCTCGGCTATGGAAAGATCGTCCCCAGCACTTTGTTGGGCCGCGTTGTGGGCGGTGTGTGTTCTCTGTGCGGCGTGCTCATGCTGGCATTGCCTGTACCTATAATTGTTAACAACTTCACGTTGTATTATTCACATGCGCAGGCAAAACTCAAACTGCCGAAAAAATGCAAAAAAGTTCTGGTTGGAGCTGCAGACGCACTCAAGGACCTGCATTCGATTGAGGACGACCGCGAAAGTGCTCTGATGTCATCGGAAAAACGGCGAATCAGTTCTATGATAAATAGCAGTTCGGTGTCTCTGACTGGCAAGAACAGTGACGATAGCGCTATTGGCAGTTCAGACAGTTCCACTAATCCACGTGCGTGTTAAGTGATTGTTTCATACTGGGTTTTATATATGTTAGCAAATGCTCGTAAATAATCCATTGCTTTAAATATCTGTTTTATATTAACCGTATTCCCTTTTTTTTAATCAATTCACGCCAAGAAAGACATTGTCATCGTTGGTAGGACTCGTTGCCGAGTATTGGGGTGCTCATCGACATTTCCTTCAAATGAGTCCTATGTTGGATCTGAAGAGACATCCATAGCCACCACATGGTAGGGTAAGAGGTTTCAGGGGATGGAGATCTCTGGCTTTTCTTTAGGCTCTTTTCCTCTCTTCTATTTGTCTTCTGGTGTTTTCGAACGATATTTTATTTTGTAGACTGCTCTTCTCTTCAATTGGTTCTTTCAGCAACTTCCGTCTCCCAATTGAGCGGATCGATTTCTGTCCTCAACAAGGTGTTTTTAGCTGATTCATGAATCGGCGACGTGGGGCTCCTTCTCAGTACTTGGAGAGGGAACCCATTGGAACACCAGTTACCGTAAATGACTTCCTACAATCCGAAATAAGTTTCGACTTTAAATAATCCACAAAGATTTAATAAGCCGTAAAAAACAAAAAACAAAATCAAGTAAGCAAGAAAGGAAAGGTTTGATGCAGATATGTTGCTCGAATTTGTCAGCAATCGTAAAGCTCACAGAACCATTCCAACACACATTTACATAACCGTAATAAGTGAACACGAATAATACGTTTAGTCTAAGAACATTCCGATATTCCCTCTCTCTTCTATATAATAAATGTGAATATCAGTGTGACACTGTGCAACACTTTTTCAATTAAAGGGATAAAACTCTCTAACTTTCAATAGCTCATCTTCTATATATGCGAGATCTGAGAAGAGGATTTGTTTGGATTAGCAGATGTCTGGCATTCGGGAAAGGTGTCTGGCCCATCGAAGTCGGTGGTGAGTCATGATGGTTTCTAGGCTCTCCATCTATACGCAGACGAGAATTTCGTACCCACGTTCATAGTAATAAGATTAAAATAAATCCAATTAAAGAATTATACAGACACGTATAATACACATCAAGCAGTGTGTGACGAATGCCGAATAAGCTCTCCTTTCATTATATAGATCGGGGAAAAGAAAAGGCTTGTAAATTTTAACGCTCCAAAAGGAAACTTCTATTTTTCTTGTTTTTATCACAACCACGATGATCTTTGACCTCCCTCAGGCATGAACGATCAATTTATCAATTGATCGGGGCACTTATCAACATTTCTTTCTGTGTAAAAGGAGTCCTATGTTTGATCTGAAGAGACGTTCGCAGTTCAGGGGATGAAGAGTTCTGGCTTTTCTTCGTCTCTTCTATTTGCCTTGTGTTTTCGAAGGATGTTTTTTCGTGGACTGCTTTTCGTTCAACTGATTCTGTCTGCAGCCTCTATCTTCGGCAAGGTGTTTTTGAGCTGATCCTTGATTTGACAACATGCGGCTCTATGTGGTCTCTTACTAGACGCGTCCTCTGAGAAGATTTGTTTGGATAGGTGGATGTCTGGCATTCGGGGAAGGTGTCTGGCCCATCGAAGTCGGTGTCGAGTCATGATGATTTCTAGACTCTATCTTTGCGCGGAGGAGAACTTCGTTGTTTGTGATCCGGCCCTGCCACATATTCCGCAGGATTTGACAAAGGTTCGCTAGAGTACGCAGGTTTCGCAGTCGTACAGGAGAGTCGAGATTACAACAGCTCGATAGACCATGAGCTTGGTGGTTTGCGTTAGCCCAGAATTACCGAAGACTCTTTTGAAAACCTTTTATTATGCTGCGTGGGCTGCCTTGATTCGTTTATCGACATCATTTTGCAGCGTATGCTTTTGATGTTAGTACGCTATCAAAGAATGGAGACTAACATTCTCCAGGTTCAGTCCGTTGATGGTGATTTTGACTCTTGGTGGTGGTTGATGTCCCGATCGTGGTTGGAGCAGGACATTGGTCTTTGTCACGTTGATAGTGACAGAAGTTGTCCGCTGAGTTCTGGAGGTCTTCCAGTTCATTCAAGACGGTAATGTCACCCAAATGAAAGAGGTTACTGGGAGTAAAAGAGAATAAGAAGATTTTAGAAGGAACTGGAAACCCAATCCTAAAACAGGAATCTAGGGATAAACCTATACTCCTGTACAAAAGTCTGGGAAGAAGTGTAAATCGGACAATAGATGAACCTATTTACTTTTATTGAGGAAATAAATAAATAATAAATAAAATTTCAGAGTTCAGAAGAAGACGCTATGTTGTAACCCACGTCCCACGTGTTGGCCTTCAGATTTCTTGAGACCATTGTTGTTACCATCTAGCTGACAACTTAGTCGTTAATACGTTGCTGGTTTGTCGCTGGGATCGTGTTGATGAGTACGGTTCCACCCGATCTAGCTGGCTTTTATCTCCTTCACAATCCTTCACTCCTCTTCCACGTTGTGTCTTTGATCTCAGAGGGTGAGACGATCATTGATAAAGTAAACTGAAGTGAAGAAGTGGTCGACGGCGATGAGCCACACAAAAAAGAATTCTTTGGAATAAAGAATTAATACGAGTTAAAATGTAACAACGATTTGGTTTATATATGATTTGCATACATCAGTTTTAACCCTTCGTAATTACTGTTATAATCAAATGACACTGGGATCCCTTTGGAGTTTAGAGTCTGTATTAGTAGTAATTTAAATTTGTAAGTTCTGGTCTTCAGGGCTGAAACAAAGTTTTAGTCAGGAAGCCTCTGCGAACGATTTGGATTCCAACAGCAGTAATGTGGGGGCCTTTCAAGCTGTCCAAACCTCAAGCTTATATGGAGTCATGCGTCCGGCAGGTGTGTGGGTCTGGAGTTTGGTTGTCTTCCACTCTTAACATTAACCTTTTTCTAAAATCCCATATTTTCAAAATATGTTTACTCGAGTAATTTTCCAAATTTAGGGGTTGTCCAGCCCCCTTTTGAGAGTGGTCAGAGGAATCAAGCCGTCCCCTTAACTCCAACTCCCTTTACGTGTCATCTAGCACCATCGATCCATATAGGCGGTGCTAATCTCTTTCTTACTTCTCCCACTTTCTCAGCATCGAACCTCAGTCTACTCCAAGGGCTAGTACATTTTGTCTTTGTGATGAATCTTAACTTTTAGTATGCGTAGACGAAAAGAGGATTTCCAGTCATTAATCTTCCTTTATCAGCTTATCTCATGCTGGTTGTTTTTAGGTGCTTTCTTGATCGACCAGGCCATACAACCGGTCGCCTGTGTTCATTCTGGGACTAGTGATTAATTTTTCTTTATCTCTTGTATTCAAAGGAATCCAAAATAATATCCCCCATAAAAATTTTGACGAATGTCACAGAAATTAAAATAAACGATCCCGTCCCCAATCTTAGGCGCTAATCTCTATTTTTGTAGGGATATTTTTTCCACATGTTTTTCCTCGCTTTTTGTTAAGAACAATTTTAGATGTCACTAGCAGCATGACCCGGCGTTGCCCGGGCTTGATTCAAAAATCGTACAACTCATACAACAATCGCTATCACTTGACTTAAAATATTTTTGCCCTTCCTTGCCTTTAAAGGAGTGCCCTTTGCCGTGCTGATGTTGCTACATGCCTTACTTCTTGCCTATCTCACACTGCGAATTTTTTCTAAGCTCTATACTAAACATTAAATCGGTTACGAAAAAAGAACTAAACAAAATGAACACAAAACGATCAGCCTTAAAAAAGGACTCGTAACTGGAAAAACCAAATGAAAAAAGAATGTTAACAACAAATACTTTTTCACACCCAACCCAGTTCTGCGGAATCAGAATCAACGCGGAGTTTATGCAAGCGAATGAGCAAATTGGAGTAAAGTGCCATGCAGATTTAAATTTTTCCCACTTGTGACGAATGCAGCCTATCGATTTTTTTTGCATGCTAGTTAACATTCGTGTCAGTCAGCTGTTGGCTCTCACGCTGGCCAATAGAATCTTCCTGCCTATTCGTGGCAGCCAGCTATAGGCTCTCACTGGCCAGTAGAAAATGACCGCAAACTACATGAAAACTGTCGTAGAAGCATGAAAAAATCGATTATTTCCACTATCGATGGGAGTTGGGAAATGCAACGTTGGTCTTGGCTTTCCCGCTAACTTGTAGCATGTGCATGTAAATTCTGGTGCAAATCCGTCGAAAATTGCGGCCGTGCATTCATCACCCCCCCCCCACGCACACACATCCTGCCTTGCCTTTTATAGATAGAGATTTCGCTGACAACTCGTGTTTCTAATCGATAACATGTTTTTTTTTTCTATTTTCCAAGACCGACATACATTTATTGTCTTTCTTATCGTCTTTACTGAAATATACTGAATCTGTCAAGTTAAATTTAGTTTTGATTCTCCTCGGGAGAACTGCTCGGGATTTTATTTTATTATTTTGAAACATGATTTTTTAATGTATTTCGTTTTTAATTTTATTCTCAACTTTTCAATCCACTTTCCTGCGAATTTCAACATTTCTCACTCAGTTATCAACTCAGAAAATGGAACCAGCAGACCGAGTTCAAATCGGGGCCTAGTGTTCACTTCGAAGTAACTAACTTTTTCTCATTTATTTTTTTTCCATTTTCCTTAAAACTTCCTTATTGCTTACAATATTCTCAGCATCCTTCTGTAGAACCCCACTTCTGTTGCTTCAGGTCCCTTCTACATGTGTGAGAAGACTGCCCGGCGTTCACTGCCATATAGGATGATATTGTATAGAAGTTCAGCACAATTTTCTTTGTTTCTAACGAAATTTTCAAGTTCCTTTGTTCATCTTTTCGAAGGTTTCTTTTTTCTATTCTAATGTGCGGATGGTGTAAAAGATAGTGGCTCGGAATAAGAAATCTGAGAGCCGAGTTCGAATTTCAATCGGTTCCATTACATTCACATACGCTCAAATATCCTTGGGAAAGGCATGAATCCATCGCTCCCACCATTCAGGTATGAGTTAAATAATAGGACTTGTATCTGTTGCAGTTTTTTGGGTATATAACTAGTGAGTTAGCTGAAATGACTCAACTCACTTTATAGTTCACTAATAGAAGGTTAACCAATCAGAAGCCGCAGAACATTCTATCCGTCGGCCATTTTTGTTTACCCTACCTGAATGACCAGTGCCAACTTGTCTGGCGAAGATGAACAGAAGGAAGTACTACGCTCTGCTACTTTGCTGCGATATCCACTGCTAACCTGAACTACGCTTTCTTACTCTCTCCGAAATATTCACTGCTAACCTCTGGATTCTATACTCGAAGACGACCGTCATGATGAAGAAAATGTCTATCAGGAAAAAAAATGAATAGTATTCTAAAAAAAATCTTACAATGTTCACTCTCTGAAAAATAAAAAAATAAAATTAAAAATTATTCTTACAATTCAAAATGCGTTTCGGCTTTAGATAATCTACAAAGCCGATGCGTCCCCACCAAAAACAAGAATCAAAAATTAAGTGCGCATTAGGATTTCTATGTCATATTTTCAATTAAAAACTTTAATGTAGCCCATTAAAAACTTTAATGCAACCCATTAAAAACTTTAATCGAACCAAAGTCACAAGGCAGAAAGTATGAAGAAGTTAGCGAGGATCGAACTCACTATCAATTGATATACAAGCTTGCTAACCATTACACCATGTCGGAGTGCTCCCCTCAAAAGTCTTTTAGTTAAATTTCTGTATTTGGTTAATTCTGACGTCTCCAGTCTGCAGCTCACATCTTGAGCTGTCTCATTTGCTAATGACCATACAATTGATCGTTATTTATTTATTCTCAGTTTCCTTCAGTACATTATCTAAAGGTCTTGGCTTCACGTTTTCCACTGACATGAAGTAGAGAGACTATATCGAAAATAGCTGCATCTACTACTAGAAACGTGTCGTGCTAGAATAATCTTTTTCATCAGAATCCATCGAGCACATTTATAAATCCATCATTCGTCCGTGCATTGCATACTGTTGCCATATCTAGTCTTGTGCTCCTTCTGTACATTTTGTGATTCTTGACAAGATCCAGAAAAGGGTCTGTGATGCAATCGATCCTGACCAGACGTCTCGACATCAGCCACTTTCTCACCGACGTGACATGGCTTCCCTCTCTCCTTTCTACAAATATTTTCACGGAAACTCTTCTGATGAGCTTCTTTTCCCTGGTGCCCCGACTGCATGAATTTAAGTGTGCTACTAGATTGGCAATTAGGTCTCACCGTTTTAATGTTGCACCAGGTACATGTAACTGATACTTCTACACCAAAAGTTTTTTTTGTCTCGCACTTTCCACCTGTTTTGATGAGCTTTTTTTCCTCTCGATTTCTTGCTTCCCTCATAACTACAATGTTCAAAAATTTAAATGCAACGTCATCGCCATCTTCTGTTTTCTTGAACTTTGGTTTTTGCTCTTTCCTCAATCCTCCCCATACCCAGTCTTACTCTCCCTCAGTTTCACTCCCTGTAACACCTTGCCTTCTAGTGGCATTACTGCTTTGCTTGGAGTGAAACATTTAAAAAGTTCTTGCAGTTTTCTTTTTGTACCTTCCATCAGCACCGTATCATCGGCGTCTCTCATATTGTTGGACAGTGTCATTTAATAATAAATCCCGGTAGGACTTCTAGATTGCCTAACTATAGGTTGAATAAATCCGGTGAGAAAAAGCTTCCTTGATTTACGGCGATTTTTATTATTGCGTATTTTCGGATTTCTATCTCACAATTTCCGTTGCCTATTAAAACATTTATCAATGGTTTCCTAAGCGAAGCTTAGGTGCGATACAAAGTATTGAGCTCCTTGCGAGGATCGAACTCACAATTCAGTAGCAATTCACATGGTAAGACAAGCTTGCTAACCATTACACAACATCGAAATGCTCCTATCCCAACCCTTATAATTAAATACCTACAGTTAAATTTCTGTATTTGCTCGTTTCTGACGTCCCTAATTTGTAACTTGCATCTTGAGCGGTCCCTTTTGCTAATGACCATACGAATGATGGTTATTTATTTGTTCTCAGTTTTTTTTTATTACATTATCTAAGTGTTCCTGCAGTTTTCTTTTTGTGTCTGTCATGAACATCGTATTATCTGCGACTCTCATATTGTTATGATTGTGCACATTAACAATAAATCCTGTTAGGACTCATAGATCTCTTAGGATTGCCTAGCTGTATAGGTTGAATAAATCCGGTGAGAAAAGACATATTTGATTAACGACTCTCTCTATTTTTGTGTATTTGCTTAATTCATTTTCCATGTAGGATTTTCGCAGTAATAAATTATTTTTTATTTACTTTTTTATTCGTTTGCAATCGATGCAATATTATCAGTGAAATAAACACAGAAACGAATCAATAAAATATCATGATTCATGTGTCTTCTTAATTAAAATATTATCTTTTATATTTCATGTGTTTAGAATCCAACCAGGAGATGGGTATCAGTGTGGTCTACATCGACGAAGTTGGTGCGGATGCAGACACAACACAACCTGAGAAAAGAATCGCAAAAATTAACTTGGGAAAAAGAAACAGTATCCATCCCTTACCAACAGAACAAACTCCTCATCAAGGTAAGTTAAAGAAAATGATTCCGCCATTTATTTGTAGATTAGCTTAAAAATCGCCTTATTGTGTGATATTAAAGCTAGCTCCTGTGGAGGGCTCTTGATTGGGCCTTCATCACACTAGGTAGGGAGGAGTAGATGCGATAAGACGAACTCAAAATTGATCGCTGCATTTAAGTAATGCATTAATAAATTAATTAAATATTTAAACTTACCTTTTAAAAGTTCAACGATAATTCTTCTACCGCCACTTAATTTAACCTAACTCCTGCGGAGAGCTCTTGATTGGGCCTTTGGTTTGATCAGGAGCTTGAGATTTCCTAAGTCTTTGCATATTCTCAGCATTGGAATATCTGGCTGACGTTTTATCTATGTTTTCATTTGCACTGGACTTTCTTTTCCTCACTGTAGTCTTGGCTCTTTTGCTTGCAATCTGATCATCCGTTGCCGGAGATTTCTTTTTGCAAGGAATACTGCTGTTGTATGCGATAGGCAAAATAACCTACAGAAGAACTCAAAATTGATCGCTGCATTTAAGTATTGCATTAATACTACCTAATACTAATTAATGTTTACCTCTTAAAAGTACAACGATAAATCTTCTTCCGCCACTTAATTTAAAGACAATTTGATGTAAGTAGGTCCTTAATTTCCGTGCAAACAATTATTTTTATTTCATGGGTGACTTTCAGTGGATTTCGTAATTAATTTCGATTATTCCCAAATTTATTTTCAAGTTATAAAAATTGTTATCGCACAAACAAATTCGTCGTAAAAAAATCACGTACAAAAATCGCCGAAAACAATCGCAGCAATGGATATTTGGGAATCCAAAATTTCAGGATTACGGGTCTGGATCCGGTTCGGAATGTTTTAATTTACTCACGGAGTCGGCCTGTGTCCCAAAATGGTATAATATGTTTCGCTACGACCTCTAGAAGTAAAGTTGAAAAAGTGTGACACAATGACACACTGACATTCGTATTTATTATAGAGAAGATGAGCTATTGAAAGTTAGAGAGTTTTGTCCCTTTAATAGAAAAAGTATGGCACAGTGACACACTGATATTCACATTTATTATATAGAAGTGACAGGGAATATCGGAATGTTCTTGGACTAAACGTATTATTCGTGTTCACTTATTACGCATGGTTATGTAAATGTGTGTTGGAATGGTTCTGTGAGCTTTACGATTGCTGACAAATTCGAGCAACATGTTTGCATCAAACCTTTCCTTCCTTGCTTACTTGATTTTGTTTTTTTCGGCTTATTAACTCTTTGTGTAACTGACTTCCTACAATCCAAAACTTATTTCGGATTGTAGGAAGTCAGTTACGGCAACTGATGTTTCCAAGGGGTTCCCTATCTAAGTACTGACCAGGCTCGAAACTGCTTAACTTCAGCGAACAAGAACATAAGTTTTCAGCGTAATTTGACCGTAAGCTCGACAAATATGATATACAGATCACAGATATTGAAGAAAAGAAAGCTATAGAGAGGTCATAAACATTTATGTTCTGAAGGAACATGACATTAAAGATGTATTTATACAAATTTTATTACAAGTGGCATTACAAACGTGTGTGGAAACAGCTCTGTGTACTTTGCGATGGCTAACGAATCCGAGCAACGTGTACGCACCAAACTTTGATTTCTCGACTGATTGATTTTGTTTTTACGGATTATCAATGCTTTGTGGGTTATTTATTCCGGATTGTAGGAAGTTACTTACAGTAACTGGTGTTCCCAAGCGGCCCCACTTCCATATACTGATCGATCTTGACATTGCTTAACTTCAATGATCGGACGAGAACGTGTTTTCAACGTGATTTTATTGTAAGCAAAATTGCGTGAAGCTCGAAAAATCTGATAGAGAGCTCACACGTATTGAAGAAAAAGAAGCTGTAGAGAGTCATAATCGTCTATGTTCTGAAGATACATGACATTAAAATGTATATATACATGTTTTAATACTGAAGGTGTGTTGGAACAGCTCTGTGAGTTTTACGATGTCTGTAAACTTGTCTGCATCAGATTTTGTATGTAGCTCGATAAATTTGCTACAAAAATACCTGAAAATCCTTCCACGGAATCTTTAGTTCAAACAAAAATTATCTTAAGTAGCACACACGTTTCAAGACCGGTCGAGAGTCGTTTGAAGACGATAGGCGTTGAGGGTGACCAATCACTAGCAAAACATGAGACTATGTGAAACCAATTCATAAAACTCATCCATGACAACCGTCATCGAACAACCCATCAGCTCTCTATGTATTATGAAGTATTCCAGAAGAACCTAGCCCTGGAAATTTCCGAGGCCACCCCATAGTGGCAGATCTATTGCCGTAAGATTCTGTGTTCGTCTAGACGCATTTGCCTGATAAACTACGTGTTGTATTAAATAGAAATTTATTGATAATGACTTGTAGTCTTATAAACATACAACGCGACCCCCGCTCAAGCTTTCCGCCGACCGACCGGCCAATGATCACTCTACGTTGCATTTCAATCCTCAATCTCGTCGGCACCGAAAGCTGGGAAAGGGATCGATGCATGCTCACAAGGAAACACGACGATAGAAAAAAGACACGTCGGGAAATAAGAACGCGAACCCTGTTTCCTAATATATGTAGGTGTTTATTCAGGGGTGTGCTTGCTCGTCTGGGTGAGAGGGTACTTGGGACAATTTCTGCTATGTCAGCTCTCCACCCCTATTAACTCTACGCCTATCTAATCATCCCGATGTAGTGGATGGCAATACTAAAAATGGAAGCTTCGGAACTGTGCGACGAACACGTTCGTCTTTCACCAAAGGCGTGCGGGCCGGAACTCTCCCCAATCCCAAGCATGACGTTGGAGATAAACCGGTTCTGTTGTCACTTGATCTCCGAAAATACCTTTACTTCCCATCTCCTCTCGGTTAAAGTGGATGCCGCTTAGAAGACTGAATTTCAAGAGGAGCCATCCGTTGGTCTATCAAACAGAATCACTCAAGATCGAGATAAAATCATTTTTTTTTGGGGGGGGGGGGGGAATCCATTTCAAGCTAAAATGATGAACAAAAGTATTTTGATATTAGGATACAGCAATATTTGTATGAGGCACTGTGGATAGCGGCTCGTATTGAGGAATCGGAGAGCCGAGTTCGAATTCTAGTCGGTTCCATTACATTCACTTACGTGATAATAACCTTGGGAAAGGTATGAATCCTCTTCTTCCCCCGACCCAGCTATGGGAAAATGTCAAGACAGACTATGTTCTATAATGTTGGGAGGCAACCAGTCTAAGAGAAAGTAACACTGAATTAAAAACTGTATGTAGCCCTGGCGTAACATACTATACAGTTAAAAAAAAAAGATTGTTTTGCATTGGCTCCATGAACCCGAATACGGTCGATCTGGATGGATATTCATTTTTCTGGTTTATTTAATTTTCCAAGCTCACTTTTCTCATTTGAGCCCTAGAAATTTCAACTATCTCTTTTTGATGTTACGTAATAACTTAGTAAATGTGAACATTTGTTAGTAATAAAAACAGGATAGCATTTTCTTTTGGAACATATGGCTCATGCTTGCACCGAGAACATTTGTATATATATATATATATATATATATATATATATATATATATATATATATATATATATATATACATATATACATACATTATATATATATATATATATATATATATATACATACATATATATATATATATATATATATATATATATATATATATATACATATACATATATATATACATACATATATATATATACATACATATATATATATATACATACATATATATATATATATATATACATACATATATATATATATATATATACATACATATATATATATATACATACATATATATATATATACATACATATATATATATACATACATATATATATATATATATATACATACATATATATATATATATATATATATATATTCATATGACCACTTCGACATCACAATGGGATCACTAGACTCAGCTGAGTCTTCTGATCTCATCGGTCTTTTTATATTATATAACCTTACTGCACACCATGATATTAATACAACAGACATTGGTTTGTACAGAGACGATGGCCTCATGGTTATTAGAAACTCAACCAACTTCAAAATAGATAGAATTAGAAAGGTTTTATATAAAGAATTTAAAAACATGGGCTTAAAAATTACGGTTAGCACTAAATTAAGAAAAGTAAACTTCCTAGATATAACATTAGATCTAAATAAAAATACATACACACCTTATAAAAAACCAAACACCAATCCTTTATATATTCACCCTAAATCAAATCACCCCCCAACTATAATTAAACATATACCGTTATCTATCAGTAAACGAATAAGTACTAATTCTGCAAATGACAAGATTTTTGAAGAGCATATTAATACCTATAATAAGGCTCTAAAAATGAGTGGCTACAAAAACCCCAAACTAACTTATATAAAAAATGAAAATAAAAAACATAGAAAAAACAGATGTAGAAAAATAATTTGGTATACACCCCCATATAACCAAATGGTAAAGAACAAATTAGGACAAAAATTCCTCGCATTAATAGTCAAGCACTTTCCTAGTGAAAGTAAACTTAGTACTATTTTCAATAAAAACACACTAAAATTAAGTTACAGCTGTACAGAAAACTTAGAAAAAATTATTAAGAACCATAATGCTAATATCTTAAATAAACACTTATACCAAAACCCAAAAAACTTGGACAATGGGAAAATAAAAATAAAAACTGATGAAAATAAACAAAAATTATGCAACTGTAGAAACCCGAATAAATGCCCTCTACAAAATAAATGTTGCACTGAATCATTAGTATACCAATGCAATATCTCTTCGATTGAAAGACCTGAAAACATAAAAATATATATAGGTTGCACTAGCCATGAATTCAAAAAAAGATTCAACCAACATCAAAGCTCATTTAGGATAAATAAATATAAAAATCAGACATCTCTATCAAAATACTTCTGGTACCTAAAAGAATCAAATAAAACACCTACAGTAAAATGGAAGTTAATAAGAAAAGCTAGAATATGTAGGTCATTAAATGACCCATGCCCTTTGTGCATACATGAGAAACTATATATTACTAAGTTTATAAAAAATAAAAATTTACTGAATCAGAGAAATGAAATAGCTATTTTATGCCGTCATTGTCAAAAATTTTCATTAAATAATATTTAAAAATAAAAATAAAAATAAATTTATAAAATAGGATTAGGTAATATATATACTTATATTTAACATGGAAAATTAATTTTATATACTGTAAGGAATTCTATTATATTTAATTGGTTATTCCTAAAAAATAGTCTATTAAAATAATTATGAAAATATTGTAAAGTTGTATTTAAAATTGTAGTTAATACGAATTCTAACCTAAACATCTTTTAAAATTATACATAGTTAAATAATACGTATTCTAACCTAAACACCCACCCAAAAGAAATACCGACACTCAAAGGATTCCTATAAAACACCTACAGAAAAATGAAATTATGATGAAAAGCTAGAGGATGTGGACCATTGGATGACCCATGTCATTACTAATATATAGTTTCAACTGTATGTACAAAGGATATATATAAAAAAAAAAAAAAAAAAAAAAAAAAAAATTTAAATTAATATTTAAATATAAAATTTAAAAATCGTAATATACTTATACTTGATATAAAAATTAAATGTAATATAGTCTATAAAAACTAACAATGAAAATACTTTAAATTTGTATTTATAATTGTAGTAAATTAAAATGAATCCTAAACTAAACTTCTTTTAAATTGAAATTAAATAAATAAATTAAGTGTACTAAATCATGAAATGAATTAGCTACTTTTACCATAAAAAAAAAAAAAAAAAAAAAAAATTACTTAAATAATATTTAAATATAAAATTTAAATAAATAGTAATACAAACATACTGAATATTGAAAAATAATTTAACTTATTGTAAGTGATTCAAATATTGGGTTGGTACAGAGGTAGTGGCGCGAAGATGTCGGTTTTTGACGTATTTTTTAACGTCAAAGAGCGGCGTTATTGCGTCATTGTTTCTGCTCCGGCCTATTACATTTACTTCAATTAAATAAAATATAGTATAAAAAAAAGGAAAATATTGTAAAGTTGTAATTAAAATTGTAGTTAATTAAAATTAAATGAATTCTAACCTAAAATTCCTTTAAATTATAATTAAATAAATAACTAAAGTTTACTAAATTAGTGAAATGAATTAGCTATTTTTGACAAAAAAAAAAAAAAAAAAAAAAAAAAAAATAAATAAATAAATAAATAAAAAATAAAATCGTAATATAATTGTAAAATAATTTTACTTACTAAATAAATAATTTTACTTATTAAATAAATAAAGTTTACTAAATCTGAGAAATGGAAAGTTTACTTAAATAATATTGAAACATAAAATTTCTAAAAAAAATAGTAATATACTGCATGTGATAATAATTCTACAAACTGTAAGGGATTCTAATTACATTTAAATAATTGTTCTTGAAAGAAATATAGTATATTAAAAAATTAAAAGTAAAAATATTTCAAATCGTAGTTAAATAAAAAGTATTCTGAAGTAGACACCTACCAAAAATCTTTAAATATAAGAAAAAAAAAAAAAAAAAAAAAAAAAAAAAAAAATTTTACTTCAATAATATTTAAATAAAAAATTTTTTTAAAAGTCGTAATATACTTGATATAGAATTTAAATGAAATATACTCTATAAAAACTAACAATGAAAATATTTTAAAGTTGTAATTATAATTATAGTTAATTAAAATGAATTCTAACCTAAACTTCTTTTAAATTTAAATTAAGATTAAATAAATAAATTAAGTTTACTAAATCAGTGAAATGAATTAGGTATTTTGGCCATAAAAAAAAAAAAAAAAAAAAAAAAAAATATATATATATATATATATATGTATATATATTTAAATATAAAATTTTAAAAATAGTATTACAAACATATTTAATATAGAAAAATAATTTTACTTATTGATAGTAATTCAAATATTGAGTTGATGTAGAGATGGTGGCGTAGTGTTATCGGTTTTTGACGTATTTTTTAACGCCAAGTAGCGACGTTATTGCGTCATTATTTTCTGCCCCGGCCTAATACATTTACTTCAATTAAAAAAAAAAAAAAAAAAAAAAAAAAAAAAAAAAAAATAAAAATAATGAAAATATTTTAAAGTTGTAATTAAAATTATAATGAATTCTAACCTAAAATTTCTTTTAATTCGTAATTAAATAAATACCTAAAGTTTACTTAATCAGAGAAATGGAAATTTTACTTGAATAATACACAAGTATAAAATTAAAAAAAAAAAAAAAAAAAAAAAAAAAAAAACTTGATGTGATAATAATTCTACAAACTGTAAGGGATTCTAATTACATTTAATTGTTCTTGATAGAAATATAGTATATTAAAAATTAAAAGTAAAAATATTTCAAATCGTAATTAAAAAAAAGTATTAATCTGACGTAGACACCTCCCAAAAATCTTTAAATATTGAAAGAAAAAAATGCAGTTAGAATTTTAGCCGTTAAAAAAAAAAAAAAAAAAAAAAAAAAAAAAAATCCAGACGACACGCTTTTAACGGATGTTAGATTTCATTGAAAAATACATCCCTACCCACTACCAAAACGTAACAATAACTGATACATTAAAATATAAACATATTGAACATACTGACACCCCTAGTCTAGCAAAATAGATTTATCTGTAACCTTGGAAACATGAATTTTGTTTTGGCTGTGTATTTAAAACCATGTAATTTTTAAAGTTACTCCAAAATTCGCTTGAGGATGAAATGAAAGTGATGTCTTTAATTTAAGTACAAAATTAAATTAGGGGCTTTTAGCTTCCATTTTTGAAACATGGTTAGAACTGTGTAGCGAAAAACATATTTTAAGTCTATTAACTTATAATATTAATGCTCTGTAAATTTACATTGAGCACTATTTTGTAAAAATAAAAATAACTATAAGAACACCGGATTATATATCTTACTGTTCTTTCTTTTTATTAATATACATATATATATATATATATATATATATATATATATATATATATGTATATATATAAGAATAATCTTAGCTACGTTTTTTTTTCTTTTTTTACTATTCTTGCTACAACCTGTTCTGCTCACAAGGTTCTGCTTAGGTAGGTTACTTCGTGTTTTCTTCTGTTACTCTGGCTTTCAATAAGTCCTGTGAGTGTCAAATTCTCCAAGCCCATCTTTCCTCGTTATGTATCTCAGAAATACTAACTGTCTCTTTCTGATTGTAAGTATATTCTTTTTGTTTCTATTTGACTTAAAACGTCCTCGGTGAAAGAAAGAAGTTATGTAAGCTTAGCGCAAAAGTGGTAAAAAATAGAATGGATTTGAAAAAAAGAAAGAAAGAAAGAAGGAAAGAAAGAAAAAAAGAAATCAAGATAACGCAATAAACAGGTTAAAGAAGTAGTAGAAGAAACTGAGAAGCAAGATATGATGTGAAAGAAACGAAGAAAGAGAGAAAAAAAGACCGAGGGTAGAGAGAAATTAAGGAAAGAAAGAAAGAAAGAAAGAAAGAAAGAAAGAATAAAAGAAATCAAGATAACGCAATAAACAGGTTAAAGAAGTAGAAGAAGAAGGTGAGAAACAAGATATGATATAAAATAAACGAAGAAAGAGAGGAAAAAGACGGACGGTAGAGGGAAATTAAAGAAAGAAAGAAAGAAAGAAGGAAAGAAAGAAAGAAAGAATGAAAGAAATCAAGATAACGCAATAAACAGGTTCAAGAAGTAGTAGAAGAAGGTGAAAAACAAGATATGATATGAAAGAAACGAAGAAAGAGAGAAAAATAGACGGAGGGTAGAGAGAAATTAAAGAAAGAAAGAAAGAAGGAAAGAATGAATGAATGAATGAATGAATGAATAGAAAGAAACTTATACGGAAGAAAGAAAGATAAGAAGGTAAGTAGAGAAATGGATGCTCTGTTCATAGTGTTTTCAGATTTCTTCTGAATTACTTATCTGTTGCGTTAGGTTTCTCTTTCACCTGTGGGGAACTTGTCCAGCATTCACTGTCATAAATGACATCATATTTTATTTTTTGCTAAGCAATTCACAGGACCATTTAATGTGTTTGCCTCTCGTTCTTCTTTCATTGCAGATCACAGTTCCCGACGCTTGTCCCACCGAGCCAATCTAATGTCGCGGAGGACGTCTTTGTTTCCCAAGCATTCACCTTGACAATAGATGAAAAGCTAAGTCTCAAAAGTCTACTCACCCTATCACCCAAAGAAAGCAATTTAGAATTACAAGTCTTGGACATTCAAGAGTTGTTAATTTTGTTCATATCGTCAAATAGAAACGAGGAAAAAATCATTGAGAAAGTGAAATACATTTGGGTGAAAAAAAGAAAAAAATATAAGAGAAAAAACAAGAGAAAAAAAAGAAAGGAAAAAAAGAAAGAAGAGATAAAGAGAATAGAATAAAAGCAAAAAAGAAGATACATGTTTGTTTATGAGAAGCGAAAGACTGACTCTAAGTCTGTGTGGGTGCAGAGTAAGGAACTGATTAAAACAAACAAGTATAAAGTAATCCTGTTCGGTTGGAACAGAAACAAAGAGAGAAAGATTAAAGAAGAAAGAAACTTATATGGGAGAAAAAGATTAGAAGGAAACTAGGGGATAGAATTGAGAGAAAGAAAAAAAATGAATGAAAGAAAGTTATATATATGTAGAAGAAAAATGAACGGGAAAAAAGTTATATGGGAGAAAGGAAGATTAGAAGAAAAGTCTAGAAAAGGGAATAGGTTTGAAAGAAAGAAAGAAAGAAAGAAAGAAAGAGAGAAAGAAAGAGAGAACGTTATATGAAATGAAGATTAGAAAGGGAAGATGAGAAAAGTGAATAGAATTGAAAGAAAGAAAGAAGAAAGAAAAAAGAAAGAAAATAATATTGGAAAACGAAAGCACAGAAAAAAGAAAATTATATGGAAGAAAAAAAGATTAGAAGAAAAGTAGAGAAAAGGGAATAGGCTTGAAAGAAAGAAAGAAAGAAAGAAAAAAGAAAGAAAGAAAAGTTATATGAGAGGAAGAAAGATTAGAAGAAAAAATGGAATTGAAAGAAAGACAAAGAAAGGAAGAAAGAACAGAAAGAAAGTTATATGGAAGAAAGAAAGATTAGAAGAAATGAAGAGAAAAGGGAAAAGGTTTGAAAGAAAGAAAGAAAGAAAGTTATGAGAGAAAGAAAGATTAGAAGAAAAGTAGAAAAAAGGGAATAGGTTTGAAAGAAAGAAAGTATGAAGGTAAGAAAGAACGTTATATGGGAGAAAGGAAGATTAGAAGGAAAGTTGGGGAAAGTGAATAAAATTGAAAGAAAGAAAGAAAAAAGAAATAAAGAAAGTTATATTGGAAAAAGAAAACACAGAAAAATGAAGAAAATTATATAGAAGAAAGAAAGATTAGAAGAAAACAAGAGAAAAGAGAATAGGTCTGAAAGAAAAGATGAATGAAAGAAAGAAAGAAATTTTTATGAGAGAAAGAAAGTTTACAAGAAAATGGAAAAGTAATGTATTTGAAATAAAGAAAGAAAGAAGTTATATGAGAGAAAGAAATATTTTAAAAACTGGTAAAATAGATTTAAAAGAAAGAAAGAAAGAAAGAAAGAAAGAAAGAAAGAAAAAGTAAGAAAGTATGAAAGTTATATAAGAGAAGGAAAGGTTAGAAGAAAGGTGATAAAAATGGAATGGATTTGAAGGAAAGAAATATTTGAACATAGAAAATGGAAAATAGATTTGAAATGAAAAAAAGAAACTGAAAGAAAGAAAAAAATATTACTAAAACAAAGGAAGACATGCAATAGATTTGAGATAAATAAATAAATTTGGAAATGATTTAAAAGAATGGATAATTAGTAAGAAAGGAAAGAAAAAGAGATTAATAAAGAAAGGACGATAAGAAAAAAACAACAGAAAATAAATGAAAGAAAGAAAGAGAAAAAAGAAAGAAGAAATATTATCAAAGGAAGTGAAGAGAAAAATCCAAATTTAGGCGTTACTAAAAAAAGAGACGTGACTAAAAGAAAGAAAATGAAAAAAAGTTCAAATGCTTTCAAATGCCGCTTCATGTAAACAAGAAAGAATTGTTTTTCTGCTAACCTATTTAGTGCAACTCTATAAAATTGATTACTAATCTCAAATTAGTGCAACACAAGATCAGATGAGAGATAATAAGAGCAAGTAGACTGTGTTGCGTCAGTTTATGAACGAAAATAGGCCGCCTGCTTGAATTTTTCTCCTGTCATTTTCTCTTCGTATCAAGCTAATTTTTGTAAATATCTAGAAACCTAAAAATATTAAATTTAATTTCAGAAAATATATTTAGCTAATTTGGGTGGAGAGATAGTTGCATACCGGTGAAAATTTCGAATGCTGATTTTCAAGTCAGGCGGACTATCTTTAATGAGAAAATTGGCGCAATATAATCTTCATATGTACATTTTTCTTTTATTCGTTTTGTGCTGTACTAAGCTGAACTTAGTATATGTGAACATTTGTTAGTAATAAAAAAAGGATAACATTTTCTTTTGGGACATATGGCTCATGCGTGAACCGACAGCATCTGTATATATCTATCTGTATCTCTACATACAGATTCAGGCCTCAATAAGATTTTAGTATTTTTCAAAGATATTCTTTTGAACACGTTTCTTCTGAATAGTATTTAAACCTTTTTCTGTTGAAAACATACGACTTTTTAAAAAATATTTCAATCCGTGTTAGAATAAAGGGGACTGTAATATAATATTGTAAAATATTGTAATATTCTTTGTTAAATAAAAGAACTTTGATGCCAACTTGCTTGTTCTTGCCTACGATACACGTAATGCTTCAAATGTTATAACGAGAGAAAATAAACAGGAAAATGTCACTAGAAACAAAGAAAGGGGTACTGAACTGTTATGTAATATCAGTCCTCCTCTACGGCAGCGAATGCTAGACAATCTTCTCACAGATGAAGAAGAGACTCGAGCAAACAGAACTATAGTCCCACCGAAGTATGCTGAGAATTCCATGGACGGAACAAGTGAGGAACGACGAAGTTTTAGAGACGATGGAAACAAAAAGGACATTAACACTTAGCATCAGAAAGAGATACTTGAAATTTCTAAGGCAGAGAGGTTGGAGAATTTCCCAATCACAGGACATATTGAAGGAAACAGAAGTAAGCAACGCATCACCTACCTAGCGAGATTGTGTAAATGGATAGCGGAATAAGGTTTAGGAGAGATAACAAAAGGACAACATTTAATACAAGCAAAAAAACCCAAAAAAAACGAAGAAATTGTGGAGAGCCATGATCACCAATACACTGAAGGGAAATAGCACATAGAAGAAGAGTAAAATGTATTTAACTCAGTAATGTTAACTATCAAAATTTGGACTGTAGACACAAAGGGATTATAGATAGAAACGTACAATTAATATCCTGTAATTAATACCCAATGTAAAATCCGATATTATAAATTATATAAGTTAATTTTGGCACCATTCCAAAAATTGTAGATCCGTGTGTCATGAATTTATGCTGCATTGAAAATTTCTTAAAATGTTTCTGTTGATAAAGTTTTATTTTTTAAATCCATTGTGTTAGTTCAAAAAGAATTTATATGTGTTGTCAAAACACAGAAAATTAAAACATCTACAATGTTCATAATAAGCATTGTTGTCGTCTGCTATTTGACATTACCACAAATTAGTCGAACGGAGTCTGAAAAATTTCCATGGAATTATTTAAATAAGTCAAAATAATCTGTTTATTTAAATTTTCGAAAAAAACTGCACTGAATTATTGTCGTGGCCTTGTTAGGGCCAGAAATAAAGACACAAAGAGAGGAACTGAGTTAAGCAAATGTATTAACAAAAACAGTGATACAAACCAGATTGTTACAGCAAGAATGTTTTGTCGGACTGTCAGAGCTGACTGCTGGAAATTTCCCTCTCCAAAAAGCAGTACATGCTCCTATTTATAGCTGGGAGAGTCCATGCGTGCGCGGGTAAATTACCATAACACTATCTATCTATCTATCTATCTATCTATCTATCTATCTATCTATCTATCTATCTATCTATTGTGGCTTTGACAGGGCCAGAAATAAAGACACAAAGAGAGGAACCGAGTTAAACAAATATATTAACAAAAACAGTAATACAAACATATACAAACGAGAGTGTTACAGCAAGAATGTTCGGTCTGACTGTCAGAGCTGACTGCTGGAAACTCCCCTCTCCAAAAGGCAGTACCTGCTCCTATTTATAGCTGGGAGAGTCCATGTGGGTAAATTACCATAGCAATTATTTAATTGGAAAAAATACTACATTTGTTGAATTAATTATTATTGTTATTATAAAATTGGAAGATGATTCAAATGTGTCTCTGATGGTCAGCTCTATAGTGCTATGTCTCGGGTATGAAATTCATAGAACTTAGTGTCACCCTCACATATCAAAACTCATACACTAATCTTCTTCGTCTCTTCTTCACCTTCTCTCAGTCGCTAGCTCCACTAGATTTGTTGAGTAATACCAATCTTACGGGACATCCGGCTTTCTTCCCACTCATCGGTCAGAGTCGGTGTGTTGTCTCGATAGGGTTGATTCGGGTTTCCCAATTTCGTAAGATATTGTGATTGACGGCGAAGTCTAAAGTGGAACCCCTTATCTATGATGTATAATGTAGTTAAGAAGAAATAATTCTCAAGTTACGGCCGTGGTAATGTTTGTCTCCAAAATCATGCGGGAAGAAGAACTCCTTCAATAAAATGCACATTATTGTTGATAACTCTAACAACAGGTTTACGGAATATATAAAAAAAAAAAACAACTGCTCAATAAAATGTCTCTAATCTACTGAAAGACTAAGCTCTCTACTTTCCGGGCGGTGACTAGGCAATTTAGCAGTAATTGTTATAAAATAAAGGAAAAATTGATTATCATATGTATATGCGTGTGTGTTCGTGTTCGTGTTCGCTCAGGTAACCGAAAATGTGGATGTGTGTCTCGTGTCTGACGATTCCTTGTCGGACGATTTCTCGATTGTGTCTGTTTTCGCTCCAGCCGCGAGTAATCTCTTTTTGTAATATCGGAAATAAACACAAAACTTCAAATGGAAAATTTTTTTAAAATTTTATTCAGCAAATACAGTCATATGTACGCACATACATATATGGTTACAATATAGTTTATTTTATATTTTCAAATAGAACGATTTCGATTATCGTCCAAGTACTATTCAATAACTACATCATTTGATAGCAGCTTTTGGTTAATTAAAATTTTTTTTTTTCGATAGCTGCTTAATAAAAATACATAGAAACTCGTTTATTATAATCATGGATTATATTATCAAACGGTTATTGTTATCAAAATCAGTCGGCCCCAAACAATTTAAAACGAATTAAAAATGATATATAATCAAAGTTCCGGATATTGTTATCAAAATGTTCTGGTATTCGAATACTTTTGTCTCTTAGCAATTGTTATATTCAGTATATGAAAATTTTATGCAAATATAACAACTTTTCCTTCAAGAGTGATTTCCCCACCAAAGCTAGCGACACAAGTTTGCACGACTATTTTACCCGCATAACAAGGACAGAAGAAATAGAACGCATTGGTGTACCATTCCATCACGTGCGGCCTAGCCTCATTATGCAATTTGGGCACAGGAAGCGTGTCGCCTTAGCCTGGGTGTACGAAATCAGTCGGCCCTAAATAATTTAAAACGAATTAAAAATTATATATTAATCAAAGTTCCAGATATTATCAAAACGTTCTGGTATTCGACTACTTTTGTTTCGTAGCAATTCTTACATTCGGTATATGAAAATTTTATGCAAATGTCACAACTTTACGGGAGAGAGGTCATATTTAAAAGTGGCTATAGAAGGTTATGAGGACACCTGTCATAATAATGGCGGGAACAAATAAGAAAATTTATTTTGGCAATGTTTGTGAAAATAATCCTTTCATTATTCAAAAAGCATTATAAGCAGTATAAAACGATCTACTAATGGATAACTGACTGCAGAAAGTGTGCAAACAACACTAAGTTTTAGATACCTTGGCGTGGGTAATGGTTAACAAGCTAGTCTAGTCGAACATTATTACTAAGTAGTGAGCTCGATCCTCACTGGGTGCCCCGTATTTGTTGTTTTGTACTAAACTAAGCTTAATAAATGGTGTTGCGTTCCGTGTTGTTACTGGCTTCAGCCCCTCGGGCCCCGATGCCACTTCATAGACTGTATCAACGAAAGGCGGTTTCTCTTGCTTATTTGCTTTATTAGCCGAGAGGGACAGACATGGTAGCGAGAGGGAGAACTTTAGGGGAACGCAGGCCCACTCGTTGGCTTAGTATCCTGCCACGTGCGCCCTAGTCTCCCTAGGGAATCTGGGCGCTTCAAAATTCTTACTACCCTCTGCTGGCTTCGTACCGTTTTGATTTTATATCCAAAACTTAAACAAAGGCAATCCATCACTGTCAGAGTATCACGCCCACGTTGTATTCTGAGCAATCACTGACCATCTTGGTCCATCCTCTGCATTCTGTCACAATGACAACTCTGGTTGACAATAGTGAGTTCGAGCCTCACTAAGTGCCTCTTTTTGTGGATCTGTATAAAAACGAAGCTTAGTAAAGAGAGTGGCGCGTTGGCGTGGGTAATGGCTATCGAGCTAATTTAGTTGGCCGTTACTAACTAGCTGTGAGTTCAATCTTCCTTGAGTGTCCCATATTTGTAACCTTGTGCCAGACATGGCTAAGTACAGTAAATTTCTTTTCTAATCATTTCACACCAAGGAAGGCGATAAAGTCACTAAGATTCAAAGGGTTACTAAGAGGGAAAGGAAATGAGAAAACTTTATTGAGGTGAGTGGATATTAAAAGAACGGGATTGAGAGAAATGGCGATTGATGTTGCATTTGGATTTTTGAAAATCATAGTTGACACGAAAGCAAGAAAACGGAAGAGAGCTCCACAGGCGAAAAGTGCGAGGGAAGGAACCATTAGAATAGAATATACTCTGACACTGAGCAATATGAACAGCAAAATAAATGCGACCTCGCTGCCGTCTAGTGTTGAGCTTATTGCTCTTTCGAGTAGTTTGTAACACATCTATTTATCATCTCTCAGTTGCGTCTCTGTCTTTGGGCAGAGTGCGCTCAGGGGCGGCTCCGTCAGAGTCGCAACTGAGGAAAATTATACTGAGAGATGCACAGTCTTGGGGAACAGCTGCCTGAGACTGTGTCCTCTCATTGCATTAGAGAGAGGGATCAGTGCTCGCACCGAAGACAGCGCAAACTACGAGCTGCGGACAATTTTTGTTTCTAGCCCGAGTATACGTGTCCGGGCCCCCACCTTAAAAACTGACCTTATGTCACAACTCGTCTTAGTGGGGAGACAGAGTAAATACCTAGTGTTAAGCTTAAATTCCTGAAGACGAGATACCAAAAAGGAAAGCTCAGAACAATTGCCATGAAAATATATGTATAAAAAGCACAGCGAAGCTACATTACGGCGGTGGGAAAATGATTGATGCCGAGATGCCAGATCAGGACCAGTAACATTGCAGATGATTCTTTGTATTTTTTCAAGAATGTCTAGATACGTAGCAGAAGCAGACCAGATGTGGCAGCAATATTCATCTAAAATATCATTAGACACGTTTGTAATAAGTAAAAATAGATAATTTTAATTATTAACATTATTTATATACGGACTATGTTGTTGTTATCCCAACGTTTCAGCTTTTGTAAACTCCAGCCTTCATCAGATGTATGTTTAATCCGGGAAACCTACAGTGAATTTCCAACAGAACCCTTCATTTAATCTACGGGGCTAGATTGTTTTCTTTACACTGCGCATGTCTACGGATATCGCATCTAGTTCTTATTTAGTATTGTTCGCTCAGTTTACACTGAGTTCAAATACACTGTCCAGTCCAATGAAAACGAAACGAGCAATATTGAATAAGAAATAGAAAAGAGATCCCTAGACATGGACAGTGAAACGAGAACAATCTAACCCTATATATATATATATATATATATCTATATATATATATATATATATATATATATATATATATATATATATATATATATATATATCATAAAAGAATTTATGATAGATATATAATAAAGAATTTATTATATATATATATATATATATATATATATATATATATATATATATCATAAAGAATTTATAGAAAGAATTAATTGGCAATGTTAATGAGATTAATGGCGAAATCACTTTGCTAACAAGATTTAATGAGACATTAACTTGCTACCAATTCCTTGAATAATACCATCCTTATATTTGAGTTGTTATCTTTAAGTCTTGTTAGCGAAGTGATTTCGCCATTAATCTCAATAACATTGCCAATTAATTCTTTGTATAAATTCTTTATGATATATATATATATATATATATATATATATATATATATATATATATATATATATATATACACATATATATATATATATAATAAATTCTTTATTATATATATATATCATAAATTCTTTATCTTTAAGTCTTGTTAGCGAAGTGATTTCGCCATTAATCTCAATAACATTGCTAATTAATTCTTTGTATATATTCTTTGTGATATAATATAAAACTGTACATTCTAATATATATATATATATATATATATATATATATATATATATATATATATATATATATAGTTTTATGTTGCACTATATTTACGGGATAAAGTGCTCAATATCAGGAATAGAGCGTATGTAAATATAAATATAAAAGTGAACATTGAAACCAACACTCAGAGGCGACAGGCTGTTTCATGCTAGACGCAATCGTCAGGTCGCGAGTGTTGGATTTCTCCTCGACTATTTATATATATGGGTCAGTGGTGCATTGTGGGCAATACATTCTGGCGGTCATTTTAGCGGGAGTGGCTTATTTATTTGGGTTAATTTATTTTACTTGTTTTTGTTTTCATTTTTTATTCTATATTCTTTTCGGTTTTCTATGTTTTATTAACGTGGTATACAGTAATGAAAAATAAAAGTTATATAATTATATCAATCCTTCAAATGTTCAAATTGTTTTCTCCCGTCCTGCACACACTCATATTTATATGCATAACATTTATAATTGTTTGTTAAATAATAAAAATTATAATAAATGTATTATAATAAAAATTTGAAAATGAAAATATTAAAAATGATTTCCAATGAAAGATCAATTATTCAAACTCAGATTATTTTAATGTCAGAGTATCTCCTAGCGATAACATCATTCCGAACCTACTCGCTCCGTTTGAAAGAACTGGATCTGTCGGGGATCTTCTGGGAAGAGGTCCTAAGCGCACAGTGCACACTGACGTAGCGGTGGAAATTGTACGGCAGAGAGTACTTGAGAATCCATCAGTTTCAATGTGTTCAACTAGGCATCGCCAGAAGATCTCTTCAGAAGATTCTGAAACTGGCTTTAAAAATGTTTCCATACAAGATTCAAATGGTCCAAACTTTGCAACCCCAAGATACTCATGTGTTTGTAAAAGTTAATTTTTTTTATATCATTCAGTCTTTCAGTGATCACCCTGTAGAAACATATTTTTGTAACCTAGGGAAGGTTACTGAACAGAACAATCACACGAAGGTTGGTAATGAACGATAATATGTATGACAAAGAACAACACATATAAAATTCGCCAGCGACGCGTAGAAGTTGTAGTCAACTGCTGGAAGTGAGTCAAGTGAATTCCACAATGAATCTCCAACTGCAGAATATCTACTAACCGCCCCACGCGGTCAGGCGTGGCACAAGGCCGAATTTAATGTGAGGTATCGGAGCCCGTAGGCTCTGCCAAAAATTGCCTATAGACCCTGTATAAAACGGGGTCGGGTAGCTGTTTCCCGAGACTAGACTTCGATATAGCCTCGTCTTGGGATCCTCTCTGCTCGGATGCAGATAGTTTGACCAGCACAGCTAGAGACGAATCTCCAACTGCAGACCAACATACAGTATTAACTACTGTATTTATGTGAATGGAGACATAGATATTATTGTCTGTAGGCATGCTGCAACACGTATAAATCATCATTAATCATTAATAAAAATATCAATTCCTCAAATGTTCAAACAGTTTGCTCCCATCATTCACACACATATCCCTCTTTATCTACAAGAGAATTATTATTATTATTATGTATGGAAAAATAAAAATCATAATAAATATATTATAAGAAAAAATTCAAAATGAAAATATTAAAAATGATTTAATGAATTAAATGTATTCTAATATTAAATGAATCCTAGAATCACTCTTAGAATATTGGTAATTCTATTAGGTTGGTGCAAAAATAATGACGTAATAATGTCGTTTTTTGACTTTAAAAAATACGTCAAAAAACGACATTATTACGTCATTATTTTTGCACCAACCTAATAGTAATATACGCACTGTAAAATACTTATTTTTGCAAATTTTGTACATTTGTCTATAAATTCAGATATAAATTCAAATATGCTTGTAAAAAAGACAATATGAATAAAGACAAAAAGAAACCTTTTCTTCACCAACGCATTTCGTCCTCTGCAACAAGTATATATAAACAGAGGCAAAGTGGAGGAAAAATATCGTTAAGCTTTGAAAATTAAAAAAAAAAAAAATAAGAACACTTTAACATTATCTTAAAACTAAATATGAAAAGAAAAAAATAATCTATGGAGGACGCAAAGTGATGTAATTTAATACCTAATGAACTAAGGTAAGTAACTATTGTTATTATTTTTTTGAATTTTTCATTTTCTTATTTGTTTTTATATATATATATATATATATATATGCTCTTGGTAGTAGGGTTAATTTCTTATGCTTTCTTTTGCCTTTCTTTTCTTTCCTCTTCTTTTCCTTTTATTGATTTCTTATTTTCTTTTCTCTTTTTTCTTCATAAAAATCTTTTTACCTTCAACGGATGACTTTCCAAAAACGGAAAATGATGTGATGTTTCATAAATTGCAATTTTAAATAAAATCTTTTATTACTATCATTGTTAACTACCTGATGAGACGTTGTTTATTAAACGTCGAAACAGAATGTACAATTTTGTAGTAGCAACTTTCATGTTGTAATGTAACAGTATATACATACATACACACACACACACAAACATATATATATATATATATATATATATATAATGTAATTATAATTTATTAGTTTATTTTAATTTGATAGGTTATTTATGTATTTATTTCAAATAATAGAATATATATATATATATTCTTTTTTATGTACCGTGTACCCTCAGGACGTAGCCGATCATGGTTCACCACAACTTCCTGTTCTTTTCAGCTCTTAATAAATTTTCCTGTTCCTCCATCTATTTATTCAAATTCGTCATGTAGGTTATCCGGTGCTTTCCTCTGCCTCTCTTGCCTTCAATTCATAGAAATTTCAACTGTCTCTTTTTGATGTTATGTATAAGTTTCCCTTTTGTTTCCATTTTCTTTAAAACTTGGTCGTTGCTCACATGTTCGGTCCATGCCATCCTCAGCATCTTTCTGTAGAACTACATTTCCGGTCTTTCAAGTCTCTTCTACATCTTTGAGGAGATTGTCCAGCACTCACTGTCATATAGGAGAACAGATATCACGTAACTGTTCGGTACCCTTTTCTTTGTTTCTAACAATTTTTTCTTCTCTTTTTCGATACTTTTCTTAGCTTTTAGAAGGCATATTTAGTTATCCCAATGCTCCTTCGGATTTCAGTATCCCACTTTCCGTCCTCTGTTAAAACACTTCCCTGATAACTAAATTTTTGTACTTGTCTGATTTTGGCGTCTCCGATTTGTAATTTGGATGTTGGTCTCTTCTTTTTGTTGACAACCATTCTGTCTTCTTATAATTGATATTTAGTCCTTTCTTCACCCTCTCCTTCATTACTTTCTGTAGGAATTGTTTTAGTTTTCTTTTTGCGTCTGCCATCAACACTGAATATCTAATATTGTTAAGACTGTGGCCACCAATAATGAATCTTGGTAGGAATTATAATTCTCTTACGATCACCTAAATGTAATGGTTGTACTTGTTTGATTTTGGTATCTCTCATTTGTCCTGCATGTATGATCCTGATATATATATATATATTATATCTATAACCATCAACTGTCTATTAATTTCCACACAGCAACATAACTGGGAAAATAAATGGCAGTGTCTTTTGACTCAGTGGAATCGGCGAACAATAACTGAGCAGTACTAAAATAAGAAGTAGTCGAGTTATCTCCCTTAGATATGGACATCATAACGGAAACTGCCTACCCCTGTAGATTAAACAAAGGGTTTCAGAAATTTAAACAGTAAGAAATGGAAAGGCAACAACTTTATGAAGGACGTTTGGAGACTAAGTAAAAAAAGCTGGGGGCTTTCCTTCCAGATTATTCGGGAGAGATTGGCAGAGGAGGAGAAGGGTTTTTTTTCTCATCGGGTGGATGCTGCAGATGTAGTATCTATTCCGTACTGGAGGCCTTCTCTCCTCCCTTGCGTCACCCCATCACCGTTGCGTGACATCTGTTACGTCGCGCTGGTTCGACCGGTTATAACTAGCTTAGACGAGCTCTGACCAACTTAGACAAGCTTTGACCATCTAAGACCAACTTAGACAAGCTTTGATCAGCTAAGACAAGATTTGACCAGCTTAGACAAGCTAAGACTAATTTAGACCAGGGACCCGAGTGTAAACATTCGGATCCACACATTAAAAACCAACCTTGTGTCACAACCTGAGTCAGTGTGTGGGGAGGGGGTCAAGTAAATATCGGATAAGTAAAAAAGCTGGAGGAAAACAAAAAGAAACGTGAGTGAAAAGAAAACTGGAAAGCGTAAACAAGCTCCATTACTTAAAAAAAAAATCCTTTTAATCTTTTAAAGGGTGAAGTTTTATTTAATATATATTTTTCTTTTGAAACCTGGAACGCAACATACATAAGAAGATAAACAAATAGATAGGATATAGATATTTACTTTTACGATCAGTTCAATCAACGCATAACAGTTTCTTGATCGATCAATCGATTGATTGATTCGTTTTTTACGGCTTACCAACCCTTTGCAGATTATCTAAATCAAGAAAATATTTTTAGAGTGTAAGAATTTTTGTTTTTTGAGATAATTATGATTTAGTGATACAAGTCTTACCAATTAACCCATAGCTGGGAGAAGAAGAAGTGGATTCATACCTAATTAGAATTTAATAAACAAACGATAAATTACAATGTGGGGGATCAATTTTATATGACAATCAATATATAATCTGTTTCCTCACTTTGTGGTCACGGTAGTTTCTATACATTTATATTCCAGAGAACGTAAATAAAAAAAAAACATGTGAAAGTAATCATTATTTCATTGACTGATTCGTTTTTTATGGTTTATCAATCCTTCTCGGGTTATTTAAAGCTAGAAAATGTTATTAGATTGTATTATATAAGAATAGTGTCGCTGCCAACATTTGAGTTTGAACATAGATCGCCAATGAGCAAACACAGTCGATCCCATTATTGAATTAAGTAGACCACGTGACCATATAGGAAACAAATATGTGGGAGGCAGCGTGTGTCTAATTGATCACCATTTCTAGTCTATCTTCTGTTACTATTCGGATCTGCATTTCTATTCTATCCTCTATTACTATACGGATCTCTATTTCTCCTCTATTACTATACGGACCGCTATTTTCTACTCTATTCACTATACTATTCGGATTACTATATCGAGCAAGTACTATTAGTGCGAGTACTATTCGAAGGAGTCTGACACCAGTAATGTTCAACGGTGTTACTATAGTTGTATCTGCGATTACAAAGTCTCTACTACAACGAGCATTACGAAAGTGAAAACGAGTATTCTTTGATGGCACAAAAGATTGTAAGATTTTTTTGAGATAATAATGATTTAGGGATAAAGTCTACTAATTATCCCATAGGTGGGGGAGAAGAGGTGTATTCATATCTTTCCTAAAGGAATTTGTACATAAAAGAATACAACGAAGCCAACTGGAATTGGAAGCCATTATCCATCACACCATCCGAACATCCAAGCTTACAGCACCTGATATTTCCAAGCGATCCCCCTACTAGGTAGTGACCAGGCTCGACATTGTTTAATTTCGGTGATTGTACGGGAACCGGTGTTACAACGTTACATGGCCGTAAGCCTATAGCAGTTTATCTTCTTCGTATATTATATAATAATGGCGTATAGAAAATTTCCTCGATTTTCATCCAAAACGGCAGATACATTTCATTTTACTTTCGCTACCCTTAATTCCAGAACAATACCGGATAATGCGATTTGCCGGACCAACCGATGTCACGTTCTAGCAATTCAATAATACACTGACCTAACAGTTATGCGCATCTAATATATGTCTACAAAGTCATCGACTGTTAAAAACTAATATAAACTATTATTAAATCTGAATCATATGCTAAACAAGTGGTTCCCAACCTCTTTTAGCTCATGGCCCCCTTTGAACCCAGAATTCTGTGGCCCATCAAATTATTATAATATAAAAAATTACTTCCATTTTGTCGCCTATAAGCTGTAGCCCATATATTTACCTGGTCGCCCAGTAAAAATTATAAACTTTCTGTGGCCCACCTGAAATTTGCCATGGCTCAATTTGGGCATGTGGCCATAGGTTGGGAAACACTGTGTTGAACAGCTGAAAGAGTCTCAAAAACATGAGAAATTCAAATGATTGCTGGTAAGTTCTTCCGAATTAAAAGAGGCGTCCAACCATCAGTAACCATAAATTCGGCGGCGCTTATGTGTAAGTAAAACACTGAAATTAATTCCGGCGAGGTTCGGTAAGGCATATTGCCGGGACAAGACAGGAATTCCGAGGATAAAAGCGTAATGATTGTATATACAAGCAAGCAGAATAATGGTGAAGAATTGTGACTAGTCTTTCTTTCATCTTATTTCTGTTGATTTTTATCTTAACGTCCAGACTATCATTAACGTCTATAGACAATAAAGACGACAAATCAAGCTAAGGAAAATTAAAATGAGAAAACTGGACACGTCTCAGAGATGAAGAAGAGGCGTGAAGCAATGGAAATATTGTTCTACAGAAGGATGCTGAGATTACCATGTACCGAACATAAAAAATGGAAACAATAAGAATACTTATACTGAACAAGAGCGAATTGAAGTTACTAGGACACATAATGATGAAAGAGGGCTTGAAAAATGTGATACTCATAGGATATATTAACTGTAAAAGGGACAGAAGAAAACAATGCATGACCTACCGAGCGAGTCTGAGTAAATGAATGAGGGAGCAAGGTTTAGGACAGATAGCATTTGTTAAGGGCTACAAAAGACAAGACATTGTGGAGAGCCATTATCGTTAAGGCCCAGAAAAGACACGACGCATAGAAGAGGAGGGAATTTTGCTTAACTCGATAATGCCCAATGTGTTAAAGTATAGATTGTGGCTATTAACAGATTTTACATAGAAGACATATAAATTTAACCATATAATAATTGACAATGCTTCATCTAAGAAGGCTAACCAGTAGGAGTCATTCAAATTTAGCCATATAGCTATATTCTCTACTTCTACTTCTTATGGATGGCAGTTGCAATAAAAAGCAAGAGAAATGAAGATGAAAGAAATACTAGTGAAAAATGAATAATAATTGACAATGCTTCATCTAAGAAGGCTAACCAGTAGGAGTCATTCAAATTTAGCCATATAGCTATATTCTCTACTTCTACTTCTTATGGATGGGAGTTGTAATAAAAAGCAAGAGAAATGAAGATGAAAGAAATACTAGTGAAAAATGAATAATAATTGACAATGCTTCATCTAAGAAGGCTAACCAGAAGGAGTCATTCAAATTTAGCCATATAGCTATATTCTCTACTTCTACTTCTTATGGATGGGAGTTGTAATAAAAAGCAAGAGAAATGAAGATGAAAGAAATACTAGTGAAAAATGAATAATAATTGACAATGCTTCATCTAAGAAGGCTAACCAGTAGGAGTCATTCAAATTTAACCATATAGCTATATTCTCTACTTCTACTTCTTATGGATGGGAGTTGTAATAAAAAGCAAGAGAAATGAAGATGAAAGAAATACTAGTGAAAAATGAATAATAATTGACAATGCTTCATCTAAGAAGGCTAACCAGTAGGAGTCATTCAAATTTAACCATATAGCTATATTCTCTACTTCTACTTCTTATGGATGGGAGTTGTAATAAAAAGCAAGAGAAATGAAGATGAAAGAAATACTAGTGAAAAATGAATAATAATTGACAATGCTTCATCTAAGAAGGCTAACCAGTAGGAGTCATTCAAATTTAACCATATAGCTATATTCTCTACTTCTACTTCGTATGGATGGGAGTTGCAATAAAAAGTAAGAGAAATGAAGATGAAAGAAATACTAGTGAAAAATGAATAATAATTGATAATGCTTCATCTAAGAAGGCAAACCAGCAGGAGTCATTCAAATTTAGCCATATAGCTATATTCTCTACTTCTACTTCTTATGGATGGGAGTTGCAATAAAAAGCAAGAGAAATGAAGATGATAGAAATACCTGTGAAAAATGAATAATAATTGACAATGCTTCATTTAAGAAGGCTAACCAGCAGGAGTTATTCAAATTTAGCCATATAGCTTTATTCTCTACTTCTACTTCTTATGGATGGGAGTTGCCATTAAAAGCAAGAGAAATGAAGATGGAAGGAATACTAGTGAAAAATGAATAATAATTTTCAATGCTTCATTTAAGAAGGCTAACCAGCAGGAGTTATTCAAATTTAGCCATATAGCTATATTCTCTACTTCTACTTCTTATGGATGGGAGTTGCCATTAAAAGCAAGAGAAATGAAGATGGAAGGAATACTAGTCAAAAACTAATAATAGGCTAAGAAAATAGAAGAGGAATAAAAAGAAAGGAAGGAGAGGTGGAATTAGAAGTGAAACTGTAGAAAAAGTAGGCATTGGTGTAAGAAAGAGAGAAAGATGAAAAAAGAGGGAAGAGGAGGAAAGCAAATAGGAATGTATTTCTTCATGTAAAATATTTCAATAATATTAAACACACATAGACACACATGTATATATATATTTGGATATTTGTTGTTTAGAACGAATAATGTGAAGCTTCACCATTACATATTCGTGTTGAAATGTATTTGACATATTTCTTTGTTAATAAAAAAAAAGTGACGTAATTGAATGGTACGCATTAGTCATTTTCGTATAAAAGGCTAGCAAGAAACCGTGGCTTATAGTATGTGAAAGCTTTTTATCCGCAAGTGGAAGAATCAAAATTCGCAGCATGCATCAAAGTAGGGAGGGGAACGGGAATTGATGACCGACCCGTAATGAAACATCGATGAATCGTCGTCTTTGCAATCAATAATCAATGTTTGATTTAATCTTTCTGCCCCCAAATCTCACGTGAAACTGTGATCATCTGTAGTGTGCCTCGACATTGGCCCTTTCGAAACGATGGGCGGCGTAAGGTAAATACAGAAGACAATTCAGAAAATTTCATATTTTAATGTGTCTATATATATATATATATATATATATATATATATATATGTATGTATGTATATATATATATATATATATATATATATATACATACATACATATATATATATATATATATATATATATATATACATACATACATATATATATATATATATATATATGCATACATATATATATATATACATACATACATATATATATATATATATGTATGTATGTATATATATATATATATATATATATATATATATATATATATATATATACATACATACATACATACATATATATATATATATATATATATATATATATATATATATATATATATATATATATATATATATATATATATAGCCAGCAAGTATTCATCCAAACAATTTTGATTAAAAAGAATTGCTTTATTTTTTATTGTATTTTTCCAATTTTCCGATAAGGTGTTGGCTATTATAGTCGAAGTTGTGCATAAACTGTCCAAAGTTCATATTTTGTTATTTTTGTTCATGTCCTTTCGATTTTCAGTCAACAAGAATCGATAATGACTGCAAAAGTAGAAAGTACTTCGGACAATTTATTCACAACTTCTTTAAAAATTAAATAGATAGGCCTTGTCGGTTCTTCTTAATCAAACTTGTTTGGTATACACACCTACGCACACACACAAACACACACAGACACAAACACACACAGACACAAACATACACAGACACACACACAGACACAAACACACACAGATACAAACATACACAGACACAAACACACACAGACACAAACATACACAGACACAAACATACACAGACACAAACATACACAGACACAAACATACAGACACGCGCGTGCGCGCGCGCGCACACACACACACACATATTGAATGACACAGTGAAAAGATTGTGTAACGCGTTTCGTCCACTAGAAAGATTTCAAAAACGCAAGCAGTGTTTCTCAAACTTTTTTTTTGCTACAGGGTGCATTTGTAGAATAAGTAAAACTCTGGTGTGCACTTTAAATTTTATTGAGGAAAAAATTAGTCATGAAATTTGAAAATATGAAAATTTGGTTTAGCATTCCCAAAGAAGGGTAGTGGTTCAGTTTTCATTTAAAGATATTTTTAAAGAATTTGCTATTTTTTTTTTTTTAGAGAGGCCGATAATTATTTTAAATCCCTTGAGCAAGGCAAAAATGACAGGATTATCCACTCCTTAAAGATTAAGAAGTTTAGCATTCAGTTTGAAATATCAAATGACAACGACTTGACTTCGGTGTGGAAGTCATGTGCTTGGAGTCTCTAGCTTTTTAAAAAAAAAAAAAAAATTCATAAATCTCTCTTTTGATGACTTGGTGCACATCTGGCCACCTTTCAGGGCGCATTAGTGTGTCTGGGTACACCTGGCTACCTTTCAGGGCGCATTAGTGTGTCTGGGTACACCTGGCTACCTTTAAGGGCGCATTAGAGTGTCTGCGTACACTTGGCTACCTTTCAGGGCACATTTGTGCGACTGGGTGCACCTGGTTACTTTTCAGGGCGCATTTGTGTGTCTGGGTACACCTGGCTTCCTTTAATGTCGCATTAGTGTGTCTGGGTACACCTGGCTACCTTTCAGGGCGCATTAGTGTGTCAGGGTACACCTGGCTACCTTTCAGGGCGCATTAGAGTGTCTGCGTACACTTGGCTACCTTTCAGGGCGCATTAGTGCGCCTGGGTACACCTGACTACCTTTCAGGTCGCATTAGTGTGCCTGGGCACACTGGTTAAGCAACACTGTTTTACACCAAGTGTCATTATCATTATAATGCTTACAAATTACAAGAGTAAAAATGTCATTATTTTCTCTTCCTTTTAATTTGCTGTAAAATTAGATGCTTTTTATACATGAAAATAAGCTTTTTGCCTTGGAGATGTTTTAACTGCGTCTTATACTCCCTTGCGATCTATACACAAAGGATTAAGGTATGTTCATTGGGGAGGTATATATATGAAAATAGCTGCTTTACTTTTAAACTATCTCTCTTCATATATATATATATATATATATATATATATATATATATATATATATAAATGCATATGTATATATTTTTCGTTTCATTTCGTTGTTGGAAGTGCTATCTGATGGTCCGGCGTCCTTTTAAAAGGGCTCTCCTGAAATAAATTGTTATAATGGTAACTTAAAGTGGTCTGTTTTTCTTTTAAATATTAGCTCTGGATTTACATTGAGCTCTCAGGATTTCATCTTCCTTGGGATTACCCATACGGATTACCAAGTTCTTCATAACTGATATATATATATATATATATATATATATATATATATATATATATATATATATATATATACATAAATACATACATACATATATATATATACATAAATACATACATATATATATATATATATATATATATATATATATATATATATATATATATATAATTTTCAATCCGTGCATGACGATTGCCACGTGCATGAAACCCAAATGTGTACTAAACATGGAGGCACAGAATTCTTATTCACAAGTTCTTATTGTACATCAAGCACTGCGCGTTATCACTCTCCTACTCTGTATGCATATATATATATATATATATATATATATATATATATATATATCTATATATATATATTCTTGAAACCTTTTATTTTACTGTTCAGTCTCCTCAGTCACATTTTCTCAGTTTCTTTCACTCTCAGTAACCCCTAGTCTTAGTGGCATTATCGCCTTGCTTGAAGTAAAATGACCATTAGCCATTTCAAGGCGAACACAATTTTTGCCAAGAAAGTGCCCAATAAAGAGCTAGTATGACAAGAGTTGAATAAATAAAAGTTTAATCACCTCATACCGGATAAGATCGAGAGATAAGCTGAATTAATTTTTATTAATGCTTTGTGTTTTTAATATATATATATATATATATATATATATATATATATATATATATATATATATATATATATATATATATATATATATATATCGGATAAGGAACAAGTAAACGTGTTCCATCCTCTGATGGACTTTATCCCGGCAAATACAAGGATTTTATTTTGTAACAAGTATTTATATACAAGAGAAAAAAGTGTTATTAGTTTTTCAAAATTTTTTAATTTAAGAACGTTCATAAATATTCATGAGACTGGTCGAAAAGTCAGGCAAGCAATGGAGGATGCGGAGTGACACAATTAAATAAGTGATGCTCTTGAATTAAAAAAAAATGAAAATTAGTAATTAAATTATTTTAGTTTGGGATTAATTTATGTGTTATATATTTTAAATAACATTATGTTATAAATTTAACCGTTTTCTTTTAATTTTTTTAACATTTTTATAGCCAACATGGCTTGGGAAAAGAGTAATTCTTTTAGAAAAGGAGATGTTTGAAAAAAAATTCCGGGCGCAGATTTATATTTTGATCTAAATGCTTGTTACACAATAAAACCTTGCATTTGTCTCGACAGAGTCTATCAGAGGACGAAGCGCGTCGGCTAAGTGTTATGGAGTGATTTCGCAGTGGAGGCTTGTATTTATACTAAGTCGGTCCTAAAGTAGGTTCGACGTACAAAACGTTAGGAACTTGATATAATAGGTATGACGCAGAGTAATCTAGTTGTGGTCGCTGATACTTTCGTATTCGACGAACTGTCGTCCGACATCGACTGACTGACCAACTCCCCGTTTCTATTACTACACCTACTTATATTAGGTGGGAGAGTCTATTAACTATAGAATAGGTGTGTTTCACTCTAACACTAAGATAAATTTTCCTTTTTCTTTATTCATATTTCCTTTTGCAGATACATTCTATGTGAAATTTTTACACACCAACAAACACACACACTCACATCGCGTACACATATGAACATACGCGCGCACACACACACACACACACACACACACACACACACACACATATATATATATATATATATATATGGTCTATTTGGGCAGTAAATATTAATTTATACAAGTTCTTAATTAAATATTAAATATTAATTTATACAAGTTCTTTGTTAATTTTAATTTACTTCTTCGATGTTTCTTATTATTATGATATAAAGCAATGTTTAAATTAATATTATAATATTATTAAGATACGAACAATTCATGTGAATGTGTGAAACATGATATTTAAATGTGAACACGCAAAACGCAATATTTGAAGATGAAACTGAAGGCATATAATAAAAACAACAAAAATGATACTCTTCATAATGTATAACGCTATCCGAAAGTACTCAGTTATTAGAAGATATTAACCTGAAATCAAAATAATTAATCAGAAAAAAAAAAAAAAAAAATAACAAGTAACCTTCCTTGGTATTTAACGAAACGCTCTCTCACACACGTTTGCACAGGCGTGCACACACAGACACACACACGCATATATATATATATATATAATTATTTATTTTTAAAGAAAAAAAAAAAAAATTTATAACATAAATATGTTATAAAATCACTACAAAAATAGCCATTTTGTTTCAACACCTTCGGTGTCTTATCAAGTGATGACGTTATGTATATATATATATATATATATATATATATATATTATATGAATCATTCATACAAAAAGTAGATTAGTAAAGTTAATGATATAAATGGCGAAAAACATCTCAAACAAATTTATTAAAGTTACCATTAACCCACGAACCTCTCAATGAATGTTATGATCCTTATTTTTAATAACTTCAAGTTGTATAAGGTCTTTTTTTTATTTTGCTCGTACTTTCAGCTGTACTTACAGCCATCCTCAGACATGGAAATTAATTTGTTTTTTTTTTTAGTAAATCCAGGTAGCAGCGGGATACGAAACATTAAATGTTAATCGAAATATGTTTTTTTTTTAGAAATGTGTTATTAACGGATAAGAAAGTACTAGCAAAATAAAAAAAAGACCTTACAGAACTTGAAGTTATTAAAAACAAGGATCATAACATTCATCCTTTACGTGTTTACTTAATTTCAAATTTTATTTAAAATAATTTCTAATTTTAATTTTTTTCTTAATTTTTCGTCTTTGAACTTACGAATTTAAATTATATAAATTATAAATAATTAATTATTATATTTGTTAGGCAACAATAATTAAATAAACAATTCTTAATGCATAATTTTAAATCATCAGCACGAGAACGCGAATCTCATAGCGGTCAGGTTGTATTCAGCACTTGAAGATTGCAGATTTGCATAAAACTCCGAGTCGTGCTATCGACTTTGGATACTATGTATATTCACTAATATATATATATATATATATATATATATATATATATATATATATATATATTATATATATATATATATATATATATATATGCGTATAAGTATTGCCACTTTGGGACTGGTAGGGATAATTCCAAGGAGGATATTAGGGATAGCTTAATGTAGACTACAAAGCATGAGAATAATAATAATCATGAAGAAAACCTTAAATATTCATTTTGATTATAATTTATTTCGTGAATATTGAAGATATTCTCTCTTCAGATATTGACGAAATAAATTATGACTAAGATGATTGTTTAAGGTTTTCTTCGTGATTATATATATATATATATATATATATATATATATATATATATATATATATATATAAATAAATAAATAAAGAGAGAGAGAGAGAGAGAGAGGAAGATAGAAAAGAGGAGAAATGAAGAGTGAAAAAAATAGAGAAAAGAAATAATTATTTTATAAGTGAAAGTCAAGAAATCAAGTACTACACTCACTCTTTCTTTTTCTCATATAACTTTCAAATCCATTCCGTTTTTATCATTTTTCTTTTACTCTTTCTTTTTTTTCTCATCTGAAATACTTCTTTCTTTCTTTCTTTCTTTCTTTTTTTCTTTCTTTCTAATCCATTCCATTTTTAGCTCTTCTTTCTTTCTTTCTTTCTTTCTTTCTTTCTAATCCATTCCATTTTTATCTCTTTTCTTCTGATGTTTCTTTCTTTCTTTCTTTCTTTCTTTCTTTCTTTCTTTCTTTCTAATCGATTCCATTTTTATCTCTTTTCTTCTGATCTTTCTTTCTTTCTTTCTAATCCATTCCATTTTTATCTCTTTTCTTTCTTTCTTTCTTTCTTTCTTTCTTTCTTTCTTTCTTTCTAATCCATTCCATTTTTATCTCTTTTCTTTCTTTCTTTCTTTCTTTCTTTCTTTCTTTCTTTCTTTCTTTCTTTCTAATCCATAAAAAGAAGGAAGCGCCGTTGGTGTCCTCTTGGTTGAAGCTTCCCTGAGGGACAAATGCTGACTCTTAATTTAAGTGCGGTACTTTCTGGGAAGGACAAAGACACCCTGGAGGAACACAATTCATATAAACTAAGTAATTTGATAACCAATAACTTTTAAAGACAATTAATTTGCGAGATAAATAATCCAGCGACAGTTTATTCATTAAAAAAGTAACGCAATCATTTCGGACATTCCGTTGGCGCGTTTCCGAACATCGTCGAACTTTCTCTGTTTCTCTCTTTCACTCAAACACACACACACACACACACACACACACACACACACACACACACACACACACACACACATCTTTCTTGACCGGACATATTGCATTCACTCAGACTCCTGTCGTGGTGCAATGGTGAATACTTTCATCTTGAAGGCAAAGGGGTTCCACTTCTGTGGCTCTACGCTAGGCTATGTGTAATACATATAAATTTGCTGACGCTTATACAGGATCACAGAGAAACACACATATAAGCAAACACACACACGCACACATACACACACACGCACAGAAATCTGCTTTTTTCTTCTTTATTTTTTCTTTCTTACTTTCAAATCTATTCCCTTTTTCATACTTTTCTTCTTATCTTTCTTTTCCTCAAATGACTTTCTTTCTTTCTTTCTTTCTTTCAAATCCATTCCGTTTTTATCAATTTTCTTCTACTCTTTCTTTTTCTCATATAACTTTCTTTCTTTCTTTCTTTCTTTCTTTCAAATCTATTCCCTTTTCTCTACTTTTCTTCTAATCTTTCTTTCTCCCATATACACAGACTCGTGCACACGCAATATCTTTCTTTCTTTCTTTCTTTCTTTCTTTCTTTCTTTCTTAATCTTCCGTTATCAAATTCACTCAGTACTCCACTATTATGGCCTTGTGTCAAACTAGATTTATCTTAATAAATATCAATTAGATTGCCTACCGTAGACCGAACGGTTAGCAAGATTGTCTTTCTCGATATTACCAATTAATTCAGTCTTTACTTGTCCCAGCCTGAACTGGTTTTGTATCAAACGTCTCAGACACCTGCTGCTGGGTGATAGTCAAAAAATTAGCCAAATTTCTTTCTTCGAAGCAGAAGTCGACATGTTTGTGTCGTTCAATGAAAACGACCTTTTGTCAAAGTTGACAGAACTCAATAAATGCTTACTTACGCACACACACACGCGCGCACACACACTCAAATAGGCATTCCATTTTTCTTTCTCTCATATATAGTATCTACACTTATATAAATAAAAGTTGTAGAGACAAGAGGACCTTTTCTTCGGATACCTACTAAACGATTATTCGGCCTTCTTCAGGTTTATAAACCTTTCTAAAATACACTATTTACATTATTCGGACTATTGTCCTCATCTTTGTCGCCATATTTATTACAACGTTTCGGCCATTGTATGTTTCGGTTGTTGGAATGTCGAACTGAACCCTTTATTTCACTCACTGGGGTAGACTGTTCTAGTTCCACGTGCCATGTTTAATGGATGTCAGTTATCAGCTGTTAATTTCCCTCTGAAAGTTCTCCGCTGCCTTAACCGGGTATTGAACTCACAGGTCCTGTCACTGGATCTAACTAACGCCTTTATCCACTGTGCCATGTGTCCAAAATAGAAACTATGAACTAAAAAGAAAATACATCATAAATATTCAGAATGTGGAATTAATAAATTCTATTGTAGAAAATGCTGCCAATGATGTTGGTCTGTATATCAACCCGTATAAAAATGTATTCATAAGCTTTTACTAGAAAGGTTCAATGCAAAATATCTTAGGTGGATCAATAAAATCTTTCGAATCTTTAACATACCTTGGAAGTGAGTTAAATTCTGCTGAAAAGCTGTGAAAATTCGCATAGCTAAAGACTGGGCCACCTTGAATGAAATGGATGTAATCTGGAAATCTGATCTACCAGCCAACCTCAAGCGGGGATTCTATCGAGCCACTGTAGAGACGGTGTGAATGTATGGTGCCACTGCTTGGACATTAACTAAAATCCTTCAGACTAAGCTTGACATAACCTACACTCGATTGCTGAGAGCTATACTTAAGATCTCCTGGAGACAACATCCAACTAAATCACAGCTCTAGGGACCCATCTCTGAAATTTCTACAATCTTTCACGAACGCAGAATGCGCTTTACAGTACACTACTGGCGAGAAAATCAAGAACTCGCGAGTGGACTACTGTTCTGGACACCTGGCTATGGAGCAAGATGTATTGGTCGCCCAGCAACTACCTACTTTGACCAGTTATGCTATGACACAGAATGCCTCCCTAATGACCTTCCGACTTTGATGCAAGACCGTGGGTGTGATAGACACATGAATGTCGGACAGCTAATTCGACCGAATGTCTCATTGAATAATTTAGACTAATTTTTTGTATACATACTTTCAATAGGATCCTCTCATTTTCACGGACAAGCTTCTTAGTATCCTTATTAGAAGAAGAGAGAAAATTACCATATTGATATATATATTCATTTATTCCGGATACTTTCGACATTATCACAATGTCATTTCGAAGATATATAGAGATAAAGAGAAGCAAAACAAAAAACTCGCTAGTGATCTACAGTTCTGGATACCTAGCCATGGAGGAAGACGAGTTGGTCGCCCGGCAAAGACTGACACTGACTAGCTATGTGAAAAGAAACTTGTCAATTTCAAATACTTTCAATTGCACCCGTGTATTTTTTTAAATAATACCCCGAATTCATATTTATTGTAATATTTTGTAAAAATTGTTACTTTCAAAGATAATAGCAGAATTTCAATGCGCATTTTATAGCAATTAAACCCGCAAGAATCTTATTCAATCATGAACTTAAGAATTATGATTCATCAGAAAATTCAAATAGCAAAACCGTTAAATTTTCACTGGTACTGCCAGTAGTCATCTCCCAACCGGACCTATCTATTTAGCGAAGCAAAGACGTGTTAATAGCAATTATTCGGAAAAGAATTATGTTAATAACTTTTATTAAAGTTATAAACAATAGACTCACTTCTATTCTTCGTCTTTCTTTTGTACACATGTACAGTAAATTTCTTTTTGTTCATCCCTTGCTTTCATGCACATATATTCCGATTTTGGTCCACCTCTTTCGTAAACGCATGCATACTACTCTACCTTTTATGGATTTGATTTTAAGAACACTGTGCACAGCTTTAAAGATTACCAAAGAAAAGTTTGAATGAATAAGAATTTTTACAATTAAAATGATTGTACGCTCTGACGTAGTTCTCAGTGTTTCTACGATTTAAAAAAAAATATGGCTCCGCTTGAGCGTTTGTCCTACTGATCAGTGTATTCTATCACTACTTTTGTATCCAACATTATTTAATGTAAGGGGGAAAAAAACGTGAGGAGGGAAGCCATTTATTGTTGTATTATAAAATTTTAAAAAAATTATAAAATTATGAAATAAGAAATTTGACTAAAAACTTATAAAATAAGATATTTGAATCCTTTAAATAAAAACATTCTGAATTGCCTTTTAACATATTGAGAAAAAAAGTCGTGACAATGCCCTAATAATGTAGAAAAAATATGGTGGTAGGACACACACTAAAGCTGAAACTAATCGATAGGACACACACTAAGGCGGAACCAAAATATTATAATTATTCCAAACAAACAAAAAAAAAAAAAAGAAAAAAAGAAAGAAAAAAAATACAGTTAAAAACAATTGATGAACGATTTTAACCGCTTTACAAATATTGGAATTTAGCTCTTGAAATATCAGGAATACGAACTTATTTTTTCAATGAAGGCACCATTTCCAAATCTCTTCTCGCAAAACATGTCGAAATCTCTCATTTAAGCAAGAACCTTTCGTGACAGCATTTTAGCCAGTTTTGTTCATCAAGGCAATTTTAGAAGTGCCGGCCTCGACTTCTGCTGTTTGTTGCGTTAAAAGCTTTGATTGGAGATAGAATTTCTTGAAAAGGAAAAACGCTAGGGAACAGACAAGTCCACCGGCCAGTAGAAGGAACACTCCAGCGGTGTCTTTAACGTCTAAATCTGACTTTTCTAAATCATCCCTATGGGCATGGCATTTGTTTTTGTCCCGCCACCACCTGGATAGGAAAAGAAAAGAAACAATATTAAACCAAAGAATTCATTAAAAAGATAAATACGCCCCATCATTAGAAACGTTGAAGGAGAAAACAATTTCCTACTTCGGAATGGTACAACAACAACAACAACAACAACAACAATAATAATAATAATAATAATAATAATAATAATGAAGAAGAAGAAGAAGAAGAAGAAGAAGAAGAAGAAGAAGAAGAAGAAGAAGAAGAAGAAGAAAGTAAAAGAAAAGTCGAACGAATTAATAACATTCTAAGAACGAATTTTGGCTTGGTCGAAATTCAGGACCAAACAGATAAATAATAATAATAATAATAATAATAATAATAATAATAATAATAATTCAAAAAGCTGTCAAAATACAAGGGTCCTGAAACAGAAATCTCAAAAATGTGGCACATGGGAACATCAACAATCCCTGCTGTAGTTGGAGCCCTAGGAATGGTTGGAAAAGATTCGAGTAGACTAATCGAAGGGATTCCTGGAAGTCTATGCCTCAAAGAGATACAAAAAATTATTCTGACAAGTACAGCCCACACATTATGAAGGGCTTTATATATGTAATTTTTTTTCAGTGGAAAGTGTTATGATGCCATGTCTAATCTTAGGTCTCTGGACGGGACCCGGAAAGAAATGTGTAAACGCCAGAAATCAAAGGAAATTAAAAAAAATAATAATAATGAAGAAGAAGAAGAAAAATAAAGGAAAAAAGCAAAAGAATTAATAGCATTCTAAGAAAGAAGTTTAGCTTAATCGAAATTTACGACCAAACAGCCAAATAATAATAATAATAATAATAATAATAATAATAATAATAATAATAATAAGAAGAAGAAGAATAAGAAAGTAAAAGAAAACTCGAACGAATTTATAACATTCTAAGAACGAATTTTAGCTTGGTCGAAATACAGGACCAAACAGATAAATAATAATAATAATAATAATAATAATAATAATAATAATAATAATAATAATAATAATAATGAAGAAGAAGAAGAAGAAGAAGAAGAAAGAGAAAAAAGCCGAACGAATTAAAAGCATTCTAAGAAAGAAGTTTAGCTTAATCGAAATTTACGACCAAACAGCCAAATAATAATAATAATAATAATAATAATAATAATAATAATAATAATAAGAAGAAGAAGAAGAAGAAGAAGACGAAGAAAGAAAAAGCAGAAGGAAGACGTCGGATGGTTCTGGGATCTGATCAAAAGAAAAAAGAAAAGCCAACGACGACGACATAACGTAAGAAGTTTAACGAAAAAGAAAAGGAAGTAACAAAAGAATCAGAACAGGAAGAAAAAGAAAGAAAGAAAAGGTAAAGAAAGAAGTTTGTATAGATTTATAGAGATATGCGATTATCTTTCTATCGTTTTTTGTGAACGCTTATCCCAAAATTGGAGGGTTAACCCTGGTTTTGACCATTTTATGAAAATATGAGATTTTTTATCTCATTTCAGTTTGTAAAATCGAATTATTGTTTAAAAGAAACCCAGCGACGCCGGTAAATCGCCAGACTTCTCAACTCCTTTTGACGACAATAACAACAACAATAATAACAACAACAACAATAATAATAATAATAATAATACACAGTTACCCAAAATAACGATATAACTTTCCTTTGGGATATGCCAATTTAAACTGACATGAAAATAAAAGCCAACAGATTTGATATTATCATAAAAGACAAGAAATTCTGGAAGTGTGTGCTTATTGACATAGCAGTACCATCTGAGAGAAACACCTCCATGAAAATTATCGAGAAATTATCCAAATACAAGGACCTGGAGATCTAGATTAACAGGATGTGGGGAATGAAGACTGAGACTGTCGTACCAATAGTCACCGGAGCTCTGGGCCTCGTGAGAAAAGAAATGGACAATTTTACGAAAATTGTCCCAGGTAATATCAACATACAAGTTGCACAGAAGATCGCCCTATTAGGAACATCCCATATACTAAGAAAAGTGCTATCACTGAAATGACAATTCTCCCATTGGGCCTAAGGAACATAGTTCGGACTCGGCTCTACAGGATACAAAGCAGAAAGCATAACATACACAAATAATAATAATAATAATAATAATAATAATAATAATAATAATAATAACTATACGCTGGCGCATGCCAATTCAAACTGACAGGGAAATAAAAGCCAACAGACCTGACATTATCATAAAAAACAAGAAATTAAGGAAATGTATGCTTTTTTGACATAGCAGTATTATTTAAGAGAAATACCTGTATTAAAATTATCGAGAAATTATCCAAATACAAGGAACTGGAGATCGAGATTAACAGGATGTGGGGAATGAAGACCGAGACTTTACCAATAATAATTGGAGGTCTGGACCTCGGGAGAAAAGGAATGGACACTTTTACAAACAATGTCCCATGTAACATCAACATACAAGTTGCCCAGAAGATCGTCCTACTAGGAACATTCCATATACTAAAAGAAGTGCTATCAAGGAAATGAAAATTCTTCTCTAGAGACTACGGAACATAGTTTGGACCCGGCTCTACAGGATACAAAGCAGGAAACATAATATTATCTTGGTGCAAAAATAATGTCGTTTTTGACATAAAAACATATGTGAGAAAACGACATTATTTTTGCACCAACCTAATACATTAACAACAACAACAACAATAATAATAATAATAATAATAATAATAATAATAATAATAATAAGAAGAAGAAGAAGAAGAAGAAGAAGAAGAAGAAATGTATGAAGACTACAACATATGTACTCTCGGTCTGGTCAAGAAAGGGATGGAGAAATACACCAGCAGAATTCCTACAACATCAAGATATAAGAAGTCCAGAAGATCCTCCTCCTCGGCACTGCTTGCATCTTAAGGAGGAATTTGTCATACTCTCATAAAAACTCCAAATATAACGGGTATAATCGGTTCCAGAAGGACATTAAGAACAACAAAAAGAAAATACTCTGAAATAGCCTTGAGGTTATCTCATCCTTGTCAGATAAAGTTAAGCACTTCGCAATGAACTTTGTCACTAATTCCACATTTGACGACAAAAGCCATCCCCAATGTAACTTCCACCCTATCATGGAGCACAGACGTCGGGAAGTTTCTAGATTAATCAAAAGCCTTGACTCTACGAAGATTACAAGTCCGTATAAAATACCAGCGATAATTCCTAAGAACATTGGGTGAAATGTTTCCCAGGTCTATAGAAGTTGTAAGCTGTATTCACTGTTTTCATGAATTCGAGTGAGCATGAAGAGGCTTATAAACTCAGAATATGTAAGGCAAATAAAGAAAAGTTCCAAATCTCATCTGAACAGTAAAACTACCATAGATGCTGTCAATTCCCGAACTGTGTGGAATATGAGATATGATGCCAGAATCATTGGATGGACTGAGAAGAAACTGAAGTATCTATACAAAAAAAGAAAAAAAAAAAAGAAGTTTCAGAAAAAGGTGATGTTGATAGGTTATATTTTGTTTTAATAATTTCATCCCAAGCAAGGTGCTAAAGTCACTAAGACGCAAGGGGTTACAGAGAATGAAAGAAACTAAGAAAACGTTTCTTGAGTAGAAGGGACAATAAAGGACGTTTCAAAAGCACCGGAAATGAATCGTTGACGTTGCATTTAAATTTTTGAAGATAGTGTTTAACAGGAAGTAAGAAACCGGAAGAGAGTTGAACAAGTGGGAAGTGAGAGAAAAAACGTACGTATTAATACATTTCCATCTATATTTCTGAGATGAGGTATTATGTACATTATTCGGACTATTGTCCTCATCTTTGTCACATATTTATCACAACGTTTCGGCCGTTGTACGCTCCGGCTTTCTTCAGTTGGTTGGAATGTCGAACGAAACCATGTGTCCAAAATAAAGACTATGAACTAAAAAGAAAATACATCATAAATATTCAGAATGTGTAATTAATAAATTCTATTGTAGAAAATGCTACCAATGATGTTGGTCTGTATATCAACCCGTATAAAAATGTATTCATAAGCTTCTACTAGAAAGGTTCAATGCAAAATATCTTAGGTGGATCAATAAAATCTTTCGAATCTTTTACATACCTTGGAAGTGAGTTAAATTCTGCTGAAAAGCTGCGAAAATTCGCATGGCTAAAACCTGGGTCGCCTTGAATGAAATGGATGTAGTCTGGAAATCTGATCTACCAGACAACCTCAAGCGTCACTGGATCTAACTGGATTTAAACATGACACGTGGAACTAGAACAGTCTACCCCAGTGAGCGAAATAAAGGGTTCAGTTCGACATTCCAACCACCTGAAGAAAGCCGGAGCGTACAACTGCTGAAACGTTGTAATAAATATGGCGACAAAGATGAGGACAATATTCCGAATAATGTATTAGGTTGGTGCAAAAATAATGTCGTTTTCTCACATGTGTTACTATGTGAGAAAACGACATTATTTTTGCACCTAACTAATAAATAATGAATACATTTGTTGAATAAAATTTTCAGAAATAATTTAAAATTTGAAGTGCTTGTGTTTACTTCCTAGATAGAACAAGATCGAAACTGTAGCCCATTTTGCATCTTGCATTAAAGTAAGACGACGACAAGAAGAAAAAGACGAAGACGAAGAAGAAGAAAAGAAGAAACAAAACCTAGAATAACAACAACGATAATAATCGAAAATGTACTTTAATATACATTTAAAACACAATACTTTAAACAAAAAAACAAAAACAAAAGAAAACAAAAACAAAAGAAAAAAAAAAAACCCAAAAAACAAATAATAACACTCCACCAAAAATAATTTCCCCACTTGAAAAATTTAACGTACAACAGACATTGCTTTATACCATAGGAGTTTTTTCAGTCTTACAACGAGGCGGTAGCCATTATAATATATGCATGTGTGTGTGTGTGTGTGTATGTGTGTGTGTGTGTGTGTGAGAGAGAGAGAGAGAGAGAGAATAGATTTGGAGGAGAATCCCACATATATATATATTTATGAATGGTGCAGTATAATTAATATTACAATGAAGCAGTCATACAAAGAATAAATGAGTAAGGTTAATGTAATAAAAGGCGAAATCACTTCGCTAACAAATTTAAAAAGCATTAACCCACTAACTACTCGTTGAATGACGTGATCCTTGTTTTTAGATGTTTCGTATGTTCCATAAATCTGCTAGTACTTTCGATACGTCATCCTATTATCATCGGGCATAGAAATTATTTTTCTTTTAGGTAAAATTCAGGTAACATCCGAGACGAAAATAAATGTAATACAAGTCGAAATATGTCTTTTTTAAAGTGTGTTATTGTTAACAGTTTTATTTATTCTGTGTATAACTGCTTCATTGTATATATATATATATATATATATATATATATATATATATATATATATATATATATATATATATAATTATTTATTTTTAAAGAAAAAAAAATTTTTCTTTAAAAATAAATAATTATATCTGCTCTACTTTGTATTGAGCACTCTTTTAAGAATAGTAATTGTTGGTTATTGGAATTCATTCCATATACACCAATCATATACTTGGATATATATATATATATATATATATATATATATATATATATATATATATATATATATATATATGACCTAGTGAGCCAGAACCTACCTACTAGGTTTTTTAGATTTTGCTCTACTTAGTGTATTGAGCACTTTTTACTCTGTTGGTGTTTTTCTTTTGACTAGACATTGCGGTGCTGATTGATTATTTTCAACCAACACGGATGTCTTTAGTCTTTTCTTTTTTACTGATTTTTTCCCCTGATATCGGTTTGTTCAAATATATTTTTTATTTACAAATAGTATTATCCGTTTTTATCCACACCGCCAGAGTATAAGTATTGAAATAATATATATATATATATATATATATATATATATATATATATATATGAATCTGTTATCTAATTTTGGTTCAATCTTATGTTCGTATGTTCTTTTTTTAATTTTGTCAATATAATTTTGGGGACATTAGTTTTTCAGATGAATCCAGTTCATAGGAGAAACATGTCAAATTGGATACTTGCATTATTTACATTATTCAGACTGTTATCCTCATCTTCATTGTCTTATTCACAATGTTTCGGCCGTTGTACGTTCCGGCCTTCTTCAGCTGATTGGAATTTCGAACTTCCAATCAGCTGAAGAAGGGCGGAGCGTACAACGGCCGAAACGTTGTGAATATGGCAATGAAGATGCGGATAACAGTCCGAATAATGTAAATAATGCAAGTACTCATAATACCTCATCTTAGAGATCCAATCCTCTGAAGAAGGGCGGAGTGTACAACAGCCTAAACGTTGTGAATATGGCAATGAAGATGAGAATAATAGTCCGAATAATATAAATAATGCAAGTACACATAATACCTCATCTCAGAGACATAGATGGAGGTCAAATTGAAGTTTTCTTAAATTGTCTTATATATTTAACATTTCGTTGGATTCTCATCAAAATTTATTCCTTCGCTCTCACTCTCTCTCTCTCTCTCTCTCTCTCTCTCTCACACACACACACACACACACACTCACACGCACGTGTATATTAGCATGCATATACACTATAAGGTAAAAGTTTAGGTTCATCCTCTGGATTTCGAATAATTGCCTAAAACTTGAAGGTTGCGGACCCTTTTTAAACCTAATAGCTAATAATTAACCCCTTAGTGCATTCAGTTTCTTTAATATACTTTTTCCCGAATCTACATTGTTACTTAATCTTAAGGCTGGTAGATTTTAAATTTTATGCAACCCCCTCTCTAAAAACTGAACACCATGCACTAATGCACTGATTCACAACCGCCGTGCCACGACACACTAGTGTGCCGCCTGATACTCTTAACTTTGCCGCGAAATATTGTCACGGCATACATATATATGTGTTTATACTTACCTGAAACAGGTCGTATCACGGCTATGACTGGCTAGAATGAGCTCTTGGATTTGGACAGGCTATGACCAGCTAAGACCAGCTATGACTAGTTTAGATGAGCTCTTACCAGCTTGGACAGGCTATGATCATCTAAACCAGCTATGACTAGCTTAGACGAGCTCTAATCAGCTTGGACAAGCTCTGACCAGCTAATACCAGCTATGACTAGCATAGACAAGCTCTGACCAGCTAATACCAGCTATGACTAGCATAGACAAGCTCTGACCAGCGTTGACAACATATGTCCAGCTAAGACTAGCTATGACTAGCTTAGACGAACTCTGACCAGGTTGGACAAGCTATGATCAGCTAATACCAGCTATTACTAGCTTAAACAAACTCTGACCAGTTTGGACAACATAGGACCAGCTAAGACTAGCTTAGACGAGCTTTGACCAGCTATGGCCAGCTTAGACCAACGGTTCGAGTGAAAACACTCGTGTTCACACGTTAAAAACAGATCTTGTGTCACAACCTGACTCAGTGGGGGATCAAGAAAATCTATATATATATTTGTGTTTGTTGAAGTAGTAATTGTACAGCGTTAGTATATTTGAATAAATGAATAAGTATTAAACTTTTTGATCAAATAATTCTTTTCACTATTCTTCGTGTATGTTATTTGAAATACTTTGTTCTAATATTCATTTTTTAAAAGTAATTTTATTTTTTTTAAGAGCCCAAAACAAAACATTCGACATTACCCATATGATACATTTTGAATTTCAATCCAAAAGGAATATCACACAGCTAAAAAGAGTTTATCAGTTTCACTGCAATTTTCTACGTTTTCCCAAACCTAAATAACATCAAAAATAAGAAGGGAGAAAGACTACGCCCAACATAGGAAGAAATGAGGGTCTGCTTATCGCGCATTCGACCAAACATTGAAAAAATCGAGAAAAAACACCAGTCACAGGTTTACACACTAAATAAACTGCACAAATGGTTGAATAGAAACATTGAAATAAAGTAAATTTGTATTTGTGTGTGCATTGTTTTATTTCATAATATTTAAATGTATAACCTTTAAAATTTTTGCTAAGTGTGTCGTGATAAACACTGCACTAATGGATTAAATAGTTTCGGAATTTTAGTTTAGTAGGAGTTAATTAAACGAACAAAGCTTTGAAACTAACTAATTATTAAATCCAGATGGTGGCCCTAAATCTTTGAGCTTTTGCGTATGTTTTATACGTGAGCACGTAGAGATAATATGTATGAATATAATAAATACCTTTTATATAAATTTTCGATAACCTTCTCTTCTTTCATTTTCAGTAGTTCAATATTGATCTTGGTTTTAAATGGTGCACCATCACGCATAACGATTCCGTGTTCTTGGAGAAGGATCGGTGTCCCAGAGCTCATGGTTCCACAATGAGTAATCTCGGCGTAGCTGTTGATCAAATAATCGTAAACGAAGGCGAATGGCGTGGTGTTGGCTCTTGCCAGTCCTACTTCGCTCGTCACGAGACCGTCCGACTCCAACATTTTCTCGTAGAGGATTGGATACTGCTTCCGTAGCACCGACATTGTATTGGTGTCTTTCACAGTGCCGCAAGGCATATTAGAATGGATAAGTTCCTCCAAGGTGCTAATTGGGGTTTTCAGATTTGGCATGGTCAGAAAAGCGGCTAGATTAGCTGTATAGGTAGAAATGATGACCAGCACAAAAAATGTAAAACCGGCGGTCAGTATTCGGTGGGAAGTGCGTCTTGGCGAGAAGTCCGTCCCTCGCATCATAAGTGTGCCGACACTGAACCAAAGCGTTTCCTTAATGGTGAATTGGCGGGGTTCGTTCGGGAGATCAAGGATGATGTACAGAGCACTTACGCCAACCACAATACCGACAATAGCCATCCATAGGCGCAAAGAAAAGGAGACGAGGAACTGGAAGATGTTTTGCGTGCTTTTCGGTTTGTTGATCAAGATGTTAATACCAGTGGTCAATATTCCTAGGCTAAAGTCTACTACTTCATCTCTCTGTGACGTAATAGAAATAGCGCCCATTCCAAGATGTGCTGTCTAGTAAAAAAAAGAAAGAAAATGACATTTATTTTCATGGAAGCTTCATTGATTCAAATGTAATCGTGTATTATGAGTTGATAACAGTTGCAAATTACAAATATAATATTATTATTCTGCTTGTTCTTTCCTTCTTTACTTAGCATGTACGTTACGCCCTGCCATTACCTCAGGCAAACAATGGGTGATTCTCCGTTTGATTGCGAGGACAGACAGACTGTTGTAATGGAATGTCTCAGAAAATCACCCTATTGCCTCGTCAAGTATTTGAGCTTAACAACTTTAACAAAATATTGCAATAACAATCATGAATATGAACGCAGGTCATTATTTAAAGTAGTAAGAGGGCACAAATGTAACTGAGAAGTTTTCTGTTTCGCCGAAGCAGACGTTTAACACATGAGATCTTTATCTTCTCGGCTTTCTTTCTTTCTTTCTTTCTTTGAAACCAAAGAGCGTTTCTAATGTGTCTTTTCCATCTTTCCTCGACCGTTGAAAAATATTGGAAGATTTACATCGGCCATCTTGTTGGTTATTATTATTATTATTATTATTATTATTATTATTTCTTTTGTTGTTGTACGATTTTTTAATAATTATTGAATGGTAACCGACGTAGTCGTGGAACTCGAAAGGAACTTATTCAGTCATTAACTTAAGAATTATGATTTATCAGAAAATTCAAATATGGAAACCGATAAATGTTCTCGGGTAATGCGTGTAAATATTAATAGATTTTGAATTAACTTCGACTCATCGTATAAAGGGAAAATAATTTAACGAGAGCCTTAGGGGAACAAAAAACCCCCAAAAACGTGGAAGGGACAAAACAACTAATAGATTTAAAACGTGGTTGAGATAAGTAAAATAGTTTTTATTTTCTGCGATTTACACAGGTTCAATCCTTTTCTTGTTCAGGGGTATCGCATATCGGTCGTGGGAGACTGAGAGTTTGTTAGTTGTATAATACAAGGTAGTAGTCAGTGTCAGCGCAACTTTCAGGCCATCAGAAGATTGCATTTAAGCATGAAACAGACTGTTATAGTGGAACACCCCTATTCTATCGTTAATAGACTCTCCCACCTATAATAAGTAGGAGTAGTAAGAGTAACGAGTGAGTCGCTCAGTGGATCAGTCAGTCGACGATCGTTAGTCGGATACTAAAGTATCAGCGACCACAACTAGATTTCTCTGCGTCATTACCGATTATATCAAGTTCCTAACGTTCTGTACGTCGAACTTATTTTAGGACCGACTTAGTACAAATACAAGCCTCTACTGTGAAACCACTCCATAACACAGTTATAACTCTATGTTGACCTCAGTGTCAGCGCAACCATCAGAAGACTGCCTTCAAGTATGAAGGCATGAAACAAACGTTTATATTTACATGCGCTCTATCCGTGATATTGTACACTTTTACCCATAAATATATCATACCGTAAAAATATTTTTTCATTATCATCATCATCATCATCATCATCATCATATATATATATATATATATATATATATATATATATGTCTGTGTGTGGGGGGGGATAATGATAAATATTTTTTTTATATATAAATTTATTTGATAATATATCAACAATAATTTTAGAGAAAAATGTATGGCAAAGTGGAGAAGTCTTTCGTGTGACACATTTCATTCTTTAGTTTATGTTTTCATTGATATGACTGCACATGCGCATGAACTAGGGACCATGGGAATCTTAAAATTAAAACTAATATATATATAATACAACATCCAGTAATCTCTCTCTCTCTCTCTCTCTCTATATATATATATATATATATATATGTGTGTGTGTGTGTATCGGGTGTAAATTGTCCAAATCGTGTAATCGTGAGAGGAAAAAGATCATTCAAGCCTTCAGTAATGGTACTAGCATTCATACTCTGGCTTCTATTTTCAAAGTCCATTCACGAACCATCAAGAGAACGGTGAATAAGTTTAAAAAAAGGGAACAGTAGAGAGGAAAACTGGATCAGAAGGTCACAACAGGAAGGGGGATAATCATTTCAACTTAGAGCTAAAGAGATCAATTAGAAAAGATCCAACTCAATCCATAAGATGTTTGGCACACGAGAGAAGAGTTTCAGTGAAAAAATACTTGAAAATGAAATCCTACGTGAAATCTGCGACCATTTATACGATATCAGTGAGAGTGATTTGAATTGGTTCCATCAAACATGAGACTGTCGCAATTAACCAAAAACAATTGCGTAACGACAGACAGAAAAATCCTTGAAGACGAATAAGCAATGTAATATAAAATAAAAGTTAGCACACACACACACACATATATATATATATATATATATATATATATATATATATATATATGTAAGCAAATATATGTATATAGATCCGACAGTATGAAGAAAAATATACGGAAAAAACAAACAAAAATCTTTAATTGTCTTTTCATGTTGAATAAAATATAGTCTAATGTTAATTATGTTTTATGAATATGTCCTGAAGATGGTCTACTAGACCGAAACGTCCGACGTTGACATTATATTAACATTAAAACAGCATAATTGCATATTAGGATTTTTGTTTGTTTTTTTCCGTATATTTTTCTTCATATATATATATATATATATATATATATATATATATATATATATATGTATATGGTTTAACAGAAAAATTCTTCAAATTGTGTAACAGCATGGGATAATTGTTCATCCTACAAAATGTTTAATATCTAAAATACCACTAAACTAATTGACTTTCTTTTTCCCAGGTTTTCAGATAAGACGTTTAACCATCTTGATACTATTTGTCGTAAGAATCACTGAAAAACCCTTTGAGTTATTGAGCTAGGAAGAGAACAGTTTAAAATCATTTTGTGTCAGCCTCACTATGTCTTCCCAACTGAGCAATGGTGAGAAGAAAAGGATCATTCAGGCCTTCAACAATGGTACGGACATTCCTACTTTGGTTTCCATCTTCAAAGTTCATTCAAGTACCATCAAGCGAACGGTGAATAAATTTAAAAAAAAAAGAGGGAACAGTAGAAAGGAAAACTGGACCAGTAAGTCACAACAGGAAGAGGGATCATCATTTCAAGTTAGAGCTAAATACATTCTTATTGTTCAAAGTAGAATCCAATAGTGTTATAAAAACCTCGGAGATTTCCAGTAATATATCTTTAATCATTTCTAAGATACAACGGTTCAGAGATTAATCTGACAATTGAACAATTTTTTGTTACACGATTTGAACAATTTTGACTTTACACCCGGTATATATATATATATATATATATATATATATATAGGAGAGATGCAAGAAAAAGTGGAAAAAGTTTTCGAGTGATGCGTTTTATCCTTTAGGACTTCATCAGAAGTTTGTTTATGTTAATGCGACGAACGAGATACGCTGGAAATTTTAAAATAATTTTTTCATATGTGTCTTATTATTATGTTATAAAATCTACCCGATTTCATTTAGCTTCTTTTTCTTTTTTGTTTATGTTGCCATCACTTTTGTTGTTAAATATCTCAGACTGTGATAATAAAAGATATGCCAAGAATGATGAAACGTTGTAAGCACCTGGCCGTAAATTCACTGTGGATGATCTACAAATTAAAACACTTTCTAAACATTTTTATCTTAGTGAATTACCTTGTCTTTTAATTGGTTTAACAAATTTATATCACAGTTGTGGTCAGTCTCGTTATGGTGAGCAACTAGTGCGTTTAATGTGTTCTTTTGTAAAATATCTCTTTTATGTTCATATAATCTTTTATTTAAATTTCTGAGGTTTCTGTAATATATTCTTTGTGGCAATTATTACAGGTTATAAGAGTAAAATCCTTCTTCTGTTAAACCAGGAAGGGAAACTAGCCATAATGAAGCATCCTGAGAGATTAGAAGAAATGGCAGCCTGCAAACACGCAAGAGGATTTCCAATGGCCAATTATGATTCCAGATAGGTGTATTTATAGTTTTTCTTTTTAGCTTTGTCTTTCTACCTCTTTTTCCCTCTCCATTTTCCCCTCTTATCCCCCTATTGCCAGTGCAAGTAAAATTATAAATAAGTTTTTTGAGATCAAACACATTAACTTACTGCCTGACAAAACCATCTTGATAGAAACTGTGGTTGCATAAAGGTCAGTATTTTGAATATTTTATATATATATAGAAGGTAACGATAAAACACTTCACTATCTTTCCCAAGTGATAGCAGTACACAAATAATAAAGAAAATAAATCTAGAAGTGGCACAGTATTGAAAAGATACTATATATATATATATATATATATATATATGTATATATATATATATATATATATGTGTGTGTGTGTGTGTGTGTGTGTGTGCGCAAGTATGCAGAAAAATAGGAAGGAACACGTCAGGTAAATAATGCGGAGTTCCTTAGTATTTTTATTTTTAAGAAGACAGTGCTCCATACAGAAGTAGAGCTTATATTATAATATTTTTTTTTAAAATATGATCCCTTCGCTACATAAGAGTTCTCATGTTTCAAAAACGAGAGCCGAAACCATCAACATAATTATTAAAATTAAGTTAAATCAAGGTGTTGGGTCCCGTTTCATCCTCAAGCGAAAATTTAGGAATAAGCTTGTGGTTTGCGCGTGTTTATAAGTATGGTCCATTGCAACATTAATTACTATGGAAACGGCTAGGCCCGCCATCTTGGTTAGGTGGTCAGACAGTTAATTCTTATCTACAGATTCGTCAACTTCGGAAAGGTTATGCCAAGGTAGAGTGGTGTATCTATTTCAAAGCTAATGGTGGTGGTCACCGTCTAGTTAGTTTACAGTGGAAGATATTTCATGGCGCGACTGCAAGTCGTTAAGTGTCGAGAGGATTTTGTTTTATTATTATCTATCTGTTAATCTCTTTATTTATTTGTTTATTCAAATGGCTGTTCCGTATACAAACATGTTGCACTGAACTACAATTTGTTTTTTGACGACTTCACAAAGGGGTTTTTCTATTTAATGATTTGGCTTAGCTTTTAAGACTTTTATTAAACTATGGAATTTATTTATTTATCTATTTTTTTATGTTAATTATTTAATGCGAAAATTTGTTGATGTCGGCAAAAAACCGTTAACTCCTGCCTATGGTTTAATAACTTTTCATTACTTAGAAACTTAATGATGTGTAGTTTTTCGTGTAGGCATAAAGGGCATGGGTCATCTCAGGTTTTACAAGTTATTGTTCTATTTATTGTTTTCCATTTTACTTTTGGTGTTTCATTCGTTTCTTTTAGATGCCAGAAATATTGGGATAGAGATGCCTGATTTCTATTTTGAATATTGTTGAAGGATCACTTGTGTTGTCTACATCTAATTTTAAATTTATTCTTCGTTTACCCAATGTATATCCTATCAGCGTTAGGACTCTCAATAGATGAGATAGTGCATTGGTATACCACGGATTTTGTGAGGCATTTATTTTCCAACGAGAATGTTGCAATGGACCATACTTATAAACACGCGCAAACCACAAGATAGCTTATTCGTAAATATTCGCTTGAGGATGAAACGGGACCCAACACCTTGATTCAATTTAATTTTAATAATTATATTGATGGTTTCGGCTCTCGTTTTTGAAACATGTGAACTCTTATGTAGCGAAGGAATCATATTCTTAATAAAAAAATATTATATATATATATATATATATATATATATATATATATATATATATATATATATATAATCCCCTCAGACAGCAAACCCCTTGATTATTATGTTTAGGGCACAGTCGAGCGAGAGACAAACAACATTCCTTGTAACACCAACTGAAGGCAAGAATTATGGTAGCATTCTCCAACTTAAACAAGGAGATCGTCTAGAAGAGTTACCGAAGTCGTCTGGAGGCCGTGATTGAAGCCAATAGTGATTTTATTGAATAAATTTTCCTTTTATTATTTCGAGATATTTTTGTGTAATTTTGGTAAATATATCTGTTAAAATGAGATGTCAATGTTATGTTCATTTTTGCGTAATTTAGAGGGCAGTTTATCTATCGCACTGGATGTTCGAGAGATTTCGTACAAAATATGCGTTCACCGACAAGAATCGAACTTGTGTCCTATACGGAACTGTCAACTGATCTGACATGCTATACCACTCACCTACAGAGAAGCGTCTGGTTAGCGAAGTCCAAATTACTGTTTATAAACAACAAATCTTAGACGATCTTTCGCGAACCATCATATCTACTCGTGAAACGTACCTTAACGTAAACAATGACAACAATTTTATGAATCCATTTCATAATATATTTCTGCTGACAAAGCCTTCCTCGAACGGTGGATTTTGAAACCTTCACCCTGAGGTTGTTGGCGACGTCACTGACCATTGTTTTGGGGTTTTTCCTCACAGCTATAACAATGTTTCTGTCATCAACTGTCGTTGTTTTTCTTTGAGCGACCTGTTCTATGTCTGTTGTTTAGTACACCAGTAGTTTCTTTTTTTCAGGACATTCCAAATTGTTGTGTTGGCTATGCCCAATGTTTTTCCAATGGCTCTGATCGATTTTCATTCTTTTCTTAGCTTCTTTACAGGTGAAACCCAAGACTAAAACCAAGAGTAGGCATTCAGAGACTTGTTATGTTCAAACAGTCAATCTAAAAGGCAACAACTGTCAGTCACGTGTTCCAATAGTTTTCCCACTTTAAAAATGGGTCGGTTCAAACAAAAGGTGGTACGTCCTAAGTTGTTTAGCACATCTAAATGTAAATTCGGAAAATAAAAGCTGATATATATTTGGTCCTTTGATCTTAAACACAAATGTCATCAGTGAACAACCAAAACAAGGGAATTGGCCTTTCCTTTCCAATATTTTTTGAGGGGACTATATATATATATATATATATATATACAGTGTAACCCGGATATAAGAGAACCCGGATATAAGATAGATTTTATCTGGTCCCAAATTAGAGCCATACTTACCTAAACAAAAATAGACCAAACCCGGATATAAGAGAAACCCGGATATAAGATACTTATTCTCCAGTCCCGACAACTCTCTTATATCCGGGTTACACTGTATATATATATATATATATATATATATATATATATATATATATATATACACAAAAGTAAAGGATTGGTGCATACGGAATAAATTCCAATAACCAACAAATACTATTGTTAAAAGATTGCTCAATACAGAGTAGAGCAAATATAATTAATTATTCGAAAATTATAACATAAAAATGTTATAAAATCACTAGAAAAATAGCAAATTTGTTTTAACACTTCTGGCGTCTTATCAAGTGATGGTGTTGGTTGTCTTTTTCCAAGATGGTTTTACTGATTCTACCGATTTCCGGTCTTGTAGGATTAATAAGCCTTGTTGATGGCTTGGTTCTGAAATCGGGTTTATGGTCTTTTAACAAAACATAAGCTTCCTTAGCTTGCAATTTACTGACGCGATCACTTATCTGTAGTCTGTCAGTAATTCAACACCATCACTTGATAAGACACCAGAAGTGTTGAAACAAAATGGCTATTTTTGTAGTGATTTTATAACATGTTTATGTTATAATTTCCGAATAAATAATTATATATATATATATATATATATATATATATATATATACTTATACTTACCCCTTTACGAACTTCTTCTACCATTCCCGTCCAACTGCCATTTTCTAACTTGACGCCATACTGGTTTTCTTTGTGTTGGATGAGTTCGTAATCGAAAGACAAGCGTTTACTGAGTTTCCGTAGCAAATCTATGGTGAATCCTTGCCACGTTGATGTTAAATCTTTGAACACAAACGGTTTCTCCTGATTGCAGCAAAAATAAAGAATACAAATGATTATTTATTTAGTTTAGCTTTGGTTGATTAATTAAAAGACAAAACCCTTGTTAGATCAATTATTGTTGAATATAAATCTTCATAAGCCAAATGTCACAATGAATTAATAGAACGTTAAGACATCTTGGCTAAAATTGAAGATGAAAGGAAATATTAGAAAAACTTTAATAATAATGGTTGACAATGCTTTATCTTATAAAAAAATGAAGGAAATATTGGTCAAAAGTAATAAAAATTTTTCGACAATGCTACATTTATTTTAAACAATGATGCTCAAACCGTACAAGGCCCAAGAGGTACTCAAGGTAGAGAGTTACAGAGTAATACATTTAAAAAAAAAATATTACCAGCAATACTTTTTTGAAAAAAACTATTACTAGCAATACAATTTTGAAAGAAAACCAGGACGAGGGGAAAAAAAAGAGAAGGTCGATGAGACAGAATAAAAGGGAAGGGTGGAAGCGAAAAAACAGAATAATCAGACAAAAGAACTAAAAGAAAGAAAGAAAGAAAGAAAGAAAGAAAAAAAGAAAGAAGAAGAAGAAGAAATGGAAAGGAGAAAGTGACGGAGAGTAAGTCAAAGAAAAAGAAGAAAGGAAAGTTTATGGGGATATGTGGAGAAGGTAACGCTTAACCCTAGATATGAACAGATTGAGATTGTAGTGATCGGCAGTCAATTCCACAAAGAAGCGTTTCGTAAATCTAATGAAAACGATCATGCAAGTAAATACGAGTTAAAAAGAAATGACAATGCTTGGCAATGTTTAATCTAATGAACATATCGTCAAAGCCACGAAAGGAATTTGATTCCATCCATTAATCGAATATCTTGAATTACATTCACTTGATTCAATCAATCGTAGTTTGAGGTGACCCTTTTCCGTAACTTTTCAGTCAGTTTGTACAGTTTCTATGAAGAACATAAAAAAACAGATGAGAAAAAAAAAAAAAAATAAATAAATAAACAGACGAGGGAGACAAAGAGAAGGTATAGGAGACAGAAGAAAAAGGGAAGGGTGGAAGCGAAAAAACAGAATAATCAGAGCAGAATAGAAAGAAGGCAGTGACGGAGAAGAAGAAAAGAAAAAAGGAAGTGAGGGAGAGTAAGCCAACGAAGAAGAAGAAAAGAAAAAAAGAAGTGAGGGAGAGTAAGCCAACGAAGAAGCAGAAAAGAAAAAAAGAAGTGAGGGAGAGTAAGCCAACGAAGAAGAAGAAAAGAAAAAAAGAAGTGAGGGAGAGTAAGCCAACGAAGAAGATGAAAGGAAATAAGGAAGTGACGACGACGACGACGAAGAAGAAGAAGAAGAAGAAGAAGAAGAAGAAGAAGAAGAAGAAGAAGAAGAAGAAGAAGAAATGGAAAGGAGAAAGTGACGGAGAGTAAGTCAAAGAAAAAGAAGAAAGGAAAGAAGAAAGTTATGGAGAGTAAGCCAACGAAGAAGGAGAAGAAAAAGAAAGGAAAGAAGGATGTAACAGAGAGTAAACCAAAGAAAAAGAAACGAAAAAAGAGAGTAACAGAGAGTAAGTTAAAGAAGAAAGTAAAGAAGGAAGTGAGGGAGAGTAAGCCAACGAAGAAGAAGAAAAAGAAAGGAAATAAGGAAGTGGGGGCGACTAAGCTAAAGAAGAAGAAATAAAAAGAAAGGAAATAAGGAAGTGAGGGAGAGTAAGCTAAAGAAGAAGAAGAAAAAGAAAGGAAATAAGGAAGTGAGGGAGAGTAAGCCATAGAAGAAGAAGAAAAAGAAGAAAAAGAAAGGATATAAGGAAGTGAGGGCGAGTAAGCCAAAGAAGAAGAAGAAAAAGAAAGGAAATAAGGAAGTGAGGGAGAGTAAGCCAAAGAAGAAGAAGAAAAAGAAAGGAAATAAGGAAGTGAGGGCGAGTAAGCCAAAGAAGAAGAAGAAAAAGAAAGGAAATAAGGAAGTAAGGGAGAGTAAGCCAATGAAGAAGGAGAAGAAAGGAAAGAAGGAAGTAAGGGAGAGTAAGCCAACGAAGAAGAAGAAGAAAAAGAAAGGAAATAAGGAAGTGAGAGAGAGAGTAAGCTAAAGAAGAAGAAGAAAAAGAAAGGAAATAAGGAAGTGAGGGAGAGTAAGCCAAAGAAGAAGAAAAAAAAGAAAGAAAATAAGGAAGTGAGGGAGAGTTAAGCCAAAGAAGAAGAAAAAGAAAGGAAATAAGGAAGTGAGGGAGAGTAAGCTAAAGAAGAAGAAGAAAAAGAAAGGAAATAAGGAAGTGAGGGAGAGTAAGCCAAAGAAGAAAAAGAAAGGAAATAAGGAAGTGAGGGAGAGTAAGCCAACGAAGAAGAAGAAAAAGAAAGGAAATAAGGAACTGAGGGAGAGTAAGCCAGAGAAGACGAAGAAAAAGAAAGGAAATAAGGAAGTGAGGGAGAGTAAGCCAACGAAGAAGAAGAAAAAGAAAGGAAATAAGGAAGTGAGGGAGAGTAAGGTAACGAAGAAGAAGAAAAAGAAAGGAAATGAGGAAGTGAGGGAGAGTAAGCCAAAGAAGTAGGAGAAGAAAGGAAATAAGGAAGTGAGGGAGAGTAAGCCAACGAAGAAGAAGAAAAAGAAAGGAAATAAGGAAGTGAGGGAGAGTAAGCTAACGAAGAAGAAGAAAAAGAAAGGAAATAAGGAAGTGAGGGAGAGTAAGCTAAAGAAGAAGAAGAAAAAGAAAGGAAATAAGGAAGTGAGGGAGAGTAAGCCAAAGAAGAAGGAGAAGAAAGGAAAGAAGGAAGTGAGGGAGAGTAAGTCAACGAAGAAGAAGAAGAAGAAGAAGAAGAAGAAGAAAGGAAATAAGGAAGTGAGCGAGAGTAAGCCAATGAAGAAGAAGAAAAATAAGAGAGGAAATAAGTGACGAAGAAGAAGAAGAACGTACTTCAACGACCATTAATGTCCTCAAATATGCTAAAGAAGAAGAAAAAGAAAGGAAATAAGGAAGTGAGGGAGAGTAAGATAAAGAAGAAGAAGGAGAAAAAGAAAGGAAAATTAGGAAATGGGGGAGAGTAAGCCAAAGAAGAAGAAGAAGAAGAAAGGAAAGAGGGAAGTGAGGGAGAGTAAGCTAACGAAGAAGAAGAAAAAGAAAGGAAATGAGGAAGTGAGGGAGAGTAAGCCAAAGAAGTAGGAGAAGAAAGGAAATAAGGAAGTGAGGGAGAGTAAGCCAACGAAGAAGAAGAAAAAGAAAGGAAATAAGGAAGTGAGGGAGAGTAAGCTAACGAAGAAGAAGAAAAAGAAAGGAAATAAGGAAGTGAGGGAGAGTAAGCTAAAGAAGAAGAAGAAAAAGAAAGGAAATAAGGAAGTGAGGGAGAGTAAGCCAAAGAAGAAAAAGAAAGGAAATAAGGAAGTGAGGGAGAGTAAGCCAACGAAGAAGAAGAAAAAGAAAGGAAATAAGGAACTGAGGGAGAGTAAGCCAGAGAAGACGAAGAAAAAGAAAGGAAATAAGGAAGTGAGGGAGAGTAAGCCAACGAAGAAGAAGAAAAAGAAAGGAAATAAGGAAGTGAGGGAGAGTAAGGTAACGAAGAAGAAGAAAAAGAAAGGAAATGAGGAAGTGAGGGAGAGTAAGCCAAAGAAGTAGGAGAAGAAAGGAAATAAGGAAGTGAGGGAGAGTAAGCCAACGAAGAAGAAGAAAAAGAAAGGAAATAAGGAAGTGAGGGAGAGTAAGCTAACGAAGAAGAAGAAAAAGAAAGGAAATAAGGAAGTGAGGGAGAGTAAGCTAAAGAAGAAGAAGAAAAAGAAAGGAAATAAGGAAGTGAGGGAGAGTAAGCCAAAGAAGAAGGAGAAGAAAGGAAAGAAGGAAGTGAGGGAGAGTAAGTCAACGAAGAAGAAGAAGAAGAAGAAGAAGAAGAAAGGAAATAAGGAAGTGAGCGAGAGTAAGCCAATGAAGAAGAAGAAAAATAAGAGAGGAAATAAGTGACGAAGAAGAAGAAGAACGTACTTCAACGACCATTAATGTCCTCAAATATGCTAAAGAAGAAGAAAAAGAAAGGAAATAAGGAAGTGAGGGAGAGTAAGATAAAGAAGAAGAAGGAGAAAAAGAAAGGAAAATTAGGAAATGGGGGAGAGTAAGCCAAAGAAGAAGAAGAAGAAGAAAGGAAAGAGGGAAGTGAGGGAGAGTAAGCTAACGAAGAAGAAGAAAAAGAAAGGAAATGAGGAAGTGAGGGAGAGTAAGCCAAAGAAGTAGGAGAAGAAAGGAAATAAGGAAGTGAGGGAGAGTAAGCCAACGAAGAAGAAGAAAAAGAAAGGAAATAAGGAAGTGAGGGAGAGTAAGCTAACGAAGAAGAAGAAAAAGAAAGGAAATAAGGAAGTGAGGGAGAGTAAGCCAAAGAAGAAGAAGAAAAAGAAAGGAAATAAGGAAGTGAGGGAGAGTAAGCCAAAGAAGAAGGAGAAGAAAGGAAAGAAGGAAGTGAGGGAGAGTAAGTCAACGAAGAAGAAGAAGAAGAAGAAGAAGAAGAAGAAAGGAAATAAGGAAGTGAGCGAGAGTAAGCCAATGAAGAAGAAGAAAAATAAGAGAGGAAATAAGTGACGAAGAAGAAGAAGAACGTACTTCAACGACCATTAATGTCCTCAAATATGCTAAAGAAGAAGAAAAAGAAAGGAAATAAGGAAGTGGGGGAGAGTAAGCCAAAGAAGAAGAAGAAGAAGAAAGGAAAGAAGGAAGTGAGGGAGAGTAAGCTAACGAAGAAGAAGAAAAAGGAAAGAAGGAAGTGAGGGAGAGTAAGCTAACGAAGAAGAAGAAGAAAGGAAAGAAGGAAGTGAGGGAAAGTAAGCCATAGAAGAAGAAAAATAATAGAGGAAATAAGGAAGTGACGAAGAAGAAGAAGAAGAAGAAAAAGAAGAAGAACGTACTTCAACGACCATTATTCTAAGTTTGTCCTCAAATATTCCCTCAGATTTTAATGAAGAACTGTCATTTTTCCGTATAAACTTGAGTCTCTCGGCGAACGTAGCGCCATCTGGTTTCCATTCAGCAATCTATAGGAACAAAAGAAAACGGGATATTATTCTGTTATTCGTTAATTATGATTAATCAGCATCAGTTAATTAAAGGTAAGAACATATTCACGTCCTTGTTTTCTGCTTTGTAAATGCCGGAAATAGTTTCATACGACAAAAGATGGCCGAAAATGTTGAAATGAGACATAATCAAAACTTTGAATTTGTTTTTGAAATTAAATTCACATTATTTTATTTATTTTAGAAATGGATTTAAATTTAACCAGCCAGAAACATTCGTATTTCAAAACACGAAAGAAGATAAAAGGAAAAAAGTCTTTCAGCTTCATTCATAGTATCGACACCATAAATGTCAATAATTAGATATCAGGCAAATTACTGTATATTAATATTTTGGTATGATGTGTCAGAGTCCTAAAATTAAGAAACAAACAAAATAAAATATATACATATGTCTTCATCCACTTTAAAAGGTCAAAGGTGTAAAGGAATATTAGAACACAAGGCAGCAACCATATTTGTCTGGCTCCCTGGGTATGATGATAAACTCTATCCTCAGTAAGGCCTCTGATTGGGAGGCTTTGAGGAGCGTGGAACCACCTCTTCATTGCTGTTGTTCCTAGGTTCACCCTGACCTGGGGTGGTAGCACCTGTTATAATCCCAGCTGTGGGCAAATAGTTAACCCCCAAACTGGGGTTAAAACACTATGAAAGTATAAAAATAGATTTTTATAGCAAAAATACCAGCAATACATTTTATAAAAATATTACCAGCAATACATTTTTGGAAATATATATTCTATTCATACGAACCTCTCCTAAAAATCTTGTCGGCATTAAATAACCCATTGAGGTTGCTATGCTGTAAAACAAAATAAACTAAACCAAATCCTATTTAAGCAATGAACGCAAAATATATTTGATATATCAGAAAATTCATCACTAATTTGGAGGTACTGACTAGCAATACATTTCTGAAAAAATTTACCAGCAATAGATTTTTGAAAAAAAATATTACCAGCAATACATTTTTGTAAAAGAAATTACTAATGCTCCCATGAAAATTAAATTTTGGCATTAAAGGACTCATAAGGAGTTGACATGCTGCTAAACAAACAAACGAATCTATTCTAAAATTCTTGTCGACATTAAATAACCCACTGAGGTGTTGATATGTCGTAAATCAAAAACTCAAACCCCGCAAAATATAAACTAAATGGGAATGTCAATAAAACCAAATTCTCTAAAAGAATACATCAATGGAACCAGACTCTCGACAAAAACCAACTTTACAAAAATATGTCAATGAAACCTGAGCTACAAATTTATTTCTTACAAAGAATACATATTCTATTCATACAAACATACCCTAAAAATATTTTCGGTATTAAATAACCCATTGAGATGTTGATATGCTGTAAAACAAAATAAATCAAACAAACCTATTTCTCTGTTTGTCATACGTTTGCTCTCTTCCTTTCCTGCTTTTCTTTCACTCTCTTTTTGTTTTCCTTTTCCTCCAGATCTGTTAATCACTCTCTACCGTGCCTTCGTTATATCTGTTCTCGATTCTCTTATTTTGCCCGTTCTGTTGTCGTGCGCAAATGAACAGATAAGCACTCGCTTTTCTTTTCGTTTTCACCCAACTTTGTTACCCTTTTTTTTTCATTTTCACCCAACTTTGTTACTCGTCCTCTACCTCTCCTCTTCTATGCCGTTCCCTATTCATTTATTTTCCCAGTTATACTAGCGTGCTAATGAAGAGATGAACAGCCGCTTTTCTTTTTGTTTTCTCCTCCTCTTTTACTTGCCCTATAACTTTCCCCCTTTACAGCTGGCTCACTCTTCCAACTTCTTTTCCCAGTTCTGCTGCCGTACGCTAATGAAGAGATGAGCACTCGCTTTTCTTTTCGTTTCCTCTAGTTTTGTTACTTGCCGTTTTTTGTTTCCCTCGCTAGCTTTTTTACTTGTCCACTACATCGTTCTACTTCCACTTCTTTTATTTCCCAAGTTCTGCTGTCGTGCGCAAATGAACAGATGGGCAGTTGATGATTATATTGTTCGTGTGTGTATTTCGCATTTATAATTTATAAGTCTACCATTCGTCCATGCATTGAATATTGCTGTCATATCTGGTCTGGTGCTTCTATGTATTCAGAGATTCAAGATAAAACGCAAAAAAGAATCTACAATGCTATTGCACCTGACTGGAGATCCTCGGCTTCAGTCACTTTCCCACCACCATAACGTAGCTTCCCTCTGCCTTTTCTATAAATATTTTCACAGTAATTCTACTGATGACCTTTCATCTTTGGTACTCTATGGTCGTCCTGGGTGAGACGATAAACTACGTCCAGCAGCAAGGCCTCTGATCAGGATGTTTTGAGGAGCGTGGGACCACCTCTTAATTTCTGGTGTTCGCAGGTTCACCCTGACTGTTAGGGTCCCAACTATGGGCAAATAGTTAACTATTACCAGCAATACATTTTTGAAAAAAAAATATTACGCGCAATACTTTTTGAAAAAAATTATTACCAGCAATTTTGAAGACCACCTCTTAATTGCTGGTGTTCGCAGGTCCACCCTGACTCGGGCTGGTAGCACCTGTTAGGGTCCCAGCTATGGATAAATAGTTAACTATTACCAGAAATACATTTTTGGAAAAAAAATATTACCAGCAATACTTTTTTTGAAAAAAATTATTACCAGCAATTTTGAAGAAAAAAATTACCAGAGACAGATTTTTGACAAAACAAAATATTACCAGCAATAATTTTTTTTTTTATCGGCATTAAATAACCCATTGAGGTTGATATGTCATAAAACAAAATAAACCAAACCAAACCTTGGTACTCTATCGGGACGAGAAGTTTACCTCTTCCCAACTGATCTTGTACCTTAACTATCAGCTTAAAGTCAAGATTAGGACGAAAAAGCGAAGACTTTCTCTATCAGAATTTGCAAAAGGTGGGTGTGTCTTGAGTGAAAGGAGTTGACCTGGAGTGGCATTTTGATGCCGATTAGACATTAGGACATTAGTTATCTGTATGGAACATTGACAACAGTGTTGATCTAACCGTCAATAATCTCGTGATTATATTTCATTGGCACAATATTCTTCTTCTTTTATCTATCGTGTCCCTTCAGGACTTGGCCGGTCATAGCTCTCCACAACTTCTTATCCTTTGCAACTCATAGTAATGTTTATTTTTTACTGCTCCCTTTCACAGTTGTCATAAATGTACAGAACATTATTAAGTAGGTTACTCGTTAAATTCCTTCTACCACTCTTGTCTTCAATCTGTCTTGTGAGTGTCAATTTTAACAAACCCTCCTTTTTGATTGTGTCCCAGAAATTACAGCTGTCGCTTTCTGATTTTAAGTATGAGTTTCCATTTTCCTTAAGACTTTTTCAAAGGCACAATGGAGTTACAGTGGATACTGGTTCGGATTGAGGAATCGGAGAGCCGAGTTCGAATTCCAGTCAAATCCATTACATTCACTTTTATGTGCTAATACCCTTGGGAAAGATATGAATCCTCTTCTTCTCCCCTATGAGTAAATAGCAGGACAGACTGGGTTCTATAGCCTTGGATGGTAACTGGTCTACTGCAGAAAGAAATGGCAAACTAGTGCGGGAAAAATCTGTCACGTCAGTCATATATTGAAAGATACATAATCGCCTAAGCGTGTATCATGCATGGCACATAACTGACTGACATTCTTTATATTCTCAGCATCCTTCTGTAGAACCACATTTTTGTTGCTGCAGATATCATATGTGAGGAAATTGGCCATATAGGAGGAATGATATAACATAACAGTTCAGCATTATATTCTCTAACAAGACTTTCCTCATACTTTTTTTTTGACATTTTTTGCGAATCCAATATGCCATTGGGCTTTTGTCTCCTATTTTTTGTCATCTGTTAAAACAGCTCTCAGATATTTAAATTAATTACTTGATTTTTATATATAGAATTAAATAACATATTCTTGAAATTTAATGAAAAGCTATTTAGTTTTTTAAAAGCCATCAATATAACTCTCAAAGTATGTGTGTGTGTGCGTGTATGTATGCATGTATGCGCGTGTGTGAGAGCGGATGTTGTTCATGTATATGTGTGTGTGTGTATGTATGCATGTATGTGCGTGTGTGTGAGCGGATGTTGTTCATGTATATGTGTGTGTGTGTATGTATGCATGTATGTGCGTGTGTGTGAGCGGATGTTGTTCATGTATTGCCACAGTTTTCATCCGATTTTGATGTAATTTTTTTGTTTGATAGATAATTCTTAAGTGCCAGTTTTGAGTCAAAATTGTTGGCGACAACGGCTCTCCACTACTTCCTGTCCATTATAACTCTTAGCAACGTTTTACTATCTGTTCTTGGATATATATATCTTTCATGAAAACTTTAATAAAGTAAATACTTTAAATTATCATAATAATATTATCTATATCTAAAATTCTCAAAATGTGAGTGTGTGTATGTATGTGTGTGTGATCGGATGTTGTTTATACATTTCCACAGTTTTCATCCGATTTTGATGAAATTTTTTGTTTGATAGATAATTCTTAAATGCCGGTTTTGAGTCAAAATTGTTGGTGACAACGGCTCTCCACTACTTCCTGTCCATTATAACTTTCAGCAACGTTTTACTATTTACTATCTGTTCTTGAATATATATATATCTTTCATAAAAACTTTAATAAAAATAAATAGTTTAAATTTATTATTATACAGTTCCCTTTTCATCGCCACTCCCATTTAAATTGTCACTCCCCTCATTTGGTGATGTCCCTCATTTGCACCCAATTGTTGTTACTAATATTGATTTCCGGGTGGGCTGATTTAAACTTAAACGGCTCCAATTGAACCGCAAAAATTCCCATTAATGAAAAACCCGGTCGAAGATGGGTTATACTGCTAGTACATTATATACTATAATTATTCGTGTATAATATACATTTGTATATAATACGCACCTCTAAATTTCGGGCTCCGACATTTTGGAAAAATCTCTCGTGTTTTATGCACACTTTGTTGGGCTTTAATTTTATAGCAGTCTTTTTTCTAAAACTCAGTCTCAAACGCTGAGGTCGATGGAAACCCATCTTGCCTTCATCCCTGATGACATAACTGATATTCTTCAAGTACTGGACATCAACTTCCTAAATCCAGTCAAGTCTGTGAACAACACGTGAAAGTTGATAGAGAGGCATTCGTCGACCAAAGATTTCTGTTATCTACAGAGTGCGATGGATGAATTGTCGTCTGAATTACGCAAAAATGAAAATAACACTGACATTTCATTTTAACAGATATATTTACCAAAATTACACAAAAATATCTTGAAATACTAAAGAGTAGATTTATTCAATATAATCGCCATTAGCTTCAACTGCGGTCTTCAGACATCTTCGGAATCTCCTGAAACTCTTCTAGACGGTCTCCTTTTTTTAAGTTGGCGAATGCTGCCATAATCCTTGCCATCAGTTCATCTTTGGTGTTACAAGGAGTTTTGTTGGTCTCTCGCTTAACTACACCCCACATATAATAATCAAAAGGATTGCAGTCTGGGGAGTTAGATGGCCAGATGTAAAGGTGATGTGGTCGCAGAAATTGTCTTACAGCTATGACTGGGTTCTCCTGCTGTGTGGAATTGTGTAGACTCACTATTAGACTCAAACAGCCCTTTACGAATCATCTGCACTATCCTCAAATTGACACACAAACACTCTGAAATATTCGAATTGGAGCTTCCAGCGCGAATACCAAGCAGTACATCAGAATATTTCCAAATTTCTGGCGGAATGTATTGCGTCATCGTGCTCTTTTTCTCACAGATGATGCCCAACTGAACTTACTATAAATCAAAAGCATACAACGCATGTGCGAAGTTAAAAATATAAAATGGCGACAATTACCCATCGCCCCTGTATATATGGATACTAGAAGCTAGACAGAGAATCCCTGAAACTATCGTCACAAAGTCATTAAAAAAAATGCTGCATCGCAAACACAATGGTTGACAGTTAAGATAAAAATTGACATCTTTTCTGTGGAAGATGGATAAGATGATTTTGTTGGTTGGTTTTGTTTAACGGCATATCAACACCTCTATGGGTTATTTAATGCTGAAATCTAAACATGAAAATTAAAACTTTGTAATTAATTCAAGAGACTGACATTATTTCACGATTAAATTATAATTAATTAGCTGCATTTTTTTATCAAACAACCTTACAAAATCAAGCGAGAAGTGAATATTTATTTTTCCTTACAAGAAATGAAATTAATCATTGCAAATTGTTTTATTATCGTTTTTGACATTTTATACTATATTTTCATTTTGCTACAAAATGTATTGATTGTCATTTTCCTATAAAAAATTGTTAGTAATTTTTTATTATAAAATGTATTGCTGGTAATTTTACTATAAAAATCTAATATATAAAAGTCTAATTAAAAAAAGATTTGTTGTTTATAAACAGCAATTTGGACTTTGCTAAACAGACGCTTCTTTGTAGCTGGGTGGTATAGCACATCAGATCAACTGACGGTCTCGTATAGGATACAGGTTCGATTCCTGTTGGAGAGCGTATATTTTCTTCGAAATTTCTCGAACATCCAGGTCGGTAAATGTAAATGCTGGTGTTAATTTAAAAAAAAAAAGAGCATTTACTTAAATGAATTGTCCCTAATAAAATGACGTATAAACATATATATATATATATATATATATATAATGTGTGTGTGCGCGAGAGAGAAACGTATGAAGAGCGGGTGATATCATTTACAAAAACGAAAAGATTAAAATGACGATAACCAACGAGTTATCATTCCATAAAGCAATGCACCGTCCATTTACAAAGACTCGCCGGCGCCCGCGCACGCGCAGATGCGACATTCAAAGCCACTTCACCTTTTTATGAAAGAGATGCAAAATGACAGGCAGTGTTTATCATCTCCGTACACAAATGACACTCGACACACAAATGCAATTCAATTAAAAAGCCCATTTGCAGCAGACTGAACGTCTGTTTCACAAAGATTTGAAACGAACAACTGAAAACAAAGAAAGAATAATCAACTCCGTCAATCCTTACATCAAGTCAAACAAAACACTTCACAATAGACAGTGTATAAAACTGCTGATTTGAGATGCATTGGCGTTCGACACTGAAAAAAAAAAAAAAAAAAAAAAAAGACAAAAAAAGACTAGTGTAAGACAAAAGTTTTCTTGACCAGTGTTAAGTGAAACCCGTGTCTAGATATTAAAAGCAGTCTATCATTTTTACTATATTCTGAGATCGCCTTTTTATATATGCATTTTTAAATATGTACAAGAATTACAAATGCAGGAAAACAGACATGTGTTCAAAAGTTTTGTATTGCCCCTTATTTAGGAAGTTTATCCATAGCTGTGGCTTACGGCCACATAACATTGAAACACTGCTTCTCGTACGATTGCCAATTAAGCAACGTCAAGATGGGTGACCACCTTATAAAATTTATAATTTACTGAAGTGTACAAATTGGATATGGACAAGATGCATGTGCACCAGCAGATTATACCTAAATCATTGTGCCATTAAATGACACCTTCATTTACTTCAAAGTCAAATTATACTGACCAATTTATCTATATTATGATGTAATATGTGAAGTAGCGATTATCAAAATCGAGCCTAGATGGGAATACGATGGCAGCTGACATCAAACAACGCTGGTAAGCTCAATCACGATGACTTGCGACTTCGTGCTAGCATAACCAGCGGCGACTCCCAAGTAGTTCCGTCTAATCAAGGTATGTTATGGTTTTTATTTTGTTGCACACTGAATCGTCTCCTCAGGCCGATAACATCAAAAAGACACATTGATTAATCGACTATGATGAGATTCGAATCCCGGTTTCATGGACGGAAATCGAACGTTCTAACCACACGGATATATATATATATATATATATATATATATATATATATATATATATGTGTGTGGGGGGAGAGAGGGTGTGTGTATTCGAGCAGGTTGATTTTTTACTTTAGAAAATCCCCCCAAAAAGAAGCAGTTTATGTGTATAGCCTGTAATTTTCTCCAAAATTAAGACCCGAAATCTCACGCATCACACACATACATGTGTGCATATATATATATATATATATATATATATATATATATATATATATATATATAAGCTTTAATAAAAGTAAAACGTTTAATTGCTAAAGGTTTTCTGTTCTTTATCTTATCATTCTGTCGGTTTCCGCTGCATATTTGATCTGTATGTGATGCCATCTCATATATATATATATATATATATATATATATATCAAGCATGTGCCTTTATGTAGTAATATATATATATATATATATATATAGTTAAACCTAGAGCTCTCTACTTTATATTGAGCACTTTATTTAGTTATTTTGCGTACTCGTATCGGGATTTTTTCTTTGGTATTTGGACTTGAATGCTAGACGATTATTTTCGGCTAACGTACATGTTCTTGGTTCTTTATTTTTTTATTCCTTTTTTTCCCTTTGGTGTTGGTTTGATTATTCGCAAATCAAGACACCGAAGGTTTTCCGAACGAGTATAATTTCTTATACTTATAAGATTACTACTACTAATAATATATTATATATATATATATATATATATATATATATATATATACACACCAGGGAAAAAATCCGTGGGTAATTAATCCAAGTAGATCCTATTAATATAAAATATTAAAACTGATCCACAAAAGAAAGATCAATATAATTTTTATTATAGAGCATAGAAGTTAATTACAATTAATTTGATCCAAACGATGAGGTAAATCGTTTGAATCTCATTAATTGTAATTCACACACACACATATATATATATATGATATATATATATTTCATTTTTCGTTTCATTTTTGGAAGTGCTATTTGATGATCCGGCGTCCTTTAAAAGGGATCTGGTGAAATAAATAATTATAATGGTACCTGAAAGTGGTCTGTTTTTCTTATGTATATATATATATATATATATATATATATATATATATATATATATATACGTAAATTTAATAGGCCGTAACTAAAATTTGAGGTATAACAAGCCAACAAAATTGTTTATTCTTCTCGTTGAAAAAGGACCAAGGAGTTTCCGGAAATTCCGACTTTAAAATCTTTCTCTTCGTGCTTCAATTTATTCAAAAGGCTAATATATAATAGATATCATCAACTTTATTGCCAATATTAGCATTTTGGCGTCTTATTCCTCAAATTTCATTAACCGACCTATTAAATCTACATATAAGAAATAGACGTGGTCCATCTTTCATTTTAATATATATATATATATATATATATATATATATATATATATAGATAACTTTTATAACAGGTGATACATCTTAGTTGTTATTAGATTCGTCGCGTGATATGTATCGGTGAATTATATTTTTAAATGCCTTTTCCACTCTGTTCATAATTAGGTTTCTTCTTGTGACGGTAGAAGAAGTTAATGATTCTCATTTTTGTTTTAGACATGACTTATTTTTTCATAAATTTCGTTCAAGCTAATTTTATTTATTCGTCGACGATGTGGCTAGGGTAGTTTTTGTGGATTAGGGTTTGTTTAATGCTGCTAAGTTCCTTAGAGAATATGTCCGAAGAAGTGATTAATTTCGCTCGGTAAATCATGATTTTTTTTTTTATTACAGCTATTTTGTGTATGTGAGGACATTGACTTTTGTAATTAAGTAAACACGAGTTTCAGTTACTGAGTTTTATATATCTATGTATTTATGTGTGCGTTTGTGTGAATGCATTGTGTAGCCGGGTGAGTTTTGGTGTATGCAGATATAGGAATATATTAAGAATAAATTGCAAGGTTCAAACGAAAGCTCAGACCCTGCAAAGCAAATAAAATGCTTTTATCAATGCATGACAAAAACAGAAGCCATTCTGAACCAGCGATTATACAAGACAATACAATTCATTTCATCTTACCTCTGTTATAAAAGGTTGGTTCGGATAATACTGAAAGAAACACAAGAATTAATCTGAAATACATTGAAGACGTACATTTATTTTTCTTTGAGATAATTCTTCTTTTTTGCTTCTGGATTGTGTTGCTCGAAAATTCAATTTCTCGTTTTGATTTAAACAGATGCTAATTAGGGCGTGTCAAAATATTTCTGTATTTTACAGACTTTTACTATTCAATGTGGATATTTAATGATAATTCATTTTTAAGGCTACACTAGATTGAAACAGAAGCTCCCGTAGGATCAACTGGTTTCTACCTGTAGGAGTGACCAACCTAGGGAATGCCAGCTGCTGATATCTTACATGTGTTGGGATGTAATGGAGAGAAGCGAGTCCTAATTCCAGTCGGCTTCTAATATTGACTTATGCGCAAATACCCCTGAGAAAGGTATGAGCCCACACTTTCTTCGCCCGACTATAGGTTAATTATTAGGGATTGTATCAGTAAATCATTATTATCTCCAACAAATTCTTACAAACTAAAACTATGTCTGGCTTTAAATAACCTGTAAAGCGTTGATAAACCGTAAAAAAATCAATCAATTAATTATTGTTGTCATTATTATTTAGTTTCTTATTACTATAAACTTTATTTTAAGTGGTGAACGTGTTTAGGTAGATATCCTTGTTCGTTTACAAGTGTTTAGGTAGATATCATTGTTTGTTTACAAGTAGTGAAAATAACGTCTACCGACCTAGATCATTGGATGTTTTATTAAAGAAAATATATTCTTAGCAGAAATCGAATCTGCTTTTTTTTTTTAAAGAAAACGAGGAAATTCACTTTTGATCCCTAAAATAACTATCATAGAAATATGTAGGTTCGATTATTTCTAAAATAACTATCACAGAAATATGTAGATTCGATTCCTAAAATAACCTCTATTGTAAAAATACTGTCGTATTAAAATAAAAGGTCTAAGTGGCGCTTATGATAGAGCGTTACTGAATGAAGTACAGTGCTGTTCAATAAAAGTGACTCACCTGATTTTTTTTACCAAATGTTCTCTTCTCCGATGAAACGAAAGCTGTGCTAAATTCAAAGGATACGCGATCTAAAATCTAAAGAAGAAGCTTTGAAAGCTCTTTGAATTTAGCAGTAAGTACTGTCAAGCATCTGTTCAGTGTAATGTTCTGGGATGCTTTTCTTTTCATGGAACTGGTTTCTTAAAACCTATTGAAAAGACCCCCAGGAGTGAGCAGTACAAGAGAATTTTAGAGTCTTTTCTGCTCCCTTCTTCTGAAAGGGTGCAAATCGACCCCACCAAGCTCATTTTCATGCAGGATAATGTCCCCTGTCACAAATCGAAATTGAAGAAGGAATACTTTGATGAGAAGCAGGTGAGTGTTATGACATGGCTGCCCCAATCTCCTGATCTCAAACCCATAGAAAACTTATGGAGCATTATAAAGTACAGGCTCTCGAGAAAGCAGTTGACCAACATGCTTCATAAGTTTTCAATGTGGTTGAGGTCAGTAGATTGGGGCGGCCATGTCATAACACGCTCCGGCCTTCTTCAGGTGATTGGAATTTCGAACTGAACTCTTTATTTCGTCCACCGGGGTAGATCGTTCTAGTTCCACGTGCCATGCCTCTTCCGGGTGTCTCAGTCATTTCCCTTTAACTCAACTCTCCAGGTCTTTGGTTCATGGCACAGTGGATAAAGACGCTGGTTAAATCGAGACTCAAAGAGTTGTGAGTTCAATACCAGGCAACAACTTGGAAAGTTCAGTTAAAGGGAAATAACTGAAACATCCGGAAGAGGCATGGCACGTAGAAGTAGAACAGTCTACCCCCGGTGGACGAAATAAAGGGTTCGGTTCGAAATTCCAATCACCTGAAGAATGTCGGAGCGTACAACTGCCGAAACGTTGTGAATATGGCAATGAAGGTGAGGATAACAGTCCGAATAATGTAAATGATGTAAGTAATCGTAATACCTCATATCAGTGATATAGAAAGATATTAAAGAATGGAGCTCGACAGAACATTTGTCATCGACAGACTAGCGAGATGCTTGCGGCGTTGCCTCTGTGGGAAAGGAATTATGTTGCATAGTTCCCTGGTGGGGGTGATCTTATCGCGTCTTCTCTTGGTCGGAGATCGCTGGTTGATTTGGTTCCGCAATGAATGACATCAACACGGAGAATTTTACCTTAGCTATTTCATTAATGTCAACATGTACTAACTATCCAGTGGGGTCCACCCCACTTACTGGGGGCCGTTTCAGACATGAATGAGAACACATGCTTGACGGTTAAGACTCGACTCCCTGAAAAACCTTTTTTTATCGATCATTTTCACGCTAGCTCAACCAACCAAAATCGACTTACTTATTTTGGCTTGCATCTGACTTCGAAGATCAACCTCCGGGAGTCGCAGCGGAGATACAATTCTCCCTAAAAATTATAGTCTGCTAAACTATTATTTAACAATTATAGGGTTAAAAATATGTCATCGCCCGCAAGGCCGTCAAAACGATTTTGAACTCTGTCAAAGTTGGAAAAGATTGTTCCAGCCCAGATAATAGCAGCAATATTCCATATATAGTTTGATCTGACCTTTGTAAATATAATGTATGTCAATAGAAGTCAGTTACTCGTTGAAACGGTAAATGGAACCAACCATTATTCCAGCATCTTTAGCAATATATCGTAGATATGAGTTCCACTTAAGGTCTGGGACGAACTTGAGTTCCTATAGATATTCAAAGCAAGGAGCTTCTTTAAAGGTGCCACCATTTATCATGGCTGGAGAAAATACAGGGTCTGTTTGGTGATGAGGAACTTTACTAGATTGGTTATAGAGGGACTGAAAGTTATCAGCTAGTTTTTCTCTAATGAACTGTGAGAGTTAGCTCAGATAAGAGATCAGCCACTAGACTTGTACTTTGGAAGCGCACCCATAAACTGTGGTATCATCTGCATAGATATTTACAATTGATTTGAGAATGTTCCTAGGTAAATCGTTAACATAAAGCAGAAAGAAGGTAGAGCCTTGGGGACGTCTGCATTGATCAGGACCGAAGGAAAAACCTAAGAGGATTCTTACATTAATCAGGGTGGAGGATAGTGTCTTGGGGATGCCTGCATGGATCAGGACCGAAGAGAGAACCTTGGGAACACCTGCAGTGGCCAGGACCAAAGTGAGAGTCTTGGAGACTGCTCACATTGATCCAGATTGAGGAGGGAGCTTAGGGGAACACCTGCATTGAGGGGTACGTACATTGATCAGAACCGAGGAGGGAGTCATAGAATTAGCGATAGAGTAGCTAGAGGCTTGCGGCGTTTCATTTGTGGCAAAAAAGTGTTGTAGCGCGGAAAATAAGTAATCACACACAAGACTGTGTGGGCGCTTTTGAACTCTACCAAGGCTCATCTGCATAAGTATATCAAGTCCTAAACATAATGATGTTTACATTTATTAACCTGTGCACACGTATAAACACATTTAACAGTGTATTTGACATGCGAAAGAGATGTTAAATTCTCTTTTAGTCGAAGCAAATGAATTATTTTTTTTCAATTTATATGCATTGAGCAGAGAGGCCTGTTGACACTATAAACCACAATCTCTTAATAAAAAAACCTACCGGTGAATTATCTTGACCATGCTGGTAGAGATAGAGTGTATAATTTTTACGCTGTCCAGTGTCGTTGAAAGCTATCCAACCTGTTTTTCCGTCTTCAACAACTACCTGCAAAGAAGAGTAAAATTATATTAATAATAATTTATTATCACTGATGCCTTTGACAGCGATCGCTCAATATCACTTATATAATATCCCGTTATCAAATGTGGCTTAGAGCAATGTCCACGGCATGTAAGTTAGTTATGCTGTGGTGATGCGTATGTTGTAACCTAGAAAAGGGTTACTGAATGAGGAATAACCAAAAAATAGGTTGGAAATGAAATAGTAATTTTTATAACATCAACAAAATACAATACTCGCCAGCGGCGTGAAATAGGTAAACCACTGTTAGTGGTGGACTACTTAGACAGCATATTACCTCCACTTACAATAGTGTCCAACATATTTATGAGGATTAGGACATACCCATTAGTGTTCATAGGTATGGTATATAGCAGTTTCCATACCATTTTAACTAACTCTTGATAGTGGATATGAAGTCTTCTAATGGGTTGTAACCTAGAAAAGGTTACTGAATGAGGAATAACCAAAATGGAGGTTGGAAATGAAATGGTAATCTTTTTAACATCAACAAAATACAATACTTACCAGCGGCGTGAAGTAGGTAAACCACTGCTAGTGGTGGACTACATAGCCAGCATATTACCCCCACTTAGGATTGGGACATACCCATTAGTGTTCATAGGTACAGTATATAACAGTTTCCATACCATTTTAACTTTGTCTTGATGGTGGATATGAAGTCTTCTAATGGGCTGTAACCTAAAAAAGGTTACTGAATGAGGAATAACCAAAATGGAGGTTGGGAATGAAATGGTAATCTTTTTAACATAAACAAAATACAATAATCTCCAGCGGCGTGAATAGGTAAACCACTGCTAGTGGTGGACTACTTAGACAGCATATTACCCCGACTTACAATAGTGTCCAACGTACTTATAAGAACAATAAGAACGAATCTACTATCATATAACTTTTATTATAATATATTGTTATAATTGTTCAATTTTATTATCTGTTATTGTTGTTAATCTCTTACTGTGTCTAATAAAATCTACGAGAAGAAAGTAACTACTATCAGTCACGTAACATTTATTATAGTATTATAGTATTATAGTATTATATAGTATATAGTATATTGTTATATTGTATTCTATCACCAACTCATATTAGTTCATGCTAAGGTTCATGCTATAGCTTCAGTTATTAAGAATGAAATAAATTAAATTCGCTTCAATATTGATTGATATTTAAAAGACTTTCAGAATGAGAAAACTGTAAATGTATTGATCAGATACTCACCGATTTTAAGACGTTCATAAACTTTTCGAAATCAAAACCTGCCGTGCGATTGGCTATATAAGAAAATATTGCTCTTTTCGTCACTTCCGCCACGTCCTGTGCAATAGCGTGTTCTGGAAACATCTGGAAGCTGTTTAACTTGATATATCGGAAAGCATACAGATTGCACTTGGCCAGAAATAATTTCATATGGAAATAGTTATTTCCCGATAGTGAGTCAAAACTGGAAGTCTGAAAAAGAAATTGTTAAAACTTCACGGGACAATTCTAATGATAAACAAGAGATAAACTATCGATAGAAATGGAACCATTATACAACTCTGTCCATTTTTTGTTAAGCGTGGATACCTCGGCGTTGTGTATAGCTGGCCACTCGTATTCGAGGATAGACGTCTACTAGTTCGGTTAGCCAATCCCTATTGCAGACGCTTACTAAGGCGAATTTGTGTTTATTCAACACCCACAGAGCCCATCTGTGGTTTATACTGCAACTTAGTTAAAGTTTCTGGGAAAGAGCGTGTTATCTAGCATAATCAACAATTTGAACGCTCAAACCCTCGGCTAAGATGACTTCGTGCTAGCACAGCTATCGATGGCCCTCAAGGGTTCCGTCTACTCACAAGGCTTGGGTCAAACCATGTTATAGTTATCAGGCACTTTCCAGTCCGATAACATCAGGAAGTCGACCCTGGTGAGATTCGAACCCGGGTCTCATGATCAGAATGCGAACGTTCTAACCACTCGTGCCCATAACCTCGGTGTGGTGTAATGGATAGCAAACTTTTCATTGCTAAATTGATTTTAACAAAGTAGTGAGTTCGATCCTCGGTGTACTACCCACCACCCTTGTGCCACATCTAAACTACGCTTAAAAAAAGACTATTTTTCGTTAGTCGTTAAGATCATTTCGCAGCCACGATAATTTCGATTATTACGTAGAAAATTAAAGAACAAAATCAAAAGGTGATTTGTCTTCGATTTTACTTCTCAGGGGTTGAATTATTTTTACAACTTTAACCAAGATGACATTTAAAATACAACTTTATATCTTTTAGCGATCCTCTCTGTGAATATAAATTTTGTCTGCCTTTTTAAAGTCCTAAATAAAAGTTAAACCATATCTATTATTATTATTATTTGTGTACGTTATGTTTCCTGCTTTCGATCCTGTAAAGCCGGATCCAAACTATGGTCTTTAGGCCCTAAGGAGAATTGTCATTTCATTGGTAGCACTTTTCCTAGTATATGGGATGTTCCTAGTAGGGAGATCTTCTGGGCAAATTGTGTTATGTTGATATTACCTAGGATACTTTTCGTAAAATTGTCCATTTCTTTTCTCACGAGGCCCAAAGCTCCGATGACTATTGGTACGACAGTCTCAGTCTTCATTCCCCACATCCTGTTAATCTAGATCTCCAGGTCCTTGTATTTGGATAATATCTCGATAATTTTTATGGAAATGTTTCTCTCAGATGCTACTGCTATGTCAATAAGTATACACTTCCTTCATTTCTTGTCTTTTATGATAATGTCAGGTCTATTGGCTTTTATTTCCCTGTCAGTTTGAATTGACATGTCCCAGAGGATAGTTACATCGTTATTTTGGGTAACTGAGTCTAGTTGGTGCTCATACCATCTCTCAGTGGTTTCGATTTTGTGCTTCTTGCATATCGTCTAGTGCACATATGCCGCTACCTTGTTATGTCTGTGGGTATATTCAGTTTTCGATAGTTCCGGACATCCTTAGATAATATGGTCGACAGTTTTATATTTTTCGCAGATCCTGCATTTCGGTTTAGTTCCATCCTTGATAATGTAACAGTGATAGGGTTTGGTCCCGAGCTGCAATAATTAGGCCTTCTGTATCAGCTTTCAACGCGGGGCTCCTCAGCCACTGATGTGTTTTCTGTTGGTTCACATCTGCTTTTTTCGTTCCTCTTAGGTATTTGCCATGTAACGCCTTGCCCTAGAAGATTTTTGTTTGTTTGTAGGGTTTCAGGTATGTTAAACTGTTTCTTGATGAGTGCAACTCCTTTGTTGATGGAGTGGATTTGGTGTTTTACTATTAGTAGGAGAGAGTCATTGGTTTTTGTGAGGTATGCTACCAATCCGATTGTTTTAGTTTATAGAGTTGGATAGACCTTGGCCTCCTAAAGCTCTTGGTACGTACAGCCCATCAACATCTGCTTTGGGGTAGTACATCCTCATTTAGGTAAGCATTTTTCTGGTCTTGGCGCCCAATCTTTTAATGTCATTCAACTTCCATTTAATAAAATTGTATTTTACTACGAGTATAGTTATGGTGTTAATAGCCTTCATTTTATTGGTGTTAATAGCCTTCATTTTATTGGCTCGCATTAAGTTCGCTTTCCAATATCAAACGCACTCTCATATATTCTTTTTGGATATTTTTCTTCATAATTGAATATTGTATTCCGTCTCCTTCATTAATTCTTAAGTATTTGTACGTACCATCTTGGTTTAGTTCCTTAATGTTGCTGTTGATATCAAGGTCTAAATCTATAGTTTTCATTAGTTTACCTCCTTGAAGGTGGCTTTGATACATTTATCGATTCCGAACTCCATTTTCGCTGAAGGTTTTGCCAATGGTGAGTAGGTTTTTCTGTTCGTTTTCATCCTTGGCAAACGTTTTAAGATCATCAATACAGAATAGATAATTCAGTTTGCCATTCTGTGACTTGTATCCGTAGTCACTGATTGTTCAGTAGGCAGCTGGGTGGCGCTAATGCAAGGCAGAAGAGTAATGGTGACAATGAACCTCCTTGGAAGTTCCCGCTTTTGATGTTGATTGGTCTCGATGTTAATGACCCGTTTGTATCGTTTAGATTTAGTCTACTCTTCCAGTTTTTCATGCTTTCTGTTATGAATTTGTCCGTTGTGTGGAATATTCTGTATATTTTTAGGCCCTTCTCTATCCATGAGTGTGTTACACTATTGAACGCCTTTCTGTAGTCGATCCATGCTATCGATAAGTTTTTTTTCTTGTTTTCACCTCTTTCAATATTGTTTCATTGATAATTAACTGGTCCTCAGGCGCGTAACTTTCTCTTTTACATCCCTTTTGTTCTGCTCAAGGAAGTTGTATTTCCTCTCGGTTATGACATGTAATCTTTCTGTAACGAAATTACTGAAGTCTGTGTCTTCTCCTTCTTCTGCTCAGTCTTACACCGCAGTCGACACCGATACGAACAACACCTGTGACTTTCGCACAACTGAACCGCGCTGCCCCAACTCTCGCAAACTCTCAGCTTTTATGCCGGTGAGGCATACGCTTATGCAAATGAATACAGGCCTCGCTCTCAGTCTGGTCGCGCACGCGCACTGCCATTTTTGTGTCCGCCGCCATGACGTTTGCCTCGTCAAATGTTCACTCATACATTTGTTACATGTAAGAAGGGAGGATCTTGTACATTGTTTTTAGGCAGGTGATGGGCCTATAATTCTTCGAATTCTGTGTCTCTTCTGTTTTTGGGAGTATGTATGTTACTCCCCACATTAGGGTATTTTCTGGGTTTATGATTATATCATTGTATGTCCATGCGAGGTCTTGGTGAGTAATAGATAGGTTTTTTATTCATAAATTGGCTATTCGGGATATTCCTGGTGTTTTCCATTTTTGTCACTCTATATATGTGTTGTTTCTGTTGTTGCTTGATCCACACAGCTCTTTCATTGTGCATTTTTTTTTTACCAGAACTCCTAGATTTCATGGATATTAGGTGGGTCATTTACCTCTATTTTATTCTTTCCAGTACTCGATATAGTTTATTGGGGTTTTTATTGAAGATCTTGTTTTGCCAGAAGAATTTGTTTCTTTTTTGATAACACCTGATAGGACTGGGTAAAGGAACACCATCTCTCTATACTACCCAACCAGCTATATTCACCTAGCCTTCGGGCACTTCGATGTGGTGTAATGGTTAGCAAACTCGTCTCGCGAGGTCAATTACGAGTGAATAGTGAGTTCGATTCTTACTGAGTGATCCATCCTTTCGGCTTTGTGTCATATCTAAGCTACGCTTAGAAAATCAGCATAATTATCTGGCCTTGCACTTACCGACTTTTTATATAGCTGCAAAACGCTTTGATTGGAGAAAGCTTTCTTTAATGAGAATCAGACTCAAGAGTTTTCGGAATTTTGTTAAGAAAGTATAGAAGAACTGCCTGATAATTTCCAACAAGTAATTGCAAGTAATGGCGAATATAAAATTGAATAAAATATAATTATACTTATTATAAATTTCGTAAGGATTACCTACAGCCACATGACTTTGAAACAGCGGTTCAAGTTCGATCAACGTTAAGCAACGTTTAGCCTTCTCTGTACTTAGCTGGATGAGTACTTGGAAATGTCAGGTATTGTAAGCTTGGATGCACGGGTGTGTAATGAATAACAACTCGCAAGGAGAAACCCGAGAGCCGAGTTCGAATTCCACTCGAGTTCGTTACAGTCACTCACGTGTAAATAACCTTGGGAAAGGTATGAATCCATCTTTTCTCCCCCAGCTATGGGTTAATAAGATTTGTTCCTATAACTTCGGTTGACAACCATTCTTCCGCAGTAAGCAACGACAGTCTACAGCGGTTATTCTTCTGTCAATCATGAATCGAAAAAAGACATGAGCCCAAAGCGAATAATCCAGAACTTATATTAGGAACTAACCGCCTTCTTACTGCTAGAAAATGTATTGCGTAGCTACACAAAAATAGAAAGGGGCACGAGACAAGGATGAGTCTTCTCTCCAGATTTGTCCAACCTCTCAAGAGAAGGCCGCTCACAGGAAAAGAAATTGGAACGAGATTGGTCTGTCTACCCAACGCGCCCTATTTAGCTGAGCATGTGCTAACCGATTATTACCTTTTCGATCACTGCAAAATACTTTGATTGGGGGAAAACCGAATTCAAGAGTTCACGTTACATCCTTCGGAATTTTACACAAAAGCTATCGAAGAGTTGCCTGAAGCTATTGCAAATAATGGCGAATATATATAATTGAATAAAATTTAAGACAAACCTCTCATCAATAGGGGTGGTCCGTTAAAGTCGATTGTCCGTAGATGGGAAGAGATTATTTTTGAGTTATAAAACCATTATAGTAACTGCCAATAGTTATGATCATAATGTAAATACTATAAACATGTATATATGGCATAAATATATACTTAATATAGATATATTAATCAAAATAACAAAAATAAAAGATTTCTCACAGCTAATTTCTCCCGTACGCGCTAATGTATCGTACTTTATATACTGTACACCCATCTCAGTTTACAACTGACACCGCCGCCAAACGGTCACTTTGAGAACTAATACTACTCGTTCCGCTAAGCCCGCAAATTTTAAAATACATCGTTGACGATTTGGAAGTTTTTTTTCCTGCAGATATTTTTAAAAATTTTTCCTGCAAATTTTGTCCGTTGCATCCGAAGTCCGTTGATGGAAGAGGTCCTTAGATGAGAGGTTTGTATGTCGTTTATTTTTTGAAGAATAAAATTGACAAAACAAAGACGGAAATTATTTAGGCTCAACCTGATAAGTGAGCGCTGAATTTTAAAAATCTAATTCAGAGTCGAATTTTTTAAAAACGTAAGTAATAATCTTCAGTTTTATTACATAAGTTCTAACCATTCTTTTTTTTAAATATATGTCTAACACTTAGTTGAGTCAAGAAAATCATATAGTTATGGAAAAATCTTAAATATAGAACTGTTAGGGGACCTTACCCATAATAACATAATGGACTATTCCATACGTAATAAATACTGCGCCTCAAGAGGAAACAGGGAGAGTTCTGTCTGAAGTCTAGAGTTCAGTCTGAAGTCTGGAGTGAAGTCCGCCCGAAGTCTGTCTGTCAGTCAGAGCGAGCGAGCGAGCGAGCGAGCGAGCAAGCAAGTCAGTCAGTCGAGTCAAAGGTCCCAAACAGAGTCGTTCAGACAATTACTACTAAACCTGATTGTTCGTACTAACACTTTCTACTTCTCTGTATATATTCCTGTTTGTAATATATCTGTGTTATTCCATATCCGTATTCGAGTTCTTCTTTATTGGTTCTACCTTGGACTATCACCGTGGTACAAGGAACTGGACCATAACAAGGACAAAATGGTGTTGATTTAAAACAGACTTTCAGAAAACGTCTCATAGGCCTACTCGGTATATGCAATGAGAGTTTCATATAATTGTGAAGTTTTAGAATTCAGAATAAATTGAGCGACAGATCGCATACGAAAAATTCTATTTAATAGGAGCATGATATAAATTCAGTACAGTTAGCCCCCGCCTATACGCGTCTCAGCATTCACAGCTTCACACATTCGCGGATTTTTCTTTAGAACATATGTACTTGTTATTCACGGAAACCCCGAATATTTGAGTGCTTTTCTGAAGAACATAGGTATAAATTATTCGCTGAGAACTCCCTCGATTCGCGTATTTTTTCGATAGAACATATTTCAAAATATTCTTGTATTATTTCCTGTTATTTCAGTGACTTCAAAAATATAACAGTCCATTTTTATGGTAAAAATTGGCAGAATTGTACATCTTCATTCTGAAAAACAAACGCAAAAACATGCGTAGTGCTTGGGCTTTGTAACGCTTTTTTCTTTGTTAGGAGCTGCGGCTGGACTCTTCAAAGTGGCTTATGCTAAGTTTGGTGGCATCATCACAGTTCTGTTTTTAGAAAATATTTTAAACTTTATGTTTTAGGTTTTGTTACACATATTCTATACAGTATTTTGAATGGTTCTATGCGTAATTAAAAACGGTTATTGTACGTATGAAAGAAAATTTACGCTAAGTGTATGGTCACCAACACTATTTTTCAAAAATGTTTTTAAAAGGATCTGGAATGTTTCTGAAGTGTTTAGGATGAAAGTTTTAGACATATGGGGTTTTAACAATCAAAATAGGTATTTATAAGGACTTTTACGTGGAGTTACACGTATTCAAGGATTCTAACTATTCACGACCGGTTCTGGTCAATAAGCCCCGACAATACGGGGGGACTCACTGTAAATATTTTACTATCGTTAATCCTTTTGATTCCCCGTAGAAGAAAAAAGAAAAATAATTCTCGTCATCCAAATATCTGGGATTCTTAACCTAGGGTCCTTGAGGATGAGAGAAAAATTAACATTTATATTCGCTACACAGCCCTTGACCCAATCAACGGTTTCCCTTTAAAAGAAACAAGGAAAATAAATCCCGACACTGCTTAAAAGAAAACGCACCAGTCACTAGTTACACTGCCGAGCGCTAGGCGTATCTTCATTTGCAATTTGGTCCAGGTTCACCATTTAAACGTGTGTCATCATTCTCTGCACGATCTCCATCTTTTGCCACTCCATGAGCAAGTGACAATTCACATTTTCCACAGTTTATCACGGCTTCATTATCTTCTCATATCTTGATGAGGGTTAATTGACCACAATTTCTTTCAAGCGTGGCTGGCTGAAAAGTGATGTGTGTGTATGAGGGTGCACTTTGGAGAAATGTACGTACAAATGTTGCAGAAAAAAACAATCAGACTGCGAGTATCTGTTGTCTGTCTATCTGTCTTTCTAAGAAAGGCTAGGGTCTTATGATCATCTTCATCATCCTCTTTCGACCTCCCTATGGTTGGTCAGAAATCCATTGACAATCTCTTTCCACACTGTTCGGTTCTGTATTGCTGTCTCTAGATCCTCAGTGTCCAACCCTGAGTCCCGAGCTATGGTGTCTGGCAAAGTCAATTTTCGTGAGAAGACACCCAAAAAAGGATGCCATAAAATAAAGATGAGACAACCTCCCCGTAGTCTTAAGTTGTCTTAAAGAAATGTCTATGTTTCATCATCATCATCATCATCATCATCAACAACAACAACAACCTTCGACCTTCGACCTCCCTGTGGTTGGTCGGATTGACAATCTCTTTCCACACTGTCCCCAGATCACCAATGCCAAACCCTGAGTCCCGAGCCATGGTGTCTGGGAAAGTCAATTTTCGTGACAGTTCCAGACGGATACCAAAGTACTTATAGCGGTCCGTGACTTAAGGGTCCCATGACTCAAAAAAGATTAAGAACGAGTACTATATATCGTTTGTTTCAATCACGACTATACTGTTGTAATTTTCTCAATAAATTTATTCTTGCGACCCGCAACTAATTTTTGGCAATCACTGTAGGCCCTCACATTGTTTTTAAAAATTGTGTATACCTGGTCGAAATCATACAGCCAAATTGTTTTTTTTTAATTTCACTTACCGGATCAACAAATACAAATGTTCTGAATTTATCCTTCAGTAACTGGAATTTGCTTGCCTGAAAAAGAGTTCAAATTTGAAAAAAAGAAAAATTAGTTCACCGATTGTAACATGAGAGGATTGTTTATAATAGGTCATTAAGTCCATTTCTATTGGTTATATATTTTACATGTTCACTGAAATAGACTTGATTTTTTTTTCTGTGGTGTGCATTGGGATAGACAAAGATGCATTCTAAAATCTAAGCAGTGTATTAAGACACAAAAAATTTCTTTAGAGACAATGAAAAGAATATTGAAATGTTACGTGATATCTGTTTTCCTAAATGGCAGTAAATGCTGGACAATCTCCTTAAAGATGAAGAAGAGACTTGAACCAACAGAAATGTGGATCTACAGAAGGAAGCTGTGAATACTATGGACAGAACATGTGAACAACGACAAAGTTTTAGAGAAAATGGAAACAAAAAAGACACTTATACTTAACATCAGGAAGAGACAGTTGACGTTTCTAGGTTGCATAATGAGAAACGAAGGCTTGAAAAATTTGATACTCACATGACAGATTGAAGGCAAGAGGAACAGAGGAAAATAAAGGATAACATATTTAATGAGCTTCAGTAAGTGGATAGAGGGGTAAGTTTTAGGAGAAATAACAAAAAGACAAAATTTATTAAAAGTGACAAATGACAGCAAATTGTGGAGAGCCATGTTCGCCTACGTACTGAGTGGGGGGGACGGCGCTTAAAAGAAGAAAGATCACGAAAATATTGTTGCCACAGATTTTAGTCTAGTTTTCTGTACAATTTCTTCACAGAGGAAGCGAGATTAAATATCTCGAAAGTGTTTAAATACAGGATGAAAAATACAACACTGAAATCAGATCGTGGATTAGAATAACGAAACATGACTTCCAAAACATTTTTTAACATCATTTCATCCCAATAAAGGTGATAAAGCCACTAGGACGCAAAAGATTACTGAGTGTTAGACAATATGAGAAAAAGTACGATTAAGGAGAGAGGAAAATAAAATAATGAGAATTAAGAAGAGGTAAGATAACGATTGATATTGCATTTAAATCTTTAAAGAGCAAACTTGACTGGAAAGCAACAAGCCGGAAGAGAGTTCCACGAGCAAGATGTGCGACAGAATAAACTGTTTGCATTGAACTTACTGTTACATCTAGCCATTGCAACTCTAAAATGATGAGACCTTGCCGCCAATCTCGTACTGAGCTTAAATTCATAAAATCTAGGTACCATGGAGGAAAATTCGTCAGAACAATTACCATGAAAATATTTATAGAAAAGTCACAGGGAAGCTACGTTGTGGCGGTGTGAAAGAGACTGAAACAGAGAAACCAAGTCAGGACCAATAAAATTGCAGATTCTTCTTTGGATTTTATCAAAAATTTCTAAATATATAGCGAGGGCCACAGACCAGATGTGGAAGCAATACTCAAACCAAGGACGAATGGTAGACCTATAAATATGTAAGAGAGATTCTGGCGATAAAAATTGACGAACTGAGCAATGTATTAAAAAATAAGAAAATTTTGTTAGAAATAAAGAAAAGATTGCTGAATTGCTATGTAATATTCATCCTCTCATTTGCTAATGAATACTGGACAATCTTCTCACATGTGAAGAAAAGAGTGGAAGCAACAGAAATGTGGTTCTACAGAAGGATGCTGAGAATACTATGGTTTGAACACGTGAGCAACGACAAAGTCTTTGGTAAAATTAGAAATAAAAAAGAAACTTATAGATAGTATCAGAAAGAGTTGAAATTTCTAGGGTAGATAATGAGGAAAGATGGGTTGGAAATTTTGACACTCACAGGAACTATTGGTGGCAAGAGGGACAGAGGAAAACAGCGCATAACATACGAGCTTGGGTAAATTGTTGACAGAACAGGGATTAGGAGAGATAGTAAAAAATAGTCTAACAGCTACAAAATACAGGAAATTGTGGGTACACATGATAGCCCACGTCCTGGAAGGACACGGTACATAGAAGAAGAATATTAGTTTCTTTAAATGAAGCAATGACGATGACGTCATTCTTTAAATGAAGCATTGACAGCCATGATTCTTTTTTGTCTCGTCATTGTTTTATGGCAAAATTTAGTTGCTTTTTGTTTGCTGGTATTAATAGTGACGTTAACTTATTAGATGAATCATTGTCCACTATTAATAATTCAATAAATATTCAATAAGTGAAAATCATTCAAATTTATCCATATAGCTATATTCTCTACTTCTACTTCTTATGGATGGCAGTTGCAATAGAAATGAAGATGTAAGAAATACTTATAAAAATTAATAATAATTGACAATGCTTCATCTAAAAAGGGTCACCATCAAAGGTCATCAATTTAGCTATATAATCTAGTTCTACTTCTTATGTATGAAGTCGTAATAAAAAAGAAATCATAAGAAAGAAATATCAACATTAAATTAATAATAATTGATAGTGGTTCATTGACTAAACAATTTCACGTAATATTACAACAGAATGGACATGTAATAATTGTTCTTTAGGAGATTTGGAGGCTATAGGCAGATACTAGTCTTTATAATTCATGAAATCATGACAAAAATACACCCCAAAATCAAATGCAATTCTAAAAATCGATAATGGTATTTATATAATTAGATTTTTTATTTTAAAAGTTGCAAGTTTCCAAAATTATTCTGATTTTATATAGAAGAGGGAAGGTGCCAATGTGGACAACAAATATAAGCATCTTACACATTAACACTTGCGTAATAGTTATGGGAGAGTAAGGTTTTATAGTTATGGGAGAGTAAGATTTCATAGTTATGGGAGAGTAAGGTTTTATAGTTATGGGAGAGTAAGGTTTTATAGTTATGGGAGAGTAAGATTTCATAGTTATAGGAGAGTATGGTTTCATAGTTATGGGACAGTAAAGTTTTATAGTTATGGGAGAGTAAGGCTTTATAGTTATGGGACAGTTAAGTTTTATATTTATGGGTGAGTAAGATTTCAGAGTTATGGGAGAGTAAGGTTTTATAGTTATGGACAGTAAAGTTTTATAGTTATGGGAGAGTAAGGCTTTATAGTTATGGGACAGCTAAGTTTTATATTTATGGGTGAGTAAGATTTCAGAGTTATGGGAGAGTATGGTTTTATAGTTATGGGACAGTAAGGTTTTTTTTTTATAGTTATGGGACAGTAAGGTTTTATATTTATGGGCGAGTAAGCTTTCGTAGTTATGGGCCAGTAAGGTTTTATAGTTATGGGAGAGTAAGGTTTTCTATAGTTATGGGAGAGTAAGGTTTTATAGCTATGGGAAAGTAAGGGTTTATAGTTATGGGCGAGTAAGGTTTCAGAGTTATGGGTGAGTAAGGTTTCAGAGTTATGGGACAGTAAGGTTTAAAGTTATGGGATAGTAAGGTTTTATAGTTATGGACAGTAAAGTTTTATAGTATGGGAGAGTAAGGCTTTATAGTTATGGGACAGCTAAGTTTTATATTTATGGGTGAGTAAGATTTCAGAGTTATGGGAGAGTAAGGTTTTATAGTTATGGGAGAGTAAGGTTTTATATTTATGGGTGAGTTAGCTTTCATAGTTATGGGGCTGTAAGAGTTTATAGTTATGTGAGAGTAAGGTTTTTTATAGTTATGGGACAGTAAGGTTTTATAGTTATGGGAGAGTAAGGTTTTCTATAGTTATGGGACAGTAAGGTTTTATAGCTATGGGAAAGTAAGGGTTTATAGTTATGGGCGAGTAAGGTTTCAGAGTTATGGGTGAGTAAGGTTTCAGAGTTATGGGACAGTAAGGTTTAAAGTTATGGGATAGTAAGGTTTTATAGTTATGGACAGTAAAGTTTTATAGTATGGGAGAGTAAGGCTTTATAGTTATGGGACAGCTAAGTTTTATATTTATGGGTGAGTAAGATTTCAGAGTTATGGGAGAGTAAGGTTTTATAGTTATGGGAGAGTAAGGTTTTATATTTATGGGTGAGTTAGCTTTCATAGTTATGGGGCTGTAAGAGTTTATAGTTATGTGAGAGTAAGGTTTTTTATAGTTATGGGACAGTAAGGTTTTATAGTTATGGGAGAGTAAGGTTTTATAGTTATGGGACAGTAAGGTTTTATAGTTATGGGAGAGTAAGGTTTTATAGTTATGGGACAGTAAGGTTTTATAGTTATGGGAGAGTAAGGTTTTTAATGGGAGAGTAAGGTTTCATCATCACTCGGTAGACTATGAATTTATTCCAATCTTGATGAACAGTATTACTCCCAAAGAGGCTCTTTCTGTCTATTGGAACTATAAGTTGTATATTCACACTACCATTTTGTTTATGTGCCAGAAAATGTTGTTTCTGTTGGAAAGCGGCATCAGACAGAAGAATATATTTTCTCCACCAAAACCATGCGAACACTTTTGAACTCGATCAAGTCTGGAAAGTGATGACTGAATAACGCCAGCCCATGCATGGCACCAATACTCTTTTTTTTATTATCTAATGTGACTTTTGTAAAGATAAAATGTAGCAGAAGAACACTATCGAGGTTTTTGGTTCTAATCTAGGTCCAGATAATTTGTAACGATACATCTATCACTCAGCTGTCCATCGTCAATGCTTATTCTACATTGTGTCTTGAATCCTCTTCACGTTGATGTACAACAAAAACTGGGAAAAAAATCCGTTGCATGCTTACATGATCGCGAACACGAAAAACAAATGGCACGCCGAAAAATAAGAATTCTAACCCTGTTTCTAATATTATATTCAGAAGTTTTATTCAGGGCTTAGCTTGCTCGGTTTGGGTGGGTAAGTAGGCGACACTTTGGACAGTTATCTAAAAACGTGTATATAAAAGTTGTCTGAAAAGCCTCCACCGACTCATTTATTCTAGTGTTCTCCTTCGACGGATGCCGCTTAGAAAATTCCAAAGAACCCATCCGCTGGCTATAAAATAGAAACACCTGAGATTAAGATAAGATCGTTCTTTTATGTGTTTCGTTCTTTCGGACAGATTCAGTGCATAAAAAATTTGGCCTATGTTGTCAAAACATAGTTATCTGCACAATTCCTTATGTATAACATTTCCCACCCAGTCAGGTCGATTCTGGTATGATTTCTTTTTGCTAACATTCGCTGATTATGTCATTGTTTCATTTTTATTTCCAGTTTATATCTGTTGTTTTTTGTGATTTAGCAAGACTACCTTGTATATAATTAGTCCATATGGTGTTATTTTCGGTTGATAGTAAGTAATTCTCAGATTCTAGGATATTCACTGGTCTCTTTGCACAGTCTTTGAACTATTTTTGGTACCTGTGTCCCCATTTTCATTTCCATTTTGATCCCAAGGTTAACTTCTACCTTTTGATCCCAAGGACACTGTTTACCTTTAAATCCCAAGGACACTTTCTACCTTTTGATTCCAAGGACACTTTCCATCTTTTAATCCAAAGAACACTTTCCCCCTTTTGATACCAAGGACACTTTCTACGTTTTGATCCGAAGGACACTTTCCACCTTTTGATCTCAAGGATATTTTCTACCTTTTGATCCCAAGGACACTTTCTACCTTTTGATCCCAAGGACACTTTCTACCTTTTGATCCCAAGGATACTTTCTACCTTTTGATCCTAAGGATACCTTCTACCTTTTGATACCAAGGACACTTTCTACCTTTTGATCCCAAGGACACTTTTTACCTTTTGATCCCAAGGATACTTTCTACCTTTTGATCCCAAGGACACTTTCTACCTTTTGATCCCAAGGACACTTTCTGCCTTTTGATCCCAAGGATACTTTCTACCTTTTGATCCCAAGGACATTTTTTACCTTCTTTGGACATCGGACTACACTTTGAACTTCCAGACCTCTTTGGACCTCTGACTCGCTTTGAACCTGCGGGCAAAGGTATGAAGTAAGCTCCTACACCCCATAACTGGCCCTGGCAATAAATTAAATCGTGGTTACATACCTCCGAGAGAAAAACTGTACTCAGATTATGTTTACTTTCTCGCGGGCTGCAGATAATATGAAGAGTTTGAGTCATATACAAGGCGTTCCGAATTACAGAAGCGATTCGTTTGGTCATTTTCTTAGGGTCAGTGTTGATCACATATTTGACAATAAATTTTCCGGCGTATATCATCTGGTTTGCGAGATCATGACATTCTGTAGAGAGAAAGAAAGAGAGAAGGAGAAAGAGAGAAAAAGAGAGAGAAGAAAATAATAATTAATTATATGCCCAAGATTGATGTAATTGAGCCACCAAAACAATAGGTGACATTACAGCGCGCGTACAAGTAGATGCTCTCCCGCCGGGTAACTCAGACGGCAATGAGATGAAACTGAGTGAGCTTGTGTACGGTGTGACAGTCGCATTTACACTGACTGAGCGTCTGTCCGTTTCATGCAGTGCGGCAAGTAGGGGGTGTAGGGGAAATTCCAGACAGATATTTTGACAAATTCCTTGAAAGAGACATGAAGAACCTACTCACTAGATCGTTGTGAATGTGACGGTCACACAAAACACAAGCTCACTTAGTGATATCGCATTGTCAATCAATTCACTTTCAAGCAAGGTGATAATGCCATTAATGTACAAGGGGCTACTGGGAGTGACAACGAATGAAAAGAGTTTAGAAGGAAGCGGAAACCCAATTCTAAACAGGAAAGAAGATATAAACCTCTACTCTTGTTCAAAAAGACAGCAGAGGAGTATGAACCGTGCGTACTCGAATCTATCTACTCCTAGAGAAAGAGAAGAAACAATATTTGATGTTTTTGTATTAATAATAAATTTTAATTGTTTTTTAATAATCAATTCACCCCCAAGTTAAGCGATAATGCCATTAAGACGCAAGGTGCTACCGGAAGTGAAAGGGGAGGAAACCATTTTTTTTAAGGAACCGGAAGCCCAATCGTAAACAGGAAACAAGGGATAAACCTTTACTCCTGCTCAAGTAGATATTATCTTTCGTGATAGTCTCTGTCAAAGACTGTATAGGAAGGAACCCACTGATTGATTGTCAATATAACATCAAAGCTATGCAGCCGGTTCTGGACTCCAGAAGTATCCACCAACATATATATATAGTTACTCTTTAAACTTTTCGTCACTTTGCATTTTAAATTCTATCACTTCTAGCAAAGTGAATTCAATTCAACTAATAAGGCAAATACAACAGCTAAAACAAACAAAAAAATATATATTTTCAAGTTTTGTAAATTTCTATGAAAAATAAACAGATGGAAATATGAAACAATATTTATAGGAACCGAGTTTGTTTGGCATATCACACTGCAAAAAAAAAAAAAAAGAAAGGACCTTAAAAAAATCCAGTTTTTGTATGGAAAATAAATCTATAAACATCATTAAAAAAAATCCGGCAATCATGGATATTCATGCTGGCAAAGAAATTGAGTGTGAAAAGGACTGTTTTTCTGTTGACATCGCTATTGTTTTAACTATCTTTACTCCTCGCCAATGTTTATCGTTTTAAAAAACGATGAATAGCATTGTAATAAAACCTATGAAAGTGAATTTATAAATGTTTTTGTTCTTGAGAATTTAGAACAAAAATAATAAACTATTTTCTATCCAAATGCTGCTTTGACTTTTTAGAACGTATACGATCATGACTCTCTTCTTTATCACCTGTAAATATTCTTAGGGAAATAATATATAATTATTTATTATAAGATCTCATTAGGACGTAAACGGTCATGACTCTCCGCATAGTCCTCTTCTTTATCATCTGTGAATATTCTTGGGGAAAGAATATATAATTTTTTACAATAACATCCTTTTAGGATGTATACGGTCATGACTCTCCACTGAGTCTTCATTATTTGTGTATTGCTGTGGGAAGGATAGTAAAGTTGTACTCCGCTGTCTTCACTGTTGAATTTAGAATAAGACTGGTTGACGCCCAAGGTCTGAGAGTTCAACTCTGTTATTCAATCTGTAGTTTGAAGCGGAAGAAGTGACGGGTTCATGCCTGTCCCAAGTGTATTTGTATGCAAGTAACGCAACAGACTATCACGGAATTTGATCTCGGCTTACCGATTTCATTTTCCCTACCGATATCCGTTACATACTCGTAAAAATGACTCATATATGTGGGGAGATACAGAGAAAAACCAGAAGCAGAGTATAAAAGGGGAGATATAGACGGACCATGTGCGATTGCTGATTCATAGATTGATTTTTTTTTACGGTTTATCAACCTTTGTGGGTTATCTAAAGCCGAAACATATTTAGTACGATAGGAGTTTGCTAACTGCACCCGATGTCGGAAACGGACTTCCATCTATGTACTGACCGGGCTCAACGCTGCTTAACTTCGGTGATCAAACAATCGAACTGGTGTTTTCAGCGTGATTTCACTAGAGGCAGGCCCACTGCGAGTAAGGTGGACGTGGAGACTGAAATACAGAGATGGTTCTTTTTGAGTTTGTAATCAGACTTAGCAACTTTTTCCAATTAGGTTTATGGTCACATCACGTTGAAACACCGGCTCCTGTACGATCACACAAGTTAAGCAACGTTGTGCCTGGTCAGTAACTAGATGGCTGACAGCTTGGGAGTACCAAGTGTTGTTAGCTTGGATGTGCGGGTAATGTAGTGGATAATGCCTCGTTGTTAATCCAAGAGCCGAGTTTCAATTCCAGTCCGGTTCTTTATATTCACTTACACGCAAATATATTTGGGAAAGGCATGAATCCACCTTTTAGCTATTTGTTAATTAATAAAACATGTATTACTAACTCGTTATTTATCTGAAAAAAGCACCAAAAATTTACAATCTAAAAAATATTTTTTCTGGCTTTAAATAACCTCAAAGGGCTGATAATTCGTAAAAAAAAAAACGAATCAATCAAATACTGATTAGCTACACTGGCATGCCTTTGAGATTTATTTACATTCTCTGGAATATAAAATTATAGAAACTACCGTGACCACCAAGTGAGGGACCAGTTTACATAGAGATTGTAATTTAGAATTGATATCCCACGTTACATCCACATTTTAATTTCTTGTTTGTTTAATTCTGATTCTTCCCCCCCCAGTTATGGGTTAATTAGTAAGAGTTGAATCACTAAACCATTATTATGTAAAAATAAATAAATAATAAAATAAAAACTTCTGACAATCTAAAAAAAACAATATTTTCTGGCTTTAAATAACCTGTAACAATCGATAAACCGTAGAAAACAGATCAATCAATCAATCAATTTTTTTTTTACTTACCGTAATTGTCTTCAGTATTGGCTGGCATTACCATAACGCCGCCTTCCCAATTCTGATGTAAAAACAAATCCACAACAGCCTTGTTCTGTTCTCTTGCTGGTGGTCGAATGTCGATCGTACTATTCCAGTGGGTCATGTCCTGAGTCCGACTGCGATCTGTCCATTGGTTACCTTTCTCATCCGTCAGTATATAAGGCATTTCAAGCTGGTCCATCACCATGGCTAGGCTGGCGTAGTAAGGTCCAATCGTTATAATAGTCTCAGTGAAAGTGCTGGTACCAACTGTAACAAGTAAAGTAACATGTATTATCACGACGAAATGTTCGTTTAACGAGCCAGATATACAAAAAGATTCGAAGGAGTGTGTAAACTACTCTCTGAAGTCGTATGCACATTCTGATACTTGCCGGTCTCAGGAATCCGTCCCTAGACTGGTAGTATCACAGCTATGACTAGCTTGGGCTGGCTCTGACCAGTTTGGACCAGCTATGAGTAGCTTAGACCAGCTTGGACAAGCTATGACTAGCTATGACCAGCTAAGACCAGCGACCCGAGTGAAGACACTTAGGTCCCCCACATTAAAAACCGACCTTATCACACAACCTGTCTCAGTGTGTGTGTGTGTGTGTTTTTTTTTCAGGGGGGGGGGAGGCGGCGGGCTCAAGTAAATATATACAAAAAGATTCGAAGAAATATAGAATTAAAAGCAGTTTGGTCTCCCCTTTTCAGTAATGATCTATTCAGTTGTATAGAAATAGGAACATTACAAAATATCATTAGTAGTCAGGGAGAGCAGGCTGCTAATATGTGCCTTATATTTCTTACATTTATTTGGATATTTTTTATTTTTTATTTTTTTAATTACTCCCACCCCAAAGCAAGGCTGGAAAGACACCAGTACGCAGAGGGTTAGAGAGTGTGAAAGTGAGAGAAAAGGGAGGATTAAGAGGAGGACAAAAGATGAACGGGATTCAAGAAGATAGAAGATGGCGATTGACGTTGCATTTAAATTTTTGAAGATTGTAGTTATCAGGGAAGCAAGTAAACAAAAGTGAGTTCCGCAGGCGGGACGTACGAGAAAAGAAACTGTTGGAGTAGAAGTGGCGGTTGAATTTAACTATTTCGACAGTAAAAGGTGAGGGACCTAAATGCCAATCTAGTAGCACGCTTAAATTCATATAGTCGGGGTAACAGGGAAAAAGGCTCGTCAGAGCAGTTGCCATGAAAATATTTGTAGAAAAGACACGCCACTGATTTTAAAAGTATTTTTTACATACAGTTATATCATAATTCTGCTTGCTCCTTCTTTTTTCCTCAACGAGTAGTGTAATGGATAGTGGCTCGTAACGATAAATCAGAGATCTGAGTTCGAATTCCAGTCGGGATGATTACATTCACTTACGTGCAAATAAACTAGGGAAAGGCATGAATCCATCTCTCCCCATGCAATATTCACTCGGAAAAAAACGAATTATTCTTATGATCCAATTTCAGTTTTAAATAATCAATAAAGGGTTGATAAGGCGTAAAAAACAAATCAATCAACAATCTTTTGTTCCTTAGAGATCACGTACGTTACTCCCTGCCCATGCCTCATAAATAGTAGACTATTCCGTCTTGATAGTGAGGAAAGACATATCAGAACCTCTGTTTGTTTTCCAAAAACGTGTTTCGTCTTCTCTATTTTAACTGTGTCCTGCAATAGCGGGACACAACTTCGAACCATGTCGGAGAGCGCATTTTATTTATTAGGATCCATGAATGTACAGGCTGGCAGACGTAAGTCACACTGTTTAAATACGAGGCGTCTACTCAAATATGGGTTATCCACTAAAATAACGTGTGGAGTAATATATAAACAATAAAAGAAAGAAAGGCTTGACTTTTCAACATGTTTATACTAATAGATACACGAGCAATATAGTTCTGGGTATAACGCTAAGCTACATCCTGCAGCAAGAGATTGGAGATTCTTAGGAGCGTGGAACCACTGCTTAATTGATGTTGATCTCAGGTCAACCCTGGCCCAGGGTGGTAGCATCTGTTAGGGTTCTAGTTATGGGCAACTGTTAGGGTTTCGGCTATTAAAAAGTTAGATGGGGCCAAATCAGAAGAATAGACATTCTGTTCACATCTTAGAAAATTAAATTTTCATCATGACTGGTTTTCTTTGACTGGAACCGTTCTATCTTTGTTCGTTGACTGGACCTTTTTTGGATTTGTATGACTTCCACTTTTTTGGCTTTGAATGGACCCTTGCTACACTTTTTTAAGCTTTGACTGGACTCTTTCTAACCTTTTGCATTGATTGGACTCTTCCCACTGTTTTTGCTTTGACTGGAGCCTTTCCATTTTTTTTTAGTCTTAATAGGACCCATTCCACTATTTTGCTTTGACTGGACACTTTCTATTTTTATTTTTTTTGCTTTAACTGCTCTCTTTCTACTTTTATGCTTTGCCTAGACCCATTCTACGTTTCTCCTTTGACTGGATTCTTACACATTTTTTGGCTTTGACGGGACACTTTTTCCCTTTTTGCTTTGACTGGATTCTTACACATTTTTTGGCTTTGACGGGACACTTTTTTCTTTTTTGCTTTGACTGGATTCTTACACATTTTTTGGCTTTGACGGGACACTTTTTCCCTTTTTGCTTTGACTGGATTCTTACACATTTTTTGGCTTTGACGGGACACTTTTTTCTTTTTTGCTTTGACTGGATTCTTACACATTTTTTGGCTTTGACGGGACACTTTTTCCCTTTTTGCTTTGACTGGATTCTTACACATTTTTTGGCTTTGACGGGACACTTTTTTCTTTTTTGCTTTGACTGGATTCTTACACATTTTTTGGCTTTGACGGGACACTTTTTCCCTTTTTGCTTTGACTGGATTCTTACACATTTTTTGGCTTTGACGGGACACTTTTTTCTTTTTTGCTTTGACTGAATTCTTACACATTTTTGGCTTTGACGGGACACTTTTTTCTTTTTTGCTTTGACCGGATACTTTTTGCTTTGAATCCTTTCTAACTTTTTGCTTTGACTGGGCCCTTTCTAATTTTTGGTTTGACTGGATACACTTTCCAGTTTTTTGCTTTGACTGGAGTTTTTCTTCCATTTTTAGTTTTGTCGGAATCCATTTCAATTTTTTGCTTTACCCGGATTCTTTCCACTGTTTTTGCTTTGACTGGAACCATTCCCCCTTTTTTTTTACTTTGACTGGACCCTTTCCAATTTTTTGCTTTGACTGCTCTCTTTCTACTTTTCTGCTTTGACTAGACCCTTTCTACTTTCTGCTTTGACTGGATCCCTACACATTTTTTGGCTTTGACGGGACACTTTCAACTTTTTGAGATTTTGATTAGACACTTTCTCCCTTTTTGTTTTGATTGAATCCTTTCTAACTTTTTACTTTGACTGGAAACACTTTCCAATTTTTGGTTTGACAGGACACACTTTCCAATTTTTTGCTTTGACTGACCCCTTTCTACCTTTTTGCTTTGCTCTTTCTACCATTTTTGGTTTTGCTTGAATGCATTTCAATTTTTTTGCTTTACTCGGATCCTTTCCACTTTTATATTTTGCTTTGACTGGACCCTTTCCAAATTTAAGTGCACCTGATCTACCTTTCTTTTGGTTTGACTGGACTCTTTCAACGTTTTTACTTTGACTGGGTTATTTCTACCTTTTTGTTTCGACTTGACTCTTTTCCACCTTTATTTTTGCTTTGACTGGACCCTTTCCATATTTTTGGCTTTGATTGGGGCAGATCTAAGTTGTTTTTTTTGGCATTAATTGGATCCCTTCCACGTTTTTTTTTTTGCTTGACTGGACTCTTACTACCTCTTTGCTTTGACATGACCCTTTCCACGATTTTGTCTTTAAAAGGACCTTTTCCACTTTTTTTTTGCTTTGACTGAACTCCTACTTTTTTGATTTGACTTGACCCTTTCCACGTTTTGAGCTTTGACTGGACACGTTACACTTTTTCTGCATTGAATGGACTCTTTGTATCTTTTTATTAGGTTGGTGCAAAAATAATGACGTAATAATGTCGTTTTTGACGTTAAAAAATACGCCCAAAAACGATATTATTACGTTATTATTTTTTGCACCAACCTAATACTTCAACTTGAACCTATCCACTGTTGCTTTTTTTCTTTTTTTTTGGCTTTAACTGGTCCCTTTCTACTTTTTTGATTTTACAGGACCCTTTTCATCTTTCTGCTTTGACAGCGCCATTTCCACATTTGGGTAACCATTTCTTTAAATGAGTTTTCTCTTCAGGATCATACGAGTAAAATTTGTTTAATCTCCAATTAAATTTCGCTTCGTTAACCTTAGGTGGTATCCAGACAAGGAGAAGGCTAACCCTGGATTCAAAATCTTCGAAAAGGCAAGGAGTATTATACAAGAAATCATAACAGTTCAAGGAAAATAAAAGAAAGAAACTCTTGTTGAGACATGATCGCCTCAGTCCTGAAAGAACACTGATCCTCACTAAGTGCACCATACCTATGACTGTATAGTAGAGTGAGATTAGTAAATACTAATTTAGGACGCATATAAGGTAAGAGAATCGAGGAACAGGTAACAGAACGAGAAAGAAGTAAAAAAGGAGTATTACTGAGAGTAACAAAAGAGTGGAAGCTATGAAGGGCCACGGCCATCTAGGTACTCAAAGGACATGCTTAAGAAAATGGAGAAACAAGTAACACAAAGAAGAAAGAGATTCATAAAGAGCAAATATTTCTGAAAGTAACAAAAAAGAACCTGTGGAGAACCATGATCTCTACGTCCTTAAGGAACAAGTTTGAGCTAATGGAATGAAGAACGGGCATTAGAAAAAAAAAATTCTTAAAAGAGTGTTGCTGAAAGCAAAAAATAAAGCACACTGTGGAGAGCCATGATTGCGTAGATCCTCAAGGGACATGTTTGATCAAATAGATGGAGGAACTACACAAAGAAGATTCATTAAGGAGCAAGTATTGTTGAAAGCAACAAAAAAAAGGAAACTGTGGAGAGCCATGATCCTCTACGTTTTCAAGGGATATATTTGAGCAAATAGAGGAACAAGTATTGCAAAGACAAGAGAAGTCGTAAATGAACTACTATTGGTAAAAGCAACAAATGAAAGGCAGATGTGGAGACCTATGATCACCTACGTCCTTAAAGGATATATTTGAGCAAATGGATCAAAGAACAACAGAAATAAGAATCACTAAGCAGTAAGCATTGTCGAAATAAAAAAGAAAACAAAGAAAGCTGTGGAGAGCCGAGATCGCCTGCGCTCTCGAGGAATATCTTAAAGCAAACGGCTGAAAGAACCACATAAATCATTAAGGTGTTAATTTTGTTGAAAGCAACAAAAGAAAGAAAGTAGTGGAGAGCCATTACCGCCTACGTTCTCAAGGGATATGTTTGAGCAAATGTATGGAGGAGCAACATAATATAAGAATCATTAAGAAGGAGTAAGTATTGCTGAAAGCAACACTAGAAAGAAAGCTGTGGAGATCCCTGATCGCCTACGTCCTGAAGGAATATGCTTGAGCAATTTTTGGAGAAACAACATAAGAAACATTAAGGAGCAAGTACTGCTGAAAGCAACAAAAGAAAGAAAGCTGTGGAGAGTCATGATTTCCTACGTCCTCAAGGAGCATGAAAAGACAAAGATCGTAAAAGAACAAGTATGGCTGCAAGTAAAAAAAGTAAAGTCAATTGTGAAGAGCCATTATCACCGATGTTTTGAAGGGACATTTTTTAATCATTTCACCCCATGTAATGCTGTAAAGACACTAAGGCATAAAGGGTTACTGAGTGTGAAAGAATAAGAAAAGAGAAAATCATTATTAGGGAGCGAGAACAATAGAAGAGTAATCATGAAGACAAAAGATAACGATTGACATTGCATTCAAATTTTTGAAGTTGACTGGAAAGCATGAAGCCAGAAAACGAGAAAAGAAACTGTTAGTATAAAACCGAGGATTTAATCTAACCAACTGTGAATTGATGAGACTTTTCCGCCAATCTAGTACTGCGTTTAAATTCATAAAGTCTAGGTACCATAGCAAAGAGATCATCCAAATAATTACCACGAAAGTAAAAATAGAAAAGGCACAGGGAAGCTACATTACCGTGGTGGGAAAGTAACTGAACCCGAAATGCCAGGTCAGGACCAATAATATTGCTGATTCTCCTTTGGATTTTATCAAGAATATCTAAATATAGAGCAGGAGCACCGGACCATATGTGGCAGCAATATTCAAAGCCTAAACGAATGGTAGACTTATATGTATGTATGAGAGATTCTGGAGAGAAAAAATGTCTAACACGACACAGTGAACCAACTATTTTAGCAGCAGACCTAGCAATGGATTCAATATACTCTTTCCACTTCATGTCAGAATGAGAGAATGAGTTCATTGTCCTCCGTCCCTGTTGAAATAACTTACGTTCTTGTAGCAAAGTACTCTCAATGGACATCCATCCACGCGTAGGCATGTAAAGACGATATTCATCCATGACTTGATTATAGGACACGACCACTCTGCACTTATTCATATCTGAACGGTTCTGCATCAAACGTTCTTGAAATGTCGTTGTCCATTCCCCACGGGTGACCAGACCTAAAAAGAAAAGAAATGATACAAGAATAAGTACCAATCTCATTAATTGCAAAATCAACAGGACATAACAAAATAGAAAAATTTGCAAGGTATTCTTGCGTTGAAGCAAATTAACCGCTCAACATTGTGATCTTGAAATGTAGTACGTTAAAAAAAACACGTAGTTGAATTCTTCTTCCATGTGTCGTGTTCCTTCAGGACGTGGAAGATCATGACACTACAACTTCCCGTGCTTTGTAGCCATTAGTAAATTTCATCTGCTACATCTAATAAAAAGTCCATTATAATTGTGCTTGTCCCTCCATTCCTTAGTTATCACGACCGTTACGTCCTGCCAATACCTAAGAAATAATGGTTTATTCTGTTTTTATCGTGTGGAAAGAAGGGGAAGGATACTATTTGGTTTCAGTAAGAAAGAAAGAAAGAAAAAAAGAAAGAAAGAAATGTTTAGCTTCTTCTGACAATACCTCATAAATAATGGACTATTCCGTTTTGATCGCATGGAAAGAAGGGAAAAAACACTATTTGGTTTCAGTAAGAAAGAAAGTAACAAAGAAGAAAGAAAGAAAAAATAAAATAAAATAAATAAAGAAATAAATAAAGAGAGAAAGAAAGAAAGAAAGAAAGAAAGAAAGAAGAGAAGAGAAGAGAAGAGAAGGTAGACGTGTTTACCTCTCCTGACAATACCTTATAAATAATGGACTATTCTGTTTTGATCGCATGGAAAGAGGGGAAATGACACTACTGGGTTTCAATGAGAAAACGAAAGAAAGAACGAAAGAAAGAACAAACGAAAGAAGGGAAGATAGAAGTGTTTAACATCTGCCAATACCGTTTTGATTGCGTAGAAAGAGTGGAAAAGACACGACTGTGTTTCAGTGAGAAAAGGAATGCAAGAAAGAAAGAAAGAAAGAAAGAAAGAAGGGAAGATATTAGGTTGGTGCAAAAATAATTTCGCTTTCTAAAATATGTTACTCTGTGAGAAAACGAAATTATTTTTGCACCAACCTAATAGAAGTGTTTAACGGCTGTTTCAATGAAATGGAAAAAAGTTGTGGATTTCAAATCTTTTCATTTGTACCCACTTCTTAAAATAAAGACCAACATTTATATTTATGATTGCTATTGAAATCTTTTCTTAAAGTTGTTAAGCGCAAATATTTAACAATGCGATAGGGAAATTTCTTCGGATATTTTATTGTTGTAGAACTTGCCATGAGATTATTCAATCATTAACTTAAGAATTAAGACTCACCAGAAAATTAATATAGGAAAACCGTGAAATTTTGTTTCCATCTTCTCTAAAACTTCGTTGTTGCTCACGTTTTCAGTTCATAGTATTCTCATCCTCCTCCTGTAGAACCATTTTTCTGTTACCTTAAGTCGCTTCTTCATCTGTGAGGAGATGGCTCAGATTCACTGCCGTAGAGGAGTATTGATATTCAGTACTCTTTTCTTTGTTTCCGTTTAAATTTACTTATTTTTTAATACTTTGCTTAACTCCTGGAAGGTATCCCATAAGCAGGAAAATACGTAAGTTTGCGAAAGCATGCATAAGAAATGAATAGACAGCCAACATATTTCCTATAGATGTCGGATGCTGGGGCTTCATTGGTACAGGCATTGTCAACATAAGAAAAGAAGAAAGCTATCAAGAGATTACGGAATTGTCCAAACTGTATTTGTATAGATCTAGAGCAGTGGTTCCCACACTTTTTTTACTTGGCCGCATTTTCGGAATGAAAATTTTCTCGTGCCTCACCAAATTTTATATGATAAAATATACGTTTAAAAATAAAAAAAAAACCCCAAAAAACAGAGAGGGTTAAAGGGAGATAATCGCGGATTAGAATTCGGAACATTATCATTGATAACTCTCTCCTCCAATTTGTGGATCCTTGTTACTATATTCTTAATAATTGTTATAATGCAAAAATATCATCAGAATAAAATCGGTCAATAATTATTTATAACTATTTATACTGGGACTCATACATGCAATTACAAGTAATCCATAATAATATTTTAATTTCTGAAATCATATCATTGGAGCAGGAATTGGAAACTTTAATGACTCAAAAACAAAACTGCTCTCTATTACTCCCCACAGAGAACCATCCCTGCCTCCCATTAGAATGTCTGATGCTCAACTCCACGAGAGCGCCGCTTTGCGGCTGCTTGGTCTCACACTGCTGACCTGAGATGGAACAAATATATTGAATCAATAGCTTCATCTACCGCAAGGAAAGTTGGTTCCCTGTTTTTCTCGCCATCCTTCAAATCTATAAATCAATAATTCTTCCTTGCATGGAATACTGCTGCCATATATGGTCGAGTGCCCCCGTTATTCGTCTTAAGGGCCTAGACAGAATCCTGAGACGGATATTCAATGTAATTGGTCCTGATCTGGCATCTCGTCTACAGTCGCCCTCTCACAGACGTGTCGTCGCTTCCCTCTGTCTTTTCTACAAATAGTTTCAGGGTAACTGCTCCGACGAGCTACTTTCGCTAGTTCCCAGACTGCATGAATTTAAACGTGCAACTAGACTCGCATTTCGATCCTAACCTTTCACTGTCGAAACGGTTAAATGTAGCCGTTTCTTCTACTCCAATAGCTTCATGTCTTGTACCTCCTGTCTGCGGTATTCCCTTCCTATTAATTGTTCCCCTGAAAGCTATAATCTCCAACTATTCAAATATAATGTCAATCAATAATCGACATCTCCAGATGCCTTGTTCTATTCCCTGGCCTCCTCTTCATCCTTTCCTCTACCCCGCCTCTTCACTATTGCTTCCTGATTATCCTATTGCGTGCTAATGACATCTCGCCTTACTTGGGGTGAAATGCTTAAAAAAATATTTTTGGCATATGAATTTTTAAAAAATTTCTAAATCTTTGATTGTCTTTCAGTCATTCTGCCTCACCCGCTACCCTCTTCCGCCTCACCTGCTAGCCTATTCCGCTTCACCTGCTATCCTATTCTGCCCCACCCGCTACCCTCTTCCGCCTCACCTGCTATCCTATTCCGCTTCACCTGCTATCCTATTCCGCCACGCCGTTTGGGAAGTACTGATCTAGATCTTCCACATTGTGACTGGAAGCTACTAAAGCCTGATGATATCGTGAGAGGGCGTCTATGGCTGGTGTTAATGTTGCTTCGTCCATGAAAATATGCATAACCCCAAGGATAAAAGCTTTTTTGAAAGCAATGCTGTTACTTTCTTAGTAGTATTTGTATGAATTTATTTATATTGAATGTACAGAGATTTGTCTTTTTTTTAATCAATTCGTCCCAAGCAAGGGAATAATGCCACTAAGACGCAACGGGACTACTTGGAGTGAAAGAGAATAAAATAAAAAAAACACTTTAAAAGTAACCGAAAATTCGATCCTAGCCGGGAAATGAGGGGTAAACCTCTACTCCTGTTCAAAAGACCGGGGAGGAATATGAACTGGATGATAAGCAAACTACTATTGAGGGAAAAAAATTAAATAAGCAGTAAATAAAATTTTAAAGTTTTGCCGACGACATTACAAATATAGAATTGAAGTAGACTTTAGGAGAAACCGGAAAACCAACCGTGAACAATAAACAAGGGATAAACCTCTACTCCTGTTCAAAAGGCCGGAGAGGGATGTGAAATAGACGATAGGCAAACCTATCTGCAAGTACTGAGGAAAACAATTTAATAAATAGCAAATAAAATTTCAGAGTTTAGGCGGAGACGTTAGAAGTAAAGAGTTGAAGTAGATTTTAGAAGGAACCGGAAATCCAGTCCTAAACAGTCCTTATCGCCTTGCATGGGGGGAATGATATAGAAAAGAAGAAAACATCGCCTTGTATATTAAGATCTGATAGGAAGTAGAACTCTGTTTCCCAAACTATCTGATGTGGCGTACCGGCAGTTTTTTTTTCTCAATGTGTGAGGGATCGACAAGCGAAGCTTTCTAATCCAATTGGAGGGTTCGGGAGACGCGATGAATCCCCACCCGCCAATAATTTTTTTTTAGATTTGGTCTATTTCAGGGTCATTTTGAGACTATCTTTACTAAATACGATGATATTATGTCTTATTCAATTTAAGGCCGGTCATCGTTGACGTAACAAGACTTCCCAGTGTGCCAGACACCGATACCATATTTGTGCCATAGAATTATATAATAAGGAATCGAGATAATACTATTTGAACATTCTCAGCATTATTCAATTATACCAGAAAATTATAATGAACATAATAAAAGTTGCATTATTTATTTATTTATTTTATATTGATTTTGTGAACAGGGAATTCTAAAAACTAAAATGAAAATTAAAAAATAACAAAAAAGAAACGAGTCAGATATCCCGGCATTCTCCCGTAGCGTAGAATATGAATACCGTTTCCCGGAAACTCTCCACCTACCGACTGACGATGGTTTGCGTACTGTCGTACCACACTTTGAGAAGCACTTGTGTAGAAGATACCTATATCGGATAAAGAGCCGAAATCTCCTACAGATATATGACAAAGTGCACAAAATGAGTAGCTATTGTAATGAGAACAATTTGGAGTGACCTTTGTAGCTTGCGGCGGCCTGAGCAAACTCTTTTCGCTCGTTCTCTCTCGGACGGTTTCTTGGTTTTAATCAAATAAGACGCTATTTATATAGCAGACAGTAAGACAGAACACGGAAATGACACGAGCTATATGTCACGATAATTCAATAGTAGGTACTTGAAAGAAATAACGTATTATGAATAATCAAGAGTGGTCTCCCCTTTTTTGTTACTCTCCTCTTTGAGAGAGCTATTTCTATTTACTTGGACTATAAAAGGACACTATACGCCAACCCTGTATTCACAGTTAAATAGAGCCTTCTTAAGGCCTACACCTGCGTACTTCTGTTATTAGGTTAGTGCAAAAATAATGACGTAATAATGTCGTTTTTTAACGTCAAAAACGACATTATTACGTCATTATTTTTGCACCAACCTAATATTACAGAGTGTATAAGTGTTTGTGAAGGTGTGTGTACATATCTGTGTATGAGCTTCTGTGTGCAGCTTAACTGAGGCTAGATAACTTTTGTACACCAAGCTTTTAAAAAGAATCTATGTTTTGGTATTCCAGCATCGACCTTAGTAATTTGTGAAATGTGGAAGAGGCATTGTTAATATTATTATCATACACCTACGATGCCAAATGACAGTCGCTGGCCTGTTCAGCTCCCTAGGGTATGATGATGATTAGTAGAAAACGAGAAACGATTTTAAAAAGCTTCGCTTTTTAAACATTCATAAGTTTAAAATAAGATATGAATAATGTCGAATGCCTTTGGGGTTATTTTTTGTGACAAAGCATACCAGTGATTTTGTGGAAGAGAAAATAAAAGAGAATAGATTAACTTGATTGCTCGTCTAATGAATTAGAAAACAAATTAGGTTATAAGGACTAGAAAGAAAGAAAGAAAGAAAGAAAGAAAGAAAGAAAGAAAGAAAGAAAGAAAGAACAGAGAGGAGAAAAAGAGAGAAAAATAGAAGGAGAAAAAGATGGTTAATATAAGAGAGAACAAAAGAGAACACGAAAAAAAGAAAGAAAGAAAGAAATAACAGGAAGGAGAAAAAAGAAAAAGAACAAGATAGAAAAATAACTAGAAGAAAAAGTTGGTTAATATAAGAAATGACAAAAGAGAACACAAAGTAAAGAAAGAAAGAAAGAAGAAAGAAAGAAAAAAAGATCAGAGAGGAGAAAAAGAGAGAAAAATAGGAGAAAAAAATGGTTAATATAATAAGAGAACACAAAAGAAAGAAATTATTATGCGTGGGGCGCAGTTGAACGAGAAACCAACAAAACTCCTTCTAACACCAACAATGACACGGAGTTAAGTCTTTTTATGAGAAATTGACGAATATCTCCATAGACTTATGTTTAGACATTTTTTTTCTACGAGGACATATATGTAAAATCATGTGAACGTCTTTTTATATAATTTTTAGCTATTCAGTAAGCTTTAAATATTTGGAAAATATTCTAATTAATCTAATATTTTACAGAATTTTAGCCACCCTCTTGACTCGGGCAGCACTACCTCCTCAAGGCAATTAACGTAAGCCTCTATGTTGAGTATGAGACCATCTTCAGGAGTTACATATCTGTGGATGTGTTATGCGTTAACACCATAAATTTAAAATATTTTTTTACCTCAATGCAAGGGAGGTAACTTATGTGATTTTCTAAAAGATTTTTTAAAAAACTTTTCTAAAAGATTTAAAAAAAACTTTTTTAAAAGCTTTTTTTAAAAAAGATTTTTTAATGGTAGTATTTTAATTTAGTATTTTTTTATATAACACATTGCTGCTACAAACATTTAAGAACTTTGTTACTATACTCGTAGCTGACTTTATTTTGGGCCGCAAGTCGCGTATATAAAGGTCATCAGGATTTTAAGTTGTTGCTTATTATTATCTTGGAACACTGAGGTATTTTCGACTAATATCTGTCTAGACTGTAAATGTGAACATGAGTGTTCATTTAAATGTTCTGAGATTGAACTATGATCTTTCAAGTGAAACGTGAGCATTCTCGTCATCGTCGTTGTTGTAAAACCAACAAATGTATTAACATATTTATCGGAGATGCAATCTCCCTAAGGACATTTAAATTGATATAAGATGTTGAACTTTGGTAAGATGCTAGTTGACAGACAAGAGTTGTTATGGATGACTAGGTTGGTCGTATTAAATTATGTATAGCATATAATTAATTTCATTTTTTACTTGGATCACGGGGGGATATATTACTATTTATTTTTTCTTTTATAATTTTTTTTTTTGTTATAGCATACCTACGGACGCTAATGGGTATACCCCCATTCACATAAATAGAGTAGTGAATATTGTATGCGTTGTTCTGCGGTCTGCAGTTGGAGATTCATTGTGGAATTCACTTGACTCACTTCTAGCAGTTGACTACTATCTCTACGCGCCGCTGGCGAAACTTATTTGTGTTGTTCTTGTCTTAAGTATTATCGTTCTTTACTAACCTTCGTGTGATTATTCTATTCAGTTACCTTCACTAGGTTACAACAATATATATATATATATATATATATATATATATATATATATATATATATATATATATAAGTGAACATTGAAGCCAACACTCAGAGGCGACAGAATGTTTCATGTTAAACGAAATCAACAGGCATGGTGATTGCGTTTAGCATGAATCAGTCTGTCGACTTCGAATGTTGACTTCAGTGTTCACTTTCATATTTACATACGCTCTGTCTCTGATATTGAGCACTTTATTCCATAAATATTGCATAGCTTAAAACGATCTTTCTTTACACACACACACATATATATATATATATATATTTATATATATATATATATATATAATGGATTAAAAACAGCTTTATTCATTTAGTTTTCGTATTTAATCCACTTTTTATAAACTCAGAGTTGTACTAAACGGCGAGTAACAAAGTGCATATTTATTATATTAATATAATAGAACGTAGTAGAGTACAATACGCCGGTGATGGGTTAGTGGCTCGAAACAAGAAATTGGCGAGTCGCGTTCGAATTACAATCGAGTTCATTGCATTTACATTGGCGCAATCACACTTGTAAAAGGTATCAGTTCACTTTTCTCCCCAAATATAGGGAAAATTATAGGATTTGGCTATTTAGCTATAGTTGGCAAGTAGTCTAGGAGAAGGGCAACTCTGAATTTGAAATGTTTGGGAAATGGGGCTAGCAACCCCCCCCCCAAAAAAAAAACAACTACTTAATATGTGAACGACTGCAGAAAAACAAAAAAAGAATAACTATAAAGTACGTGTGCTTTCGTGAAGCAATCACTTTGTTTCATTACAGGAATACTTTCATATGAATTTAAAAAAAAAAAAATTCTTTGTCGTTTTGTGAGAATAATAAAAGAACATGTGGGAGGGGCAACAGCTGTTAGAATGGTCAGCTAATTGAGCCCTGAATAAATTTAGCTTTCTAGTTCGACTATTGTTCATGAATTATTCATTGAACTGTTCAGGCTGAGCGATAAGTATTTTGGCAAGCGAAGTGTTCCACTGACTTTTTAAAGAGGAGAACTCTGAACACACCATTTATTTGTTTTGTTTTGAATAAGTAGAGAATTTGCAGACGCGCCGTCTACAAATTCTGTATTTATGCCTTTCATAATAACAATTATGTAAACAGTGTCGATTTCCTCTCGCCACCATGTATGACAAAAGTATGAACTAGTGATTTCGTACAATCCAAATCTGTCTCTCTCTTTAAATATATATATATATATATATATATATATATATATATATACACACACACACACACACACACACATATATATATATATATATATATATATATATATATATATATATATATATATGTATATATAATGTGTATTAAGGCAGCAATCCCTCATTTATACATGTTTCAATAAAGAGTAATAAATAATAGTAATAATAAAGAAAAAGCCAACACTCAATAATATTAACTACAATCATGGTGAGAATGTGCTGACATCCCTATAACTCTAGATACATACACACAACCCATACATCCGGTTAAAAAGTAAAAATAAAATCATCCTCGATATTGGTTAAATGTATAGCCGAAAGCACTCGGAATTACAGAACATTTGGATAGTTTATACATACTCTTGTGTCCAGAAAAGAAAACACTCGTTCAAACACAAGAAAAATTAAATAAGTTTAATCGCAGTACCTTGTCTGTTGTCTTTAACGAAACATATATAAAATATAATGCTAAGGTCTTTGCAATGAATAGGGCAATTTTGCTTATATCACGTATATAATGCGTTAAAAATTCCCTTTTTCCGTAACTTGTGCCGATAGCCTAGACGTAAGTGTCTCCGACTCAAATCGGTCGAGTTTCGATCCTGGCTTGAAGCAATCACACCGAAGTGCTGTGATACGCACTGCTGAAATATAGGACGAAACGGCCGTCCAGTGCTTCCTGAGGTTTCTATCAGACTCGATGAATCAATTAATATATGTATATATATATAAAATAAAGAGCTAATTCCAACTTTTTAGCATATTTATATATATGTATTGTTTTTATACATCAAATTTCCCATGATTTTTCTCGAACAATCATATCTGCTCGAAGCGTATCATAAGAATTATAATTTATTTTCTGTTTATCCGTTATTTTTATACATGCAAATATTTAAGTAAATGCTCCGTTTATAATAAACAGTATTAATTACATTTACCGGCCTGAATGTCCGAGTAATTTCATAAAAAATATGTCTCCTCTGACAGGAATCGAACCTGTATCCTACACGGAACTCTCATATAGCCTGACGTGCTATACCATTAACTACAAATAATACATTGCTTCTATTTGAAAACGAATTTTAATTTGATTGGAATAATGTTCTTTTCAGATTATCCGTAAAATCGATAAAATAGGCTAATATGAAAACTCTGACAACACAATTTAATTTTCTTTATTAAAACAATAATTGAAAAATAAAATATATTTTTCTGACACATTTGAGAAAAAAATAGCTTATCTAAATTTTAATTAATCTGAATTGAAACAAGTACTTATTTAATTTAAAATATCGCACAAAGCATTTTTAACACGGACGTGGGTGTTTTATGAGATGCTTACAGATTTATCGACAGGCTAATGTTTAGCTAATTTATGTAAGAGGAGGATAATTGCAATAAAATTACATGACAAATAATGATATGAATAATTCTGCTTTATTTACAATATTGAATTGTGGGTCTTCTCTTTTTCATGAAAGAGGACGTCATTTTCGAAATTGTAGCAACAGAATTTCGAATCGTAATGTTTTTTTTGCTTAACTTTGACTATTGGTTCAATATTGTTGATTTCTTTCCCTATCATTTACCATTCAAATATTGTTTTACAACATTTGCCGTTATGTTTATTTTCTTAGCTATTGATTATAAAATATGTAGCGTTACATATTTGTAGGGAAAGCTTTTCGAGTCTTAACTGTATTTCGTTTTGTTTACTTTTCTCTCTTTTTACTATTGGTTCAAAATAGTCAATTTAGTCCTTTTTTTATCTTTCAAATATTTTAATAACGATAATAATAAAAAATTTTCTCGTATATTCGAAGATGATTTTATACTTTTAATTCTTTTGTATCGTTGAGGTGAATAATACACAGAGAAGAATGAGTGCTTAATATATTTATTCAGTACCAGTATCCGGTGCTAACGGATACATACAAAAACAGAACAGTAAGTTACAAAACAATTACCAAGACAACTTACAAGGAATAGAGAAGGGTCAAATGCTGTATAGCTAAACGAAGTAAGATCAGTCCGAATATTAATCAGCTTAGTATAAACTTATTAATCAACTGCTAAAGTCCTTAATTGTAGACTATTTAAGGTTATCAGCCAAGCCATCTGGTAGAGTTCTGAAGGGGTGCTAGCTTCTCTACAACAGTTTAGATTTTAATATTGTCATTAAAGTAACATTTGATGACGAACTGTTTAGTCCGACATTCAGTGTAAAATATATATGTGTGCCTATGCTGTCTGAAATGAGGTACTATGTACACTATTTACATTGTTCGGACTATCATCCTTATCTTTGTTGCCATATTTATCACAAAATTTCAAGGACACATGGCACAGTGGATAAAGGAGTTAGTTAGATCCAGTGACAGGATCCAAAGAGTGTGAGTTCAATACCTGGTTAAGGCGGTGGAGAACTTGGAGAGGAGAGTTAACAGGAGATGACTGATAACTGACATACATTAGACATAGCACATGGAACTACAACAGTCTACCCCAGCGAGCGAAATAAAGGGTTCAGTTCGACATTCCAACCACCTGAAGAAGGCCGGAGCGTACAACGGCAGAAACTTTGTGATAAATATGGCAACAAAGATGAGGATGATAGTCCGAACAATGTAAATAGTGTGTGTCTATGCGTGTACTTGTGATGGTTGCTTTTTGTTGTGGTGGAGGGGCTTGCATGGTCCAATGACTCTGAGAACGGTGTCGTCGGGAGTTCTAAACTCCTGGTAGAGTCACCCTTAGCGGCAAGGTCGAAGATAAAGACATTGACTGAAGATCCCCAACTGTGGAACAAGTGGTTGATGACTACAGCAGATCTCAATGGTTGAACCAGCGGATGAAAAGGGCTACGCATGACGGACATACTACAGAAGGCGCCCCTCGAAATTATAACAGAGTGAGCGGCAGTCCGTTGTAGTTTCATAACTTGATTCTGCATGTCTCCTTTCATGTGTGCCGCAGAGGATGTCATGAAATCAAGTGCGTGGCAAGCTGAGATCCACCTTAAACAAATTCACGCCATCAGGACTTTCTTCTACTCTGATTTTCTTTCACCTTCAACCAACTCTTGGAAAGCTAAACGGCGACACGGAATGGGTGGTGGGAACAGATTTTGATTAAACTGGAAGTTTCTAAGTCTGAACCTTGCACGTTGGCGGTGAATGTAGTCATTAACACTATCATCATAAAGGAAGCAATAAGAAAAGAAGACATTAATTTTTTGGATGCGAGTTAAAGCCGACGACGACTACAACGTAAATGCCTTATATATATTTTATAAATATTCATTCTAACTATTTAATATTAGGTGTACTATTGTATTTGAAGTACTTTGACTTCATCGTGTTATTTACGAAGCCGCTTGTTGAAGATATGTTATATGGTGAAATGAGTTTGGGTGGGTCGTAACATATGTAAAATATGTTCTGAAAGCTTAATGATCGGATTTGCGCAAGAATTTCCAAATCAATGTCCTTGTCACCGCAAAAAGAGGCACTAATTTATGGTCCCGCGTCGAAGCCAGAAAAAGAAAATTTTTAACCAAAATTTCAAATTTTTAAAAGAGGTTTGAAAAATAATTTTTAGATAAAAAAATCCTTTAGTCTTTGCTCTGAGTAATAACACAAATGTTTTGACAACCCCCCCCCAAAAAAACCTTGGATATTCTTTGAACATGTATACTTATTTTTTAGCCAATCTTTGGAGTATATATATTCTTTTATACAAATTTCATTACATACGACTGACAAGGTACAGCGATAAAGCTTTCTATTTAATTCTTGTGTTCTTGTAAGTGTTTTCTTTTCTGGAAATAAAGTAAAAATTGTCCAAATGTTCTGAATATCTGAGCGCTTTCGGCTATTCTTTTAGCCATTAATTGTCATAATGATCGTATCATTTTTTTATCTTTTCAGAGGATAAATTATATAAAATTGTTCAATTGTTCTTTCTTTCCGAGCGTTTTCGGCTATAAATTTAACCATTTTCAAGATTGAGATATATTAACTGTTAACAAGAAATAGTTTGTTGTATATATGTATTTATATAATGTTTTCATTTTCAAAACACGGTCAAGATGTTGTGTCCATGTTCATATGTTCATAGTTGATAAGATCATATGAGAAATTGTATAAAAAAACTTAATCAAAGCACCTTGTCTGTCGTATTCAATGAAACGTGCATGAAAGAAGGATTACACAAATATATATATATATATATATATGTGTGTGTGTGTGTGTGTGTGTATGTGCTTGTGTGTACACTGGACTCTTCCGTTGTTTTCGATGTATATGGTACAGCAACCCAGTACCTAGATAATATATATATATATATATATATATATATATATGTGTGTGTGTGTATATATATATATATATATATATATATATATATATATATATATATACATACATACATATATATATATATATATATATATATACATACATAGATACACACACACACACACATATATATATATATATATATATATATATATATATATATATTATAAATTAATTGATTTAAAATATGGTTTTTCCGCTACACAGTTCTAACCATGTTTCAAAAATGAAAGGTCCGAATTTAATTTTGTAATTAAAGACATTAGTTCCATTTCATCCTCAAGCGAATTTTGAAGTAACTTTTAAAATTACTGGGTTTTAAAGACACAGCTAAAATCATAATTCATGTTTCCAAGGTTACAGATTAATTCACTTCTACTAGACAGGGGTGTTTGCGTGTTCTTTATGTCTATATTTTGACGTATCCGTTATTAGCTACGTTTTGGTAGGGGTAAGGATGTATTTTTCAATGAAATCTGACATACGTTAAATGCATGTCGTCTGGATTTTCTTAAAAATTTTATTGTTAACGGCAAAAATTCTTACGGCATTTTTTCTATTTGTATATTTAAAGATTTTTTTGGAGGGGGTGTTCAGGTTAGAATACGTTTTATTTAACTACAATTTGAAAAATATTTTCACTATTAATTTTTAATATACTATATTTCTTTTAAGAACAAGTAAATGTATAAGAATCCCTTACAGTATGTAGAGTTATTTTCACATCAACTATAAGTATGTATATTATTAGGTAACAATTTTTTTTTTTATTATTAATGCTCTGTAAATTTACATTGAGCACTATTTTGTAAAAATAAAAATATCTATAAGAACACCGGATTATATATCT
>OZ010611.1:46396108-46416108 GCA_963932145.1 Acanthosepion lycidas
ATATATATATATATATATATGCAATTTTAAAATATATTATTTATATATTAGATATACGCGGTGCTTATTGGTAAGCGCTCAATATCAGTGATAGAGCTAACATATTTAGTTGGACTGATGTGAGTTTGTGACCCTGGTGTTTCATGCTATTTGCGATCGTCAGACAAACTCTGAGTTTATTTGACAATCGATATTTATTATATCTATACATATTTTTCATATATATATATATATATATATATATATATATATATATATATATATATATTAATCATATGATTTTTTTTCATTTAATTTTTCTTGTTAATATGATCGGTTTGAAAATGCTTGTAAATTAACTTAATTTGCAGGGTGATATGATCGTAACCAATATGTAATCTTAATTCCTATTGTATGTAATTTATATTTATCACATATATATTTATTGTATATATACATAATTATCATATATATTTATATATTCATCATATATATATATATATATATATATATATATATATATATATATATATATATATATATATATATATCCTTAATCATTTAAGATATATATGCCTGTGATAGCGTATATTTCTGCGTCATCGTAACTGACCATTGTTATGTCAAAGTTCTCATTCTTATTGTTCCAACTGTGTTTTTTAGTCATATTTTATTGTAGTACTATAGTAATGATTTTCTGCAATGATTATGTTTAATTATTCTTGAATATTTAAGTATTGTTTTGCTAAATTTAATGCTTTATTTGATATAAACTTAGTAACAGATGGATAAAAGTCTTTTATATCTAATTGTATAAAAGAGCAATTGTTTTTATATGTAATACTGCTAAACCAATCAATGGTTTCTTTTGTATTTTTCCATTGGTATATATTGTATTTTTCATAGTTTGGTACATAAGTATTCTACTATTTTTTCCGATATCAGTTTTTGGAGAAGTAAATCTTAAATCATATATTTATATATGCATATATTTATCATATATATATATATATATATATATATATATATATATATATATATATATATATATATATATATATATATATAATGTAATGAAAAGCAAACCACTTTAATGTACCATTACGATAATTTATTTCACCTAAATCCTTTTTTAAGGATTCAGGATCATCAGGTAAATCTTCCAACAACGAATTGAGAAAAAAATGGGATTAGAAATTGGTGGGTAGTGTAATTTTTGTAATTTAATAGAGGGGGTTGAGAGTGGTAGTTAAACAGACAATATAAAGTATAGGGAGGGGTTAATTTTATATCTCTCTTAAGTATGTTTTATATTGGAGTAGGAGGAGTGACAGAAACTTGACCTTGTTTCTCAATTCGTTGTTGGAAGATTTACCTGATGATCCTGAATCCTTAAAAAAGAATTTAGGTGAAATAAATTATCGTAATGGTACATTAAAGTAGTTTGTTTTTCATTACATATTAGCTCTGTCCTAACATTGAGCTCTCAGGATTTCATCCTCTTTGGATTTACCAATTCGGTTTACCAAGTTCCTTATAACTTAATTATATATATATATATATATATATATATATATAATTGTCATATATTTATATATCTATCATATGAATATTTACCATATATATAATTATCATATATATATATTTATCATATATATATTTATCATATATATATATATATCATACATATATAAATTTATTAGATATATAAATATTTATCATATATATATTTATCATGTGCATATTTATTATATATATATTTATCATATATATATGTATATATATTTATCATATATATATTTATCATATACATATAGATAATATATATATCATATATGATATATATATAAATATATATATGATATATATATGTCATATAAACCATATATATATATATCCTAGATATAATATATATATATGATATATATATGTGTATATCATATTATACACACACACACATATATATATATATGTGTGTGTGTGTGTGTGTGTATTGATATTTATTATATTAAAAAACAATTTACTCAAAATAAGGTTATAATGCAACTAAGATCCAAAGTGTTACTGGGAGTGAAAGATATTGAGAAAAGTTTAGTGAGTAGAAAAGACAATAAAAGAAAGGGATTCAGGAAGACAAAAGATGATTGTCGTTGCATTTCCAATTTTGAAGAATGTTTTTGCCAGATCATAGTCCCAGTGTCAGTCAAATTTTTTGTTTCTATTTTAATAAATTTCATCCAATACCACACTCGAGAGTTTCACAAGATAAAAGGTTACAGTGAATAAAATAGTCAGCTGGAGGAAATGTGTAATATGAATAGAAGAATATCAAATCATGAGGATAAGGAGGATATATAACAAGTGACTCTTGATTTGAAGAGGTTAAGTTTCTATAATACAGAAAATTATTCACTCGTGAGTTCGTTCCACAAATTGGCAGTTCTTCAGAAAAAACAAAGCTGATTGGAACTTTCTTCATTCGTTTGGAACACAGGAGAAACGATGATGATTTGACAGAAGAGGCAAGCCGATTCTATTTGCGAATGCCCAAACTGTCCGCTTGGACGAGTGGACGAGGGAATGATGTTCATTTGAACATTTGCTATGACAGGCTCGTAACGTTGTGCTTGTGGGAAAGACTGGAAAATAAGTAGACGCCCACAAGTCCACGGAAACTATTTTGAGCCCTATCAAAGCTGGAAAATAGGGATTAAGCAGTTCCAGTTCGTATATGGTTGCAAGGCACTATTTTTGTTTTAGCCTTATTCGACTTTTGGAAAGATAAAGCATAACAGGAAAATAGGTGAAGTAAAAGAAAAAAGAACAATTATATAAAAAAAAGGGAAAACATGAATGAGAAGAAACCCATAAAGAAAAAAAAGAAAAAGAAGTGAAGAAAAGGAAAACAGATGAAGTAAAGGAAGAAATGAATACGAAGAAACTGAGGAGGAAAAAGAATTGAAAAGTAGGAAAACAGATGAAGACAGGAAGAATAAAATGAAAAATAAACAGATGAAGAAAAAAAAGAACAAACAGATAAAGAAAATGAAAAAAATGAAGAAAAGGCATACAGATTAAGAAAAGGAAAAAGAAAAGGAAGAAAAAACAACAAACTGATAAAGAAAATAGAGAAAAGGCACACAGATGAAGAAAAGGAATACGAAGAAAAGGAAAAAAAAATAAACAGATGAAGAAAAGGAAAAAAGAACAAACAGATAAATAAAACGAAAAAAATAGAGAAAAGGCACACAGATGAAGAAAAGGAAAAAGAAAAGGAAGAAAAAAAACTGATAAAGAAAATGAAAGAAAATGAAGAAATGGCGCATAGATGAAGTAAAGGAAAACGAAGAAAAGGAAGAAAACATAAATAGATGAAAAAAGAAAAAGAACAAACACATAAAGAAAATGAAGAAAAGACACACAAATGAAAAAAAAAGAAAAGGAAGAAAAAATAACAAAATGGTAAAGAAAATGAAGAAAAAGGACACAGATGAAGAAAAAAAGAAAAGGAAGAAAAAAGAACAAACTGATGAAGAAAATGAAGAAAAGGCACACAGATGAAGAAAAGGAAACTGAAGAAAAGAAAGAAAAATAGAATAAACAGATGACGAAAATGAAGAAAAGGAAAACAAAGGAAAGGATGAAAAAAAGAAACAGATGAAGAAAAGGAGAACAAAGGAAAAGATGAAAAAGAAAAAAAAGAAAAAGAAACAAATGAAAAATAGGAAGGAATATAAAATAGAAAGTATAACAAGACAGAAGGATAACAAGAGAAGCACTAAATTCAAATTTAAACACTAATATTAATTTTTTTTATTAGCTGAGTAATTTTCAACAATTTTTGACTCGTATTTCTTTAATATTAATTTCAATTGCATTTCATTGTAGCTACACAAAGCGCCAGTCTGTGGACAATAACAAATAGCGCAAGCCAGAAACAAAGACTAAACATCAGGTGAGACACGAAATCGAATTCCTTTTTAACTTGGGTAGCTTGTCTATGAACGACAATTACTTTACCGAGTTTTATAAAAGCTGGCAAGCGATAAAATCTAATCATATTGACCTACTCTGTTTTCATTATCAGTGGGCTTCATATTTGTAATTATACACCACTGGTATTAGTGGTAGTCGTCATATTAGAAAATTACCAATAAAATTGATAATACTTCATCAGATAAATTAAAAAAGAAATAAACATAATTTTTAATTCTTCATCTAAGGCTAACCAGCAGAAAAAAAAGTGATATTCTCTACTTCTACTTCATATTTATGGGAGTTGCAATAAAAAGCATGAGAAATGAAGATGAAAGAAATACTAGTGAAAAATGAATAATAATTGACAATGCTTCATCTAAGAAGGCTAACCAGCAGGAGTCATTCATATTTAGCCATATAGCTATATTCTCTACTTCTACTTCTTATGGATGGCAGTTGCAATAAAAAGCAAGAGAAATGAAGATGAAAGAAATACTAGTGAAAAATGAATAATAATTGACAATGCTTCATCTAAGAAGGCTAACCAGCAGGAGTCATTCAAATTTAGCCATATAGCTATATTCTCTACTTCTACTTCTTATGGATGGGAGTTGCAATAAAAAGCAAGAGAAATGAAGATGATAGAAATACCTGTGAAAAATGAATACTAATTGACAATGCTTCATCTAAGAAGGCTAACCAGCAGGAGTCATTCAAATTTAGCCATATAGCTATATTCTCTACTTCTACTTCTTATGGATGGGAGTTGCAATAAAAAGCAAGAGAAATGAAGATGAAAAAAATACTAGTGAAAAATGAATAATAATTGACAATGCTTCATCTAAGAAGGCTAACCAGAAGGAGTCATTCAAATTTAACCATATAGCTATATTCTCTACTTCTACTTCTTATGGATGGGAGTTGCAATAAAAAGCAAGAGAAATGAAGATGAAAGAAATACTAGCGAAAATTAATAAACGAACCCGAAAATGTTGTGAATGAAAGAAAAGGAAGAAAAAAGGAAAGGAAGGAATAAAAAGAGGAGGAGGCATAAGTAAAAGTGAAACAGCAGAATAAAAGTAAGCAAATGAGAAAAACGATAAAAAAAGAAAGGAGAGGAGGTAGAAAAAGAGAAAGGAGGAAAATAAAGAAAAAAAGAAGGAGGGGAGAGAACGGAAAGAGAGAGGAAGGAAGAGGAAGAGGAAAAGAGTGAAGACGTTGGAGAAAGCAAGAGAAAGAAAATGAAAGAAGTGGAAATAAAAAGAGAAAGAAGAGGACTAAAAAGAATGAAAAGAGAGAAGAAGAAGAGAAAAGGAAAAAATGAAGGAAAGGGAAAAACAAAATAGAAAGATGAGAAGGAAAATGTAGCAAAGAAGATGACAGTAAAAAGAACGAAAAGAAGATTGAAAACAAAAAAAAAATCGCAAAGAAAAGAATGAAAAATACAAAACCATAGCAAGAAGACAAAAAGGGCGCTTTGGCATGGGGCAATTGTCAGTGAGTCTGGGTGTCAGTAGTGAGTTCAATCCTCATTGGGGAGTCAATTGTGCGGTTTTTTTTTCTGTCAAGATAAGTTTTATAAATATGTTATATACCGTACATATGAACACTAATGGGTATGTCTCCCAATCCTCATAAATACGTTGGACACTATTGTAAGTGGGGGTAATATGCTGTCTAAATAGTCCACCACTAGCAGTGGTTTACCTACTTCACGTCGCTGGCGAGTATTGTATTTGGTTGATGTTATAAAGATTACCATTTCATTTATAACCTCGGTCTTGGTTATTTCTTATTCAGTAACCCTTTCTATGATATAACAAAATGCCAACAAGAAAATCGAAGATTTAATTGGAAAAATGCAATAAAATCTACAAAAAAAGAAATTATAAAAGTTGAATCTTACCAATCCTTAGATTTAGTCCCTGAAAATTTTTGGAACATGCCTCCGAGATGGCACCGTTAACGAAGAACGTCAAGAGAGATATTAAGGTAAGACTCGTCTGGGTGAATTGTTCTTTGGTGAGCATCGCGAAAAGTCGTTGAATTCGTTGGACTTCAAACTGTAAAGTAAACTGTGTCGTTGTTGTGAGAGCACGTTGATCAAATGATTTGCTTCGAGATTTCCGGATGTTTCCGCAAAATTTCGTGTTTTAATGCCCAATCACGTGACTTCCGCTTGCATAATTTAAAAAAAAAAAAAAATCAAGTCCGTGTTCTGAAAATCGATGTTTTCGTTAACCTGGAACGGCAAATAAAAGAGGAATCAATTAGTTCTTCTGCTTAGAAGAGTCCATATACAACTCACAAATCCACGCACATTTATATATTAATATTTGTATCGACGTACCTATCATTATACTATAAAGTCTGTATCATGCTGCAAAAGAAAAAAAGTAACTACAGCTTCACCCACTTTAAAAGATAAAGGAATAACAAAGTTCAAGAAAACATAGGTTGGTTTCGTTTGTTCCATGGCATATCAACCTCAAAGAGTTATTTAATGCCAACAATTTTTTCACATTTATAAATACATATGAATAAAAAATATATTCTTTGTAACAAAATCACTTTAAAAATCAAGTTTCATTAACATTTTTGAAAAGAGGGCTTCTGTCGAGAGACAACTACATTGCTCGTATTATTCTTTCCTTCAATATTAATTCTCTACATATCCGGTTTCTTAGTTTTATTTCTGCAAATAGGGATTTTTATCAAAAGTCTGGTTTCGTAGATATTTTTTTTTTTTTTGGTTAGGTTTGGTTCGTTTCACGGCATATCAACCTCAATGGGTTATTTAATGCCAACAAGATTTTTATTGCTGCTAATATTTTTTTTATCAAATGTATGTATTGCTGCTAATATTTTTTTATGAAAAATGTATTGCTGCTAATATTTTTTTAACAAAAATGTATTGCTGCTAATATATTTTTATCAAAAATGTATTGCTGCTAATATATTTTTATTAAAAATGTATTGCTGCTAATATATTTTTATCAAAAATGTATTGCTGCTAATATTTTTTTATTAAAAATGTATTGCTGCTAATATATTTTTATCAAAAATGTATTGCTGCTAATATTTTTTTATTAAAAATGTATTGCTGCTAATATATTTTTATCAAAAATGTATTGGTGCCAATATATTTTTATCAAAAATGTATTGCTGCTAATATTTTTTTAAAGAATGTATTGCTGCTAATATATTTTTTAAAGAATGTATTGCTGGTAATATTTTTTTTATCAAAAATGTATTGCTCGTAATATTTCTTTTTTCAAATATTCATTGCTTGTAATATTTTTACAAAATTTCATTGCTGGTATTAAACCCTATTTTTACTCGTTTTGACCCCAGTTTGGGGGTTAACTATTTGCCCATAGCTAGGACCTTAACAGGTGCTACCACCCCGGGTCAGGGTGGACCTGGGAACACCAGCATTTAAGAGGTAGTTCTACCGTCCTCAAAACCTCCTTATCAGAAACCTTACTGTTAAACGTAGATTATCGTCTTACCCAGGACGACAATATAGCATGCTAACCGAAACGCTCCTCTGTGACTCAATTGGTAAAGCACGTCAGGCTATATGACGGTTCCGTATAGGATACAGGATCGATTCCTGTCGGGGGACGCATATTTTCTATGAAGATTTCTCGGACATTCAGGCCGTTAATACTGTCTATAAACAGAGCATTTACTTAAATATTTGTATCTATAATAAGAACGTATAAACATAAAAGAATGTCTTAAAATAATTGTAGCATTTTGTCCATTTCATAATATGTGACGTCATTTGTTTACATTTGGATACGCATCGAGCAGATATGAATGTACGAGAGAATTGTAGTTCAAAAACAGTAAAATCGACCTTGCTAACCGAAACTCTTCTCTATGGCTCAATCGGTAAAGCACGTCAGGCTATATGACGGTTCCATATATATATATATATATATATATATATATATATATATATACACACCGATAAAATGAGAACAAATAGAGGATAATTCCACAGTACGTAACATTTAATTTAAAAGAGGGCTCAATATAGAGTAGAGCTAGATATTATTTATTTTAGGATATTAAAACAAAATCATATAAAAAAAAACAAACAATTACAATCATAGTTGAACACTATAAATGTGTCTCTCCGGGCGATTTTAAACTACTGACGAGTAAAAGATTAACTTAATTTCCAAATGAGAATACTTTCAAAAATAGTCTTTTGCGTTTTGCCGTGATTAACCAATCGAATGTGACCTACGCTAAATTCAAATTTAACGGAGAAATGTTTTAATAAAGGTCATAACACGAAGTTGTCTGCATATAAATCCTAGACAATTTCCTTATGGGCAGATACAAGTTGTTACGTTATTTCGTAAGATGCATCGAAGTCTGATGTTTAACTTTCGTAAGAAGTAGAAGCGAAAGAGGTGAGGAGGTAATTTAACATAATGCTAATTAGTTATATGTTCATTAAGCTTCTTACATAAAATTTTGTAGTTGATAAATAAAAGTCTCTTTTTTCAAATGGTTATTTACCAATTTCTTGAGGATCAAAGTGCTATAAAACATCTATCAACCCACAATTTAAAAGAAAACTTAAGAGAAATTCTGACAGAAACATTAAAATTTTATATAAATAACATTACCAGAAATGTCTTGCTATTGGAGAGATCCTGTATATTAAACATCTCTGTCCTACTATCGAATTCACCTTATTTAACAGTGGAAATGGAGTGTTAAAAGTTTTTTAAAAAAATAGTAAGATGCTCTCAGGAATTCCAGCCGCGCTCAACAAGCGAAGGCTGAATAAACGCTCCTATTCAAAAGAACACGAAAGTAAAATACAATTTAAACAGTCAAAACACGAGGAAAAACTAACAACACCAAAAAATAAAACCCTTTGAAAATGGCTAAAGAAGTGGCTGAAAGCGCTTGGAACAATGAAAATTATGGAAAATTTCTGTACTCACTTACTCCTACCAAACGGAAAAATGTAAGGATGTTGGACAAACCAAATAAAAAATTAATTAAATCTTTCTTGTCTGCCATATTTAGTGAAAGATGTTTAAAAGAAACATTGCTGTCCAAATATACATTAACATATATGGACATTTCATTGAGTACGACAGACAAGGTGCTTTGATTAAGTTTTTTATCCAATTTCTCATGCGATCTAATAATTTCTTTCTTTTCAGATGAACATGGACACAATATCTTGACCGTGTTTTGAAAAATGAAAACACTGTATAAATACATACATGCAACAAACTATTTCTTATTTAACAGTTAAAATATTTCATCCTTGAACATGGCTAAATATACAGCCGAAAGCGCTCGGATAAAAAGAACATTCGGACAGTTTTTATATAATTTATCATCTGAAAAGAAAGAAATTATTAGATCGCATGAGAAATTGGATAAAAACTAAATAAAAGCACCTTGTCTGTCGTACTCAATGAAATGGGTATAAAAAAGGGTTGCTGCCTAAATACACAAATTAACATATACATATATATATATATATATATATATATATATATATATATATATATATATATACAGAGAGAGGGAGAGAGAGAGAGAGAAGAAAACCAAAAAATCAGACGGAAAGTCTTCAATGTAAAATGAAATGATTAAAGAAACATATATTATATTATATTATATTAAAGAGCATATTATATTAGACTTTGGGGGGATTTTATATCCCCCCAAAGTCTAATATAATATGCTCCTCATTTAAGCGTCCGATACCTCAAGCAATACCGCTCCTTTGGTTATTTATTTATTTTTGACAGCTTACCAACCCTTTGTGGGTTATTTAAAGCCGAAGCATATTTTGGGTGTAGGATTAATTCTTTTTTTTTTCTTTTGCGAATGAATATTTTATTAACAGTTTTTGTGAGATAACAATGACTTTTCCAGAGAGTGGTCCCGCTATTTAACCTATAGTTGCGGGGAGAGAAGATAGGATTCATACTTTTTCCAATGACATTTGCGCGAATGTGAATGTAAAAAAATCGAGTGCTCTCCTTCAGGAGATGTGGTGGTGGTGGTGGGGGGGGGGGGCTAGAATTATTACCTGGTGTTGGAGGTGTCCCCCAAAAGGGAGTGTTGTACATTGGTTGATTCGTTTACTACGGTTTATCAACCCTTTGCAGGTTATTTAAAGCCAGAAAATATTTTTAGACTGTAAGTTAATAACGGTTTTCATACTTTTCCGAAGGGCATTTGTGCATAAGAAAATATAACGAACTCAACTGAAATTGGATCTCGGCTCCCCGATTAACAATTCCTAGCCATTATCTATTACACCACCTGCGCATCCAAGATTACAACACCTGGTATTCGCAAGCGGTCACCCATCCAGGTACTAACCAGGCTCGACTTTGCTTAATTTCGGTGATCGTACGGTGTTTCAACGTTATGTGGCCGTAAGCACATTATGCTACCTGATTTTTTTTTTAACTTTACAGTATCTAGCTATTCTCAAGCGGTCACCGATCTATGTACTGATCAGGTTCTACGTTGCTTAACTTCAGTGGTCTTACGGGAACCGGTGTTTTAACGTGATGTGGTCGTAAGCTCATTATAACACCCAAACCTCCACGCTTTCGGCACCTGGTATTCCTAAGTGGTCACCCATCTAGGTAATAACCAGGCTTGCCGTAGCTTAACTTCGGTGATCGTACGGAAACCGATGTTTGAAGCGTGACGTGGCCGTAATTATTGTTATTGCACCGCTCCCACATCCAACCTTACTGCACCTGGTATTACCAAGCGGTCACCCTTCTAGGCTCGATGTTGCTTAACTTCAGTGATCGTACGGGAACCGGTTTTTCTACGTGATTTGTCCGTAAGCCTAGTATTGTAAAAGCTTAGACAAATTTTTATTTTTAGTTCATGTACGCGTGGGCGCCCACATGAAACTCGACCTTGGGTCATATTCCATTCAAACAAGCGTGTGAATGAATGAGAATCTTTAAAATCAATACTTCGGTTTTCGAGTTGTACTCTGCCATTTTCAAAGGTCGGCCAGATGCCAGATAAACAAAAAATATTCCACTTCTGACCCTGAAGTGCCCCAAGACAATAATTAATCTGAACAAAAGCGTTAACAATGTAATAAGTGAAAACTGTTTTAATATATTTATTAAGAGAACGATTTCGAACTAATTCACATCTCTCTTTCTCACTATATATATATATATATATATATATATATATATATATATATATATATATATAATGAAACGTGTATGAATATATATATATATATATATATATATATATATATATATATATATATATGCAAGCTTGTTAACCATTACACCGCCTCGCGGTGCCCAGGACGTGGTATATATATATATATATATATATATATATATATATATATATATATATATATATATATATATAGAACAATTACGACTGAGTAGTGAGTTCGATCCTCACTGGATGTCCCAAACATTTGGCCTTGTGTCACATCTAAGCTACGCTTAGAAAATCACTATATATACCATGTCCTTTCAGTTCGTAGACGATCATGACTCTCCGCGGTTTCCTTTCTTCCTTAGGTTTCAGCAATACATTTTCCTTTGTCCCGTTCCTCCATCCATTAGCTGAAATTTATCAAGTCGATGACCAGCTGCTTTCTCTGTTTCTCTTACGCTTGTTGAGGTTTGTGAGTGTTAATTTCTCTAAGCCTTCCTTCCTTACTATATATTTTTAAAATGTGAATTATCTATTTTTGATTGTTAGCAATAGCTTCTTTTCAGCTCCTATAGTCTTTAAAACTTTCTCATTTTCTAATATACTCTAGCCATATTTTTCCATTTGTCAGTAAAAGCTGGCGTTAAGCAACGTCGAACCTGGACAATACCTAGATGGGTGACAGCTGGGGAATACCAGCTGCTGTAAGTTTGAACGTGCATGTGGTATAATGTGCTTACAACAAAATCACGTTGAAACACCGTTCCCCATACGATCACCGAAGTCAGGAAACTTCAATTCTGGTCACTACTGGTTACCGATTGGGAATACCAAGTGTTGTAAACTTAGATGTGCGGTTGGTTTAATAGAAAATGGCTTGGAATTGTTAATCGGAGAGCCGAGTTCTAATTCCAGTTGGGTACGTTATATTCACTGACACGCAAATACCATTGGGAAAGGTATAAATCCACTTCTTCTCCCCCAGCTATGGGTTAATTATTTTTTTATTTCTAACGATCTAAAATATGTTTTGGCTTTAAATAACCTACAATGGGTCGATAAACTGTAAAAACGAATAAATCAGATCAAATTTACTTAATTTGTGGACAAATAGTCCAGCAATCATTACACTTTAAGAAATTGGATATAGCAGTCTAGCACTCTTTTTGCCATTTCTAATGCTATTTTTTTGATTCTTTAATAACTTGCTTGGATTTTGAAAAGCATCATTCGCTAATTTCTGTTTGAATATCTGGAATGTGGAATTGCTGTTGCCAGCAATACATTAAAAAAAAAAAAAAAAAAAAAAACAAACAAAAAAAATTACCAGCAATAAATTTTTGGAAAAAAATTTACCAGTAATAGATTTTCTAAAAAAAAATATTACGAACAATATATTTTTGAAAAAAATATTTCCAGCAATAAAAATCTTGTCGGCATTAAATAACCCATTGAGGTTGATATAAACCAAACAAACTTATTAATTTGTTGTTGCTATCACAACGTTTCGGCTGTTGTGACTTCTGGCCTTCATCAGGTGTATATCGATTCGAGTAACCTGCAGGGAAGTCCAAAACGAACCCTTTTATTTAATCTACGCAGGTAGACGGCCCTCGTTCCGCTTCCTATGTCTAGGGATATCTCGTCTTATTTTTATTTTTAGTTCTGCTCAGTTATTACTATTTCCACTGAGCCCAAATACAAATCAATTGTGTCCTGGGTACGACGATAAACTACATCCGACAGCAAGGCATTTGATCAGAAGGTTTGAGGAGCCTGGAACCACCTCTTAATTGCTAGCGTTCCTAGGTCCACCCTGGCCCGGGGTAGTAGCTATGGGCAAATAGTTAACCCCGCAAAAGGGATCAAAACACTATGAAAGTATAAAAATAGGTTTCAATACCAGCAATACTTTATTGGAGAAATTTTTAACAGCAATACATTTTTGAAAAAAATATTACCAGCAATACATTTTTGAAAAAAATATTACCAGCAATACATTTTTGAAAAAAAATATTACCAGCAATATATTTTTGAAAAAAAAATTACCAGCAATATATTTAAAAAAAAAAAAAAATATTACCAGAAATACATTTTTGTAAAAAAAATATTAACAGCAATATATTTTTGAAAAAAAAATTACCAGCAATATATTTTTGAAAAAATATTACCAGCAATACATTTTTTAAAAAAAATATTACCAGCTATACATTTTTGAAAAAAAAATTTCCAGCAATATATTTAAAAAAAAAAAAATATTACCAGAAATACATTTTTGAAAAAAAAATTACCAGCAATATATTTTGGAAAAAAAAAAATTATCAGAAATACATTTTTGAAAAAAAAAATTACCAACAATATATTTTTGAAAAAAAAAATATTACCAGAAATACATTTTTGTAAAAAATATTATCAACAAAATATTTTTGAAAAAAATATTACCAGCAATAAAAATCTTGTCGGCATTAAATAACCCATTGCTGTAAAACAAAATAAACCAAACAAATCTTGTTAATCAATAATCATCAATCAATAAAGAAATAAAACAAAACAAAAATAAAACGTTTGATTAAAAGAACCGAAAAGGTCTGTATGTTTAATTTTGAAAAAAATATTTTTCCAATTTTCGTATAAGATGTTGAGTACTGCGCTCGAAGTTGTGGATAAACTAGATGTATGATCAGGAATCTTTAAAACTTAACGTTTGTTTTACCCACTGTCACTTTTAACATCTGATTTAACACACTAACATTTTTGTGGCACATGCTTGATTATATTAATTAATTTTTGGATAATCATTACTTTTTTTTTTTAGTATTTTCACGTTTCGTCTCGTCCACTTTGTCGCCATATTTTAGCTCTCGTCACAATGAAAAAACCACGATACTTAAAAAATTAACTTAATGGATTGAATAAGCTGCTGCATTGTTGAAAATAAAATAGAAGCAAATAAAAAGAATTGAATCAATATATTTATTTGGTAAAAAGGTTGTTTTTTTTTTATGAATTTAAAATAAAAGTCATTGTTATTTTTTTGCCATTTTCAGAGCCATATAGCCTCTCTTCCCACAATGCAAAGCAGCTAATAAACCAGCAACAGACATGCTACTTAAAAAATGAACTTAAATGTCAAAGATTGAATCGACCGTTACATTGCTGAAAATAAAAATAATTTAGAGTTCGTAAAGTGAATTAATAGAGATGAAAAGTGTTTTTATTCTTTTTGACTCCCTTGGTAATACCTAGCATCAGGAAGAGAAAGTTGAGGTTTCTAGGGCATATAATGAGGAAGGAGGACTTGGAAAATCTGATACTCACAGGAGAGATTGAAGACAAGAGGGACAGAGTAAAACAACGCATAAAATACTTAGTGAGCATGACTAAATGGATGACGGAACAGGATTTAGGAGAAATAGCAAAAAGACAACATTTATTAAGAACTACGAGTGACAGGAAATTGTGGAGAGCCATGATCGCCTACGTCCTGAGGGGACACGGTTCATGAAGGTCTTAATTTACTTGAATAAATTATATCAATTAAAAATAACGTATAAACAGAAAAGATATTAAATAATTACCGGACTTAATCCATTTCATAATATTTTGTCGCAGAATAGATCAGACATTCGAGATTTGGTTGGAAGCCAGTCTAGAAAAAAGACTATTCGGAATGCAGAACTGTGGAGAAGAGAACCGAAAACCACTTTACAATAACTCAAATTATATGTATATAAGTAAAGACACACACACACACACACACACACACACATACATACATACATATATATATATATATATATATATATATATATATATATATATATATATATTCAGACCGAAGAATTTAGATTTCTAAAAAATTTCGGTCTGAAGAGATGAATATTTAAATAAATATATTAATGAAATAAATTATAACCGAAATGAATTTTTAAGGATTGTCTTTACTTATTATTATATAGGTCTGTTATATATATATATATATATATATATATATATATATATATATAAAGAGCAATATAACATAACAGGCATTTGTTGTTTGCTATATTTAACAATATATGTTTGTTTGAATAAATTACAGGCATTATATCTGCTAATTTTTAACAAAATCCGTTCATATTCACGAATAACCTTCCGTGTATTGATGTTAAAGGATGAGAGAAATGTGCTATAGCTGTTTAAATTTCTTTTATTTTACCACTTCAGATGAAAATTATTTTGAAGCCTTTGAAATTCAATTTGCCAGTGTGCTACCAGGGATGTAAAAGAGGATACATTTATAAAGCAATTGTTAAGTTTGATGAAGATCGGTTGAAAGATTAACGAAAAATAAGAAAGAAACCAGTAAAAATCGCCATTTTTCGCTATTTACGCGGGTTTTCGCGATATGTGTGAACCCAATTATCAAGTTAAATGACTGTTAAACAATCAACTTATTGTTGGCTACAACTGAGTCAAGTTTGTATTAGATTGCTTGAAAATTGAGGGAGTTTTTTGTTTAAAATTTGTGTTGAAATCCATTTTTGGTTTTTCGCAGTTTTTCGCTAAACGCTGTAACATAGAAATAAAAATGAGGTATCGTTGAGCTCGTCATGATATAAGTAACCTACACAACGAGTTTGAACGAAATCGGAGGAAAAAAGTTGAATTTATTGATTTTCGATCGGCTTTTTTGATTATTGATTTTTAAAAATTATCAATTTTTACGCTAAGGACATATCTCTTACATCGTACAATGTATATGCCAAGTCAAGATCGGTTGGATGGGTCTCGGGTGAAAAGATATTACACAAACAGACAGACATCCTCTGTTTTATATATATATAATAACGCAAACTGATACCACCTCGCAAAATATGTAAAATTGTTCAAATTGTTCAAGCGTTTAAAAGTGAGTAGATTTTTATAAAGAAAGTCTTCAATAAAATTACAAAAGTAGAGCAACAATAGTCAACTGATGAATAAAAGTTCAAAGGACTTATCTTGCAACCGACTTTAAGTTTAGCGTATACTTCACTCGTCTGGGCCAGATAAATTTCGTGTCTACCATAAATAAATGTCGATTATTACAGAATCTCTCTCTCTCTCTCTCTCTGATGTCACAATTAAATTTCTAATTCCGACACGAAGTCAGTCTATATACCAGGGTTGAATAAGACTGACGAAGTTTTCGTCAGTTGAAATAGGTCTGTTACATATATGAGGTAGTTTCGGATTTTAGTTTGTAGTATTATATATACATGTAACCCGGATATAAGAGAGTTGTCGGGACCGGAGAAGTCTTTTATATCCGGGTTTCTCTTATATCCGGGTTTGGTGTAATATACATTAACACAGGCTCTAATTTGGGAGAAGAGAAAATCTCTCTTATATCCGGGTTTCTCTTATATCCGGATTTGGTCTAATATACATTAACACAGGCTCTAATTTGGGAGAAGAGAAAATCTCTCTTATATCCGGGTCTCTTATATCCGGGTTACACTGTATATATGTATATATATTAAGACATTTTTATGTTTATACATTCTTTTTATATTTTATATTCTTAAAATAATTGTCGGACTTTGTCCATTTCATAATATATATATATATATATATATATATATATATATATATATATATATATATATATATATATATAAAGCTGTGGAGAACCATCGCATACCTGGAGGACATGCCATTCTTTTAAAAATAAATTTACTATGACTGCATTGTAGACTGACGCAACCTAAAAGGATCAGATGCCTCAGTTTCTGCAATTAATCATATGTTTAGTGATTTTTGTAGAAAAAAATGGTCTTAAACGCCATTGAATACGTATTAGGTTGGCGCAAAATAATGACGTAATAATGTCGTTTTTTGACGTATTTTTTAACGTCAAAAAACGACATTATTACGTCATTATTTTTTTGCACCAACCTAATAATTTAGAACGTGTTATGTTTCTAAAATCAGTTTTATTAAATCTCTGGGAAGAAATGTTTGTTGCAAAATGAAATGCCTGAAAACGAGACTGATCAAAACACGAAAAGATTTTTCGCCCATTAATAATTCGAAAGGAATGAGAAAGCGACCTTAAGCTTCGCATCAAATGTGCCACGTGTGACTTATAATTTTACAGAAAAACAATCCAACTCTGGAACGATTCTTTTTATTTTTTAAATTTATTACCTTACAATTCAAACAAAGATTTGTGTGTCTTGAAAATATTTATATTTATGATTTCGGGGATCTTTGTAATTAAGGAAAAAGCTCTTATTAAGTATATTTTCCGTGTGCTACACATACAAAATAAAAACACAACACACACACACACATATATATATATATATATATATAGTGATTTTCCAAGTGTAACTTAGATGTAGCACAAGGCCGAAAGTAGGGGGCACCCAGTGAGGATCGAACTCACTATTCAATCGTAACTGTTTCTTAGTGAGACAAATATATAATATATATATATATATATATATATATATATATATATATATATATATATATATATAAAAGTGAACATTGAAGTCAACACTTAGAGGCGACAGTCTGTTTCATGCTATATGCAATCGTCAAGCCACATATAGCATGAAACAGACTGTCGCCTCTAAGTGTTGACTTCTATGTTCACTTTTATATTTACACACGCTCTATCCCTGATATTGAGCACTTTATTCCATAAATATAGCACACCTTAAGACTATATTTATTTATATATATATATATATATATATACAGTGTAACCCGGATATAAGAGAGTTGTCGGGACCGGATAAGAAGTCTCTTATATCTGGGTTTCTCTTATATCCGGGTTTGGTCTAATTTATATACATTAACACAGGCTCTAATTTGGGACCATAGAAAATATCTCTTATATCCGGATTTCTCTTATATCCGGGTCTCTTATATCCGAGTTACACTGTATAAATATATATATATATATATATGAATAAAAAGACAAGAAGTAAAACTAATCTTAACCGACTGACACGTTTCCTCCTCCGAGGGACTTTATCAAGGCAAATGATAAAAATACATTTTATTCCTTTTTCTTTTACAGATACACTCTATCTGAAAATAATTTACGCACACACGCACATACATAAACACACACACATATATATATTTGTTTGCGTGTGTTTTTGCGTGTCTAGATAAGTCTAGATAAATACATATTTACTTACACACACACACACACATATATATATATATATATTCGTTTGTGTGTGTTTTTGCGTGTGATTGGGTGTGTGTGTGTGTAAGTAAATATGTATTTATCTAGTATAATGAATACGATTCCTGCACACATATAGCAGGTTTTAAATTATAGCTCTGTATATAGATAGATAGATAGATAGATAGATAGATATCCAGGTAAGACGGGAACAAATAGAGTAAAATTCTAACGTTCGTAATATTTAATTTAAAAGATGGTTCAATATTATTGACATGTTTTCGATGTAATTAATACATACATACATACATACATATATATATTTATATATATATAGATGTAATTAATATAGATATATAGATGTAATTAATATATATATATATATATATATATATATATATATATATGCGTGTGAGAGAGAGTGAGGAGGAGAGATAGAGTGTGTGTGCGTTTGTGTTTGTGTAGTGGAAAACACAATATAATTTTCGTTATATAAAGAACAATTTTAGGGAGAAAAGAAAGTATGGCAAAGTTGAGAAAAGTTTTCGTCTGACGTGTTTCGTCCGTTAGGACTTCCTCGGACTAAAAAGTGATGTTTACGCTAATGCGACTACACATGCGCATGAAGGAGAGGGGACCCTGAAGATTTTTAAATTAATTTTTTCTTTTTTTTAATATATGTTTTGTGCTTATAATTCAGCCGATTTTATTTTAACATATTTTTGTTTATGTTTTCGTCATTTTGTTATTAAATTTCACATATTGTGATTTGCCAAGAAAGGTGTATATTGTAAGAACCTGGATGCAGGTATACATTGTGCACGTGTGCACAGGTACTACATTCTGGATGTCGGCATAGGACTCTTTGTTCTCGTCGGAGCGTACAGTTAATCTAATCCTAAGTTTCGCAAATAAAATAATCCCGTATTTTTGACGGACAGTAAACTATATTTAACTAAAGATTGAGATAGCACAAAAATAACTTAAAACCAACGTAAAACAATATAGTAGAAAATAAAACTAAACAAATACTAAAATTCGAATAAAAAGAAGGAATAAACACGAAAACATACCTGTATGCAAACTTTCCAGTAAATAAGTGTTTGTATGTATTAATATTAATTAAAGTTGTTAATTCTTGGATAAAAAACATCTAAATTTCTCTCCTCCTTCTCTAGAGAGTTTGTAAAAAATCAGCCTGTTCCGGATCAGAACACACCAGAAATTAACTGTTCGTCCAAACTGAAAGCGGAAACAGAAGTTGAAAAGTGTATTGAACATTACATTAACAGATAATGTGGGAAATATATATATATATATATATATATATATATATATATATATAGAAAGAGAGAGAATGAAGCGATGGTGAGAGAAAGAGAGAGAGAGAGAGAGAGAGGGAGGAGGGTGAGATGACAGAGAGAGAGAGAGAGAGAGAGAGAGAGAGTGAGAGAGTGGGGAGTGGGAGTATAGGATGCTCATCGCAAATCAATTAGAGACAGAAATGTACTCAAATAGATTGGTGTTATTCTGTAGGTTGACACCAGCAAGTATATAAATATAAACTTATACACATGTGGGAGATGGGGCGTGAACACGTACACATACACAGTCAAACACATACAGATAGATTGATAACAACTTGGTATATGGTATACATACA
>OZ010611.1:46418608-46446108 GCA_963932145.1 Acanthosepion lycidas
CAGACGAATTAGGAAAGGAGGAAATAGCTGACATTTCTCTGATGTGGCTTAAGCGTTAAGTGAGATACTGTTACAAATTCCCACTCTGCCTTCATCATGATAAATCAGACGTACGCAGCGGCATACACATGCACTTACGCACACTAGCAAGCATGCAAATACTTCTTTCCGAGCAGGCACAAGCGCGCTGGCCCCATGCAAATAACGAAGCAAAGCGTGGCTGTGATAACTGCATATTGAACTAGCGAAATGCAACCGCCACTTCTACTCTAACAGTCTCTTTTCTCGCACTTTCCACCTGTGGAACGGCCTTCCGATTTCTCGCTAACCACCATCTTCAAAAGTTTAAATGCAACGTGAACTGTCATCATCTGTCTTCATGAACCCTGTTCCCTTTTTTGTTCTTTCTTTAATCCTTTTTTTTTTCACTCTCTGTAACTCCCTGCGTTTAGATGAAAGGATTAAAAAAAGAAGAAATTTTAAAATCACCTACTAAAATAATGAAGGAAAGGGAGAAGAAAGGACTAAGCATCACTTATAAGAAGATAAAATGAATGATTGTCAATAAAAAGAAGAACCCAACATGCAAATTGCAAATTGGAGATAACATGATGAAGCAAGTATAAACATTTAAAAAAACCTGGGAAGTGTTTTAACAGAAGACGGAAAGTGCAGTACCGAAATACGAAGAGACGTTGGAATATCGGAAGATGACTTCCAAAAGCTAAGCAATGTATCAAGAAAAAGAAAATATGCCAGCGAATCACAGATGAAGAAGAGATGCGAAGCAACAGAAATGTAGTTCTACAGAAGGATGTTGAGAATACCATAGACCGTACATGTGACCAACGACGAAGATTTAAAAAAAAAACGGCAACAAAAACGAAACTTATAACTAACATCGGGAAGAGACGACTGAGGTTTTTGGGACACATAATGAAGAAGGAGGTCTTTGGAAAATTTGATACTCACAGGACAGATGGAATGTAAGAGAGACAGAGGAAAGCAACGCAAAATATACCTGGCGACTCTGAGTGAATGGATGGCAGAACAGGGTTTAGGAGAGATAACAAAAGATAAAAATTATTAAGAGCTAGAAAGAACAGGAAATTGTGGAGTGCCCTGATCACCACAGGGAGACGGCACATAGAAGTAGAATACGACAAATGATATTAGCGTATATAAGAATTAAGCAGGTACCTGAGATTCTATAGTAAATTTATATACATTTCTATAGTAAATTCTTATAGTAAATTGACATACATTTCTATTGTAAATATTCTATAGTGAATTTAGCATGGGAATAATGTTAATAGTTTAAAAAAGTTAATAATTTTTAGTGGGTTGTTCGAAAAATAATATTCGATTTTTTGAATAAACCTTTTAAATGGGCAAATATACTTTGTTCTTTTCTGTGTGTGCTGTGTCGTCCTAGACAATGTTTATATCCAAAATCTATTATACACATCTATAAGTCTAGTAGTCGTCCATGCTTAGAATATTATAAATTATTAGAATATTATAAAATCAAAAAAGAAAAAAAAAGGGTTAGCAATATTACTGGTCTTAACCTGGCGTCTCGGCTTCAGTCACTTTCCCACCGTCGTAAAATTGCTTCCTTATCTCTTTTCTACAAATACTTTCATGGTAATTGTTCAGATGAGCTCTTCGTTATGGTACCTAGACTTTATGAATTTAAGCGCGGTACTAGATTGGTGACAAGGTCTCATCAATTCACAGTCGAGTTGGCTAGATGTAGTACTTTCTTTTCTCGCACTTTTCGCTTGTAGAATTCTCTTCGGGCTGCATGCTTTCCAATCAACTTTAACCATCAAAAATTAAAATGTCTGGAGTGAGGCCCGTCATAAGACTTCATACTGAACGGTATTTAGTCACCCCTCCACAAGGGCATCATATGGCACAAGGCCAGTTTAACGTGGGTTCTCCGAGCTCGTGGTCTCGGCCAAAAATCACTTGTGATCAGACAGTACGACAATGGTTTCTGAAGTTCCGCAGTGGGGATATGAGTCTTGAAGATCAAGGTGGTAGAAGATCTCCATTTGCAAATGACAATCAACGTCTGAAAACTAGTCTAAAAAAGCTCACGTCAAAGAGTCAGAGAAATGTCTAAGATAATGGATCTCAGCCTTTCATGAATTATCGGACCATTTCAAGAGAATTGGCAAAGTGAAGACGGTCAATAAATTGGTTCCCCAGGAACTCAGTGAAAGTCAAAGACGTTTTGACGAGTGTCCGATGGTGAATCTGCGAAATTCGAATGATCCATTTCTTGATCCAATAGTGACTTGTGATGAGAAGTGTATCCTTTTATAACAATCGTAAACGATCGGCTCAGTGGCTTGATCATGACGAAGCCCCAAAACACTTTCTGTTATATAGGAATAAAGCATCGCTGCCGACACTTGAGTTTGAACATAGATCGCCAGTGAGCAAACACCGTCGATCCCATTTCTAATAAGTAGATCACGTGTCCATAGAGGAAACGCAAAAATAGAAAGTAACGTGACATCTAATTGATCACTTATTTCTAGTCTATCCTCTATTATTATACAGATCACATTTTTCTAGTCCATCTTCTATTACTATATGGTTAGCTATTCTCTACATTATTCCCTATGCTATTTCTCTATGCTGGTCACTATACGGATCACTATTCGGTGGTCACTATTTGATCGAGTATTATCGAGCAAGTACTATTAGTGCGAGTGCTATTCGAAGGCGTCTGACACCAGTATTCAACGGCGTTACTATAGTTGTAGCTGCGATTACAAAGTCTCTACTACATTGAGCATTACGAAAGTGACAACGACTATTCGTTGACATTCACAAAAATGGCAATGAGTGTTCGTTGACATCCCAAAAAAATAAAAAAAACGGGAGCTTCTACAGAATGTAGTAAAGGAAAGCAAAAAGAAAGGACTAAATATCAACTGTAAGATGAAGGAATGTATGGTTGTCAGAAAAAAAAAGTGCTCAACAGGCAAAAAACAAATTGGGGAAACCAAAACGAAGCAAGTAGAAAAAAATTAAAAACTTGAAAGTGTTTTAACACAGAACGGAAAATGCGATGCCAAAGTGCGGAGGTGCACTGGTATTACTATTCGAAATGCTATTAGTTTGAGTATTACTCGAAGGCGTCTGATGATCTCTATTTCTAGTCTATCATCTATTACTATTCGGATCGCTATATCTACTCTATCCACTATTACTATACGGACCGCAATTCCCCACGCTATTCACTATTTCTCTATTCGGATCACTATACGAGCGAATATTATCGAGCAAGTACTATTAGTGTGAGAGATATTCGAAGGCTACTGATCCCAGTATTGTTCAACGGCGTTACTATAGTTGTATCTGCGATTACAAAGTCTCTACTACAACGAGCATTACGAAAGTGAAAACGAGTATTTGTTGACATTACAAAAGTGTCAAAGAGTGTTCATTGATATCACAAAAGTGGCAACGGGTGTTCATTGAGTCACAAAACTTTCCAAAACCGAAATTGTACTAACAGGACATTATGGTGACTTTTTGGTGTTTGTCCATTACCTCTTTTTGGAATCTAACTAGAGCATCACAGCCGTTGTTTACAATCAGCAACTGGATGAAATGCAAATTCAGTTAAGCAAAATGCTACCGGCTATTGTTAATCGACGAGTTTCAATTTCTGCTTCGTGACAATACTCAGACACATGTTCCCAGTGTGACGCCATTCGTGGCGCATTTGTGACGAATTTTGTGACGACGTTTTCCGATCGTCCGTCGTTCACTGCCCCTGTGATGACATCCGAGGTTGAGTGTATTTGCATATAAACCCAACTCCCTATGCTCCCAGGTTCATCTCCTTGGCCGTGATCGCTTTCAACGAATATTAATTACAGTTTTTTTCAAGACTCTCTGGTTGGGAATTATTAACAATACGATTTATCACTTAACCGTGGGATTGTTCCTTCAGCATCGAGAGGTGGGATGCTATCTTACGAAACTTAGCTGGTCCTTTTTTCACTGGTGTCTGGGCTGAGCGACTCCTGATTCCTCACTACCGGTCCTTCTGTCACTGGCCAGCTCCTAGCTCCTCTAGTCACCTACCTATTTCTCTCACGACTGGACCCCTTTTCTCTTGAGTTTTTGCCTCTCTGCTTATATCGATAATCGCTGGACCCCATCACCCTCTCCCGGAAGTATTGAGACCATCCCAAAACCACATGGGTTGTCAAATCTTCAAAAGGACTACTTTTATGATTATCTAAAATCAGTGATAAAATTTTTATGTTTACCCAATTGAAACGCGAACTGGAGACATAAATCCTGAAAACACTGACACTTAAGTTTCTTCAAAGATGGATTGGAGACAAAATTCCTACGAAACTCAGATAACGAAGTCGACTTAAAAGGAAGGAATTTATCTCCTTATCTTCTAAACATGTATGAGAAATCATATTGTCACACCAGGATGAAACTGAAGAAATTTATTTTCTTGGGATACGAGACTTTGCCAAATCCACCATATTTCCCTGATCTCTCCACTAACTACCACTTTTTCAAGCAACTTGATCATTTTGTAAGTCAAAAGACATTCAGTTGTAAAAAGGAAACAGAATTCAAGGATTTATTGGCGTCCAAACCTTTAGAGTTCTATCGTAAAGGCATAAATAAACTTGTAACTCGATGACAGAAATGTATAGATATTCAGGGTTCTGATTTTGACTGTTAAAGTAATTAATTCAGATTTGTTTTACGGCATATCAACCTCAATAGGTTATTTAATGCCGACAAAATTTTTATTACTGCTAATATTTTTTTTTTTCAAAAATGTATTGCTGGTAATGTTTTTCGGAAAGTGCATTGCTGGTAATATTTTTCAAAGAATGTATTGCTGGTAATAATTTTTTCTTAAAAAATTCATTGCTGGCAATACTATTTTTTTTTTTTTACAAAAATGTATTGATAGTACTAAAACATATTTTAAAACTTTCATAGTGATTTGACCGCAGTTTCGGGGCTAACTATTGGTGCAAAAATAATGTCGTTTTCTCACATAGTAACATATGTGAGAAAACGACATTATTTTTGCACCAACCTAATATTTGTCTATAGCTGAGACCCTAACAGTTGCTACCACCCCGGGTCAGGGTAGATCTGAGAGCACCAACAATTAAGAGGTGGTTCCACGCTCCTCAAAACCTCCTGATCAGAGGCCTTCCTGTCGGATGTAGCTTATCGTCTTACCTAGGATGCGGATGTAGTTTATCGTCATACCCAGGACGACATTAATTCAGGAAAAGTGTTGATTCTGAAAATCGGGCATTATTTTTCCGAACAACCTAATATTTCTCGATATTTTGTCGGAATGCGTGTGCCTCGTGGGTATAATTTTTGCCCCCTACCTCACAGAAGAATTTATAATAACCCATCCTTGGGAGGCGGTTGTTCTTGTTGGAGGCGGGGACTGATATCATTCGCGCTATGAATGGATAGATATCTTTGCAATAACATCAATGATTTGAGTGATTTTTTTTCAGTTACGCACCGAGTTTTGACATTTTTAAAAAAAATCTCAGTACTTATAATTTCTTGGCACAGTGGAGTAATGGTTAGCGGCTCGGATTGAAGAATCATAATTCTTGCCGAATCCATTGCATTCACTTACGTGCTAATACCCTATGAATCCTCTTCTCCTCCCCCCTAGCTATACTTCTATAGCGTTGGATGGCAACTGGAAGAAAGAAATGGCAACCTGCTGCGGGAAAAAAATTGCCTCGTCATTCATGTATCGATAGATACATGATCGCCTAAGCGTGTATCACACATGGCACATAATACGGATATGCGAATAGCGCAACGGTTAGCGACTTGTAAAAAGAAACCGGTGGGCCATGTTCGAAACCCGGCTGAGTTCACTTTGTTCACTTTCTTATAAATACCATCTCTTCATAAATAGTGCAACTGACGGGCTCTCTTGTCCTGATGTGGAAACTAGTGTAGAAGAAGCGAATCTCTGAAATCAATTCCAGCCTATGTCTGTCTATATTTCTGAGATGAGGTATTATCCACATTGTTCGGACTATCATCCTCATCTTTGTTGCCATATATACCACAACGTTTCGGCCGTTGTATACTCCGGCCTTCTTTGTGTGGTAGGAATGTCGAACTGAACCCTTTATTTCGTTCGCTGGGATAGACCGTTCTAGTTTTACGTGCCATGTCTAATGGATGTAAGTTATCAGTTATCTCCTGTTAATTCCCCTCTGCAAGTTCTCCAATGCCTTAAACAGGTATTGAACTCACACTCTTTGGGTCCTGTCAATGGATCTAACTAAGGACCTTATCCACTGTGCAATGTGTCCTTGAGTGTACAATCCCAGCCTCTGTCATATTATAGCTGTCTCAAGATTCTTGACAAAATTCTAAAAAATAGACTGTAATGTGGTCGATCCTGACCGGGCATATCGACATCAGTCATTTTATCACCGACATGACGTAGCTTCCCTCTGTCTTTTCTATAAATATTTTCATGGCAACTGCCTCGACTACATGAATTTAAGCGTGTTACTAGGTTGGCAACTAGGTCTCACCGTTTTACTGTTGAATTAGCTAGATGCAACCCCCACTTTAATTCTGACAGTTTTTCTCGTACTTCTCACCTGTGGAACATCGTTACGATTTCTTTGTTTCTTTCTTTCTTTCTTTCTTTCTTTCTTTCTTACAATCTTCAAAAAATGTAGATGCAACGTCATTCGCCATCTTCTGACTTCATAAATCCTGTTCCTTTATTGTCCTTTTCCTCACTTCTTCTCACTAAAGTCTTCTCATTCTATTTCACTCAATGTAACCACCTGCATCTTAGTGGCATTATTGCCTTGATTGGGGTGAAACGATTAAAAAATGAATGACGCTCGCACGACCCTAACATAATGTTATAGTCACGGAAAGTTTAATCGGCGAGCAGATCTCAAATTGTGGCATAGTGTGTTTCGTTTACTTTCGCACTAATGCTCTAGGCAAAGGCATGAACCACTTTCTTCCCTAGCTATGTATTACTGGGGATCTCTTTGGATAGTAGCCTACTCTAAAGACTACTCTGAATTCCAAACGGTACAGAAGTCAACGACGAAACCACTTCCCTATATTTCCCAAGAACTCATGAGAATTCACAAATAAAGAAGGAAGCTGTAGAGAGCCATAATCGTCGATGTTCTGTAAAGACATAGAATTTATCAAATTAGGACACAAGGGAAAGTTTGGGTATTAAGAAAAGCATTACTTACAAAACAAGGATATTGTGTGGTGATTTCCTAAGCGTAGCTTAGAAGTTGTACAAGACTGAAAGTATAAAGCACCCAGTAGGGATTGAACTCTCTACTTCTTAATTGTTTTAGCGAGACAAGTGGCTTAAATGCCTGTCTAAGATCGAACTCACTATTCAGTCGTAATTGATCTAGTGTGATAAGCTTGTTAACCATTACACCACGTCGAAACGCCCGAACTATGATGATTTTGTAATCGTGGCTTAGACTTAGCACAAGGTTGAAAGTATGGGACACCCAGTGAGGATCGAACTCACTGCTCAATCGTAATAAATCTAGCGATATATGGACATAAAAGAGTACTTTCATATTCGTTGTTTAGTTGGTTGATTTTGTTTGGCGGCATATCAACATCTCTATGGGTCATTTAATGCCGAAATCTAAATATTTTGTACGTAATTTTATGATTTCAACTACAGATATTTTGAACATAATTTTATATTTACAGGGTAAAGGTATATTTTTTTAGACAATATAGATTGTAGATCATACATTTTTTTAGTGTTTTATTAATTGTCATTTTTCTATAAAATGTATTGTTGGTCATTTTATTGTAAAAATGTACTGTTGATTTTTGCTTTGGAGGTTCACTATTTGCCGATAATTGGGACCCTAACAGGTGCTAGCACCCCAGGTCAACGTGGATCTGGGAACAACAGGAATTAAGAGGTAGGCCCACACCCTTCAAAACTTTCAATCTCCAGCTCAGAGGCCTTGCTGCCGGATGAAGTTTATCATTACACACACACACACATACATACATACATACATACATACATACATACATACATATATATATATAATGTAAATGCACTGTAAATAATTTTACTATATTAATAATTTTTTACAGCATTACATTGAAAATAAGTAAGAAGGGTAAGTTATTAGGAATTACGCAAACATTATTTCTAGAATAGGTTTAATGTAAACGCATTTTCTATTTTTTATTAGGTTGTTGCAAAAATAATGACGTAATAATGTCGTTTTTTGACGTATTTTTTAACGTCAAAAACGACATTATTACGTCATTATTTTTGCACCAACCTACTACTATAGAATTGCATTTCAAATAATCTTAATATAGAAATACATTGTAAATAATTTTACTATAGATTTGAAAATCAGCAAAAGAGAATATTAATGCAAATTTTACTAATATATTCGAAGAATATGTCTAATTGTAAATAATTATCGTCGACGAAGATTTTAAGAATTGGGATATGTGTGCAATCTTGAATCATTTTAAGAGAGAAAGCTTTTTTGGTAAGTATTAATTACAGAATTGGGCTATATGTATAATCGTAAATACCATGATCCTTGTGTGTGGATGGCAAAGTTGTATAAGACTCAATTAAAAAAACAGAGAAATTCCAATGCAAAATATTTTTTTAATGTATAAAATGCACCTTATTTTCATAAAACACATCTTATATTTATGTATGAAACCATCTTAATTTCATTTATAAAACGCATTTTATTTTCATGTATAAAGCGTATTTTATTTTCATGTATAAAACGCATCTTATTTTCATGTATAAAACGCATCTTATTTTCATGTTAAAACGTATCTTATTTTCATGTATAAAATGCAACTTATTTTCATGTAAAAACGCATCTTATTTTCATGTATAAAACGCACTTTATTTTCATGTATAAAACGCATCTTATTTTCATATATAAAACGCATCTTATTTTCATATATCAAACGCATCTTATCTTCATGTAAAAACGCATCTTATTTTCATGTATAAAACGCATCTTTTTTCATGTATAAAACGCATCTCATTTTCATGTATAAAAACGCATCTTAGTTTTATGTATAAACCGTGCCAGAAAAAAAAATTAGTTTTCAAGTACAAAACGCAAAGAAAATGAACAAAACTTGTGAAAAAGAAAGTGAAAAAAAAAAAATAGTGGGGACATTTTGTTTACTTTTATGATTTGTAAACATTATGAAAATGCGATAATGACCCTTGGAAGATAAGGTCACGAAATCGCGCGTAGACATTGAGGAAATAAATCGAAATAAAACTAAATGTTAACTCGTTTGTTTGATTTGCTTTAAACTATAAAAGATTTATTTTCCATTGTTTCAGAACACCATTAGACAGATATTATCTTTCCGGTAAATCAATGAATCCAATTTGCTCCGATTTTACCCGTTTTGAGTCTTGGAGAGAATGGGATTGAATATAAGAAGCAGCAGACTTTTGGAAACGATTTTGGATAAAGAAACCTGCGTCTTGTATACACAGGATTAGAAAAATTTTCATGCGGAATTATTTTAAAGACCTCTTTTATGTATAACGGAGGCACGGTGGAGTAATGGATAGCGGCTTGGATTGAGGAATTGGAGAGCCGAGTTTGAATTCCAGTCGAATCCACTACATTCATTTACGTGCTAATACCCTTGGGAAACGTATGAATCCTCTTCTTCTCCCCACTCCCAGCTATGGGTAAAGAGCAAAACAGACCGGGTTCTATAGCCTTGTATGGCAACTGGTCTACAGCAGAAAAAAATGGCAACCTACTTCGGGAAAAAAATCTGCCTCGTCAGTCATGTATCAAAAGATACATAATCGCCTAAGCGTGTATCACGCATGGCACATAACTGACTTATGTATAACGTGAATGTTTTATTATAGATTTTTATAGAAAAGCATAGCGAATTAATAAGGGAATGTTTTTCGCGGGCAAATAGTGTCAAATTTAGTGTAAGCTTCGGGTGGTCATTATTTTCTATTTCTTATAGAAAAGTTGTTAATGTCCTGAAATCTATATAAAATGCTGAGAATGTATTTTTAGGGAAGTAGTATGTGCAAATATAAAAGAATAGAAAGGGGTGTAAGACAAGGATATATATTCTCACCAGACCTATTCAGCCTATACAGCGAAGCGATTTTGAGAGAATTAGAAATCCTACGAGGAATCATTATTATCTTAACATAAGAGATGCAGATGACACTGTGTTGATAGCAGACAGAGAAAAAAAACTACAAGAACTTCTACAGAAGTTAGTGAAGGAAAGCAAGAAGAAAGGACTAAACACCAACGGCAAGAAAACTGCATCTATGCTTGCTAGCAAAAGGGACAGTCCAAAAAGCAAATTAGAATTTGGAGATTCCGAAATCAAACAAGCACAACAATTTAAATACCTGGGAATTGTTTTAACAGAGACACGGAAATCTGAAGGTGTATTGGGGTAACGAAAGATGCCTTTTAAAAACTAAGTGTTGTGACATACCTACGGACGATAATACGTTTGTCCCCATTCACATAAATACAGTAGTAAATACTATATGTTGGTCTGAAATTGGAGATTCGTTTCCAGCTGTGCTGGTCAAACTCTCTGCCCCCGAGCAGAGAGGATCCCCAGACAAGGCTATGTGGAAGGGCAGAGTCTCGTCTCGGGAAATAGCTATCCGACCCCGTTTTATAGGGGGTCTATGGGAAACTTTTAGCCGAGTCTACGGGTTCGGATGCCCCACATTAAATTCGACCGTGTGTCATATTTGACCGCGTGGGCGGTTGTTATATATCCTGTATTTGGAGATTCATTGTGGAATTCACTTGACTCACTTCTAGCAATTGACTACTACTTCTACGCGCCGCTGGCGAATCTTATATGTGTTGTTCGTGTCTTAAGTATTATCGTTCATTACCAATCTTCGTGTGATTATTCTATTCAGTAACCTTCATTAGTTACAACACTAAGTATTATGAAAGTATTAAAAAACAGAAAACATATACTGGACAATCTCCTCACCGATGAAAAAGAGACGAAGCATCAAAAACGTGGTTCTACAGAAGGATGCTGAGAATATCATGGATCAAACATGTGAGCAACAACGAAGTTTTATAGAAAATGGAAATGAAAAGGACACTTATATTTAACTTCATAAAGAGACAGTTGAAATATATAGGGTACATAATGAGGAAAGAGGTCTTGGAAAATTTGATACTCACAGGACAGACTGAAGGCAAGAGGGACAGATGAAAACACCGCAAAAATTACCTGGTGAGCTTGAGTGAATGAATGGCGGAACAGGGTTTGAGAGAGATAGCAAAAAGACAACATTGATTAAGAACAACAATGGAGAGGAAATTGTGGAGAGCCATAATCGCCAACGTCCTAAAGTAGAAGAATGTGCCCTCTGGATACATTCTTTATAGTTTTTCTACTTTTTATAGCTTTCTTCGAATCACCAGTTGATTAATAGATGTGGACTGAGCAAAGAGACAAATTAATATGATCGTATACCAATGTTTTAAGCAATATTTGGTTATATTGAGTTTTACAACACACACACACACATATATATATATATTTTTTAAGCATTTCACCCCAAGCAAGGCGGGAAGCCACTAGGATGCAAGGGGTTACAGAAAATTTAGAGCAAGATCAGATAGGAGTGATAGAAGAAAGGATGAGGGTAGTGGATAGATCAAGGCAACTGGAGATGTCGATTGACATTACACTTGAATAGCTGGAGATTATAGCTCACAGCGAAACAGGAATAGGGAAGAGAGTTCCACAGGCGAGAGGTGCGAGACATGAAGCTATTAGAGTAGAAGAGACGGCTACATTTAGGAGTTTCGACAGTGAAGGGGTGAGAGCGGGATGCCAGCCTCGTGTGGCGCTTGAAAAAATATATATTTAAGAAAAGGCTAACATGCCAGCCAACCTTGTAACCCCTGTTTCGACCGTAAGGTCTCCTCAGGCAAGTAGAAGGATGCTACTCTAATATGCCAGAACACCGGAAGTGAGAGGGTAAAAGTATGAGTATATATATATATATATATATATATATATATATATATATATATATATACACCAAATTTTGATTCGTGCTCAACTTAATGTATCAGGATTCTGCAGTCAGCCTTTCTTCTCTCTTTGGAACGGCCGGAACATCCTGACTAATTATCGTTCGAACGTGTTTAGAATAAAAGTTGCCATTAAAGCACGAAGCTGATATTGATACACACTTTGGGCATTACTCATGTGACACCCAAATGAGCTGATATTTTTGTCTGATATCTCAGTGCAAATATCTCGGGTATAATATTTTTTTCCTCAGTTGACATTCTCACCCAGACAATTTATTTTTCATTTTAGATATATCAATTTCTTTCTTTATCTTTCTTTCTTTCTTTCTTTCTTTCTTTCTTTCTTTCTTTCTTCCAACTTTCTATTTTGTTTTGTTAAATTTGCTTGTTTGTTTCTTTCTTTCTCCCAACTTTCTATTTTGTTTTGTTCAATTTTTTTGTTTGTTTGTTTGTTTGTTTGTTTCTTTCTTTCTTTCTTTAGTCCTACTTCCTTCTGCTCTTTCTTTCTTTCTTTCTTTCTTTCTTTCTTTCTTTCTTTCTTTCTTTCTTTCTTTCTTTAGTCCTACTTCCTTCTGTTCTTTCTTTCTTTCTTTAGTCTTACTTCCTTCTGTTCTTTCTTTCTTTCTTTCTTTCTTTCTTCCAACTTTCTATTTTGTTTTGTTCAATTTCTTTGTTTGTTTGTTTGTTTGTTTGTTTCTTTCTTTCTTTCTTTCTTTCTTTCTTTAGTCCTACTTCCTTCTGTTCTTTCTTTCTTTCTTTAGTCTTACTTCCTTCTGTTCTTTCTTTCTTTCTTTCTTTCTTTCTTCCAACTTTCTATTTTGTTTTGTTCAATTTCTTTGTTTGTTTGTTTGTTTGTTTGTTTGTTTGTTTCTTTCTTTCTTTAGTCCTACTTCCTTCTGTTCTTTCTTTCTTTCTTTAGTCTTACTTCCTTCTGTTCTTTCTTTCTTTCTTTCTTTCTTTCTTTCTTCCAACTTTCTATTTTGTTTTGTTCAATTTCTTTGTTTGTTTGTTTGTTTGTTTGTTTGTTTCTTTCTTTCTTTCTTTCTTTCTTTCTTTCTTTCTTTAGTCCTACTTCCTTCTGTTCTTTCTTTCTTTCTTTAGTCTTACTTCCTTCTGTTTTTTCCTTCTGTTCTTTCTTTCTTTCTTTCTTTCTTTCTTTATTTTCAACCATGATCTCCACTTCCTGAACTTTTTTCTTCTCTCATTTTCTTTCGCCTCCTTTTTTATCTTTCTTTTATTTTATATTTTATCTTTTAAAATGTTCTTTCATTTGTATTTTTTATTTCTTTTTTCAGCAATTATCTTTTTATATTTTAAAATATTCTTTTTCTATTTTTTTTTCATTCCTTCCTAATTTTTGGCATTTCTCATTCTTTTTTTCTTTCCTTGCATTTCTCATTTTTCTTTTATCTCTTCATATTTTAAATTATTTTCTTTCCTTTTTATTTCTTTTCTCTGCTTTCTAAAGCTCTCAGTTTTATTTTTTATATTTTAAAATACTTTCTTTTTTTTCATCCTATTTTCTTCTGTTTTGTTTTGTTTGCTTTCTTTCTTTCTACTTTTTTGTTTTTTTCTTTCTTTCTTTCTTTCTTTCTTTCTTTCTTTCTTTAGTCCTACTTCCTTCTGTTCTTTCTTTCTTTCTTTCTTTCTTTCGTCCTATTTCCTTCTGTCTTGTTCTTTCTATCTTTTTAATCTCATTGCTTTCTTATCGTTTCTTTCTTTTTTGCTTTACTTTTTAAAACTCTATCTTTTTTTTCTCACATTTTCATTTGCTCTTTTTATAATCTTCAAATTGTTTTCTCTTTTTCTCTCTCCTTTTCTCTTTTCATTTTCTATCTATTCCCCCCCCTTTTTTATTTCTACCTAATACATTTTCTCTTAATTTCCTTGCTGTTTTCCTCATTTCTCCCTTTCTTTCCTTTCACCTTTTCTCTTACAATCATTTTCAAATCTCTCCTCTCTGTACTCGAGCTTGTGGGTACCAGTTTCATTTCATGAAATCTACAGCCTGCCTAATTTTTTTTTTAAAGAAATCCTGCCTCTAATGATGATCTAGGCATTTTTATCAATTTAATCCATTTTTGAGTATCTATTAGTTGATTAGTAGATGGAGCAGAGGTTTTATGCATTTTACATAAAAATGCAATAGTTCGTGATTAAAAACTTAACGATATGCTATTGTTGAACCCAAAATGTTTCTGTGGTTCATGAAATTATTATAGTGTAAAAAATTCCTTTTATTTTACATAGAATATATCCAATAAAGATACAACTATGTTTATTTATTGGATACACACAATTCCATGAACATGTAAAATATTTCGCATCTCCAACAAAATGACTATTTATTATCAATATTGGTTTTACAATTTTTCATCTATATGGCTGTTGTAACCTAGGGAAGGTTATTGAATAGAATAATCACACGAAGATTGGCAATGAACGATAATACTTAGGACAAGAACAACACATAGAAGATTCGCCAGCGGTGCGTAGAAGAAGTCGTCAACTGCTAGAAGTAAGTCAAGTAAATTGCACAATGAATATTCAAATGCAGTATATCTACCAACCACCCCATGCGGTCAGATGTAGCACAAGACCGAATTTAATGTGGGGTATTGGTGCCAGTAAGCACGTCAAAAATTTCCCGGTAAATAGCTACCCGACCCCGTTTTATACGGGGTGTATAAAACGGGGCCAGGTAGCTGTTTCCCGAGACGAGTCTCTGCTCTTCGACATAGCCTCGTCTGGGGATTCTCTCTACTCGGAGGAAGAGTTTGACCAGCACAGATGGAGACGAATCTCCAACTGTAGGATATCTACCAACCGAACCCATGTGGTCAGATGTGGCACAAGGCCGAATTTAATGTGAGGTATCCGAAAAAATTCCCCGTAGACCCCATATAAAACGGGGTAGGGTAGCTGTTTTCCCGAGATGATTCTCTGCCCTTCGACATAGCCTCGTCTGGGGATTCTCTCTACCTGGAGGCAGAGAGTTTGACCAGCACAGCTGGAAATGAATCTCCCACTGTAGGATATCTACCAACAGTCCCATGCGTTTAGATGTGGCACAAGGCCATATTAAATGCGGGGTATCCGAGCTTCAAAAATTTATTGCAGGCAATAATTTTTCTTCAAAAATTTATTGCTGGCAATTTTTTTGCAAAAATATATTGCTTGTATTAAAAGCTATTTTTACACATTCATGGTGTATTGACCCCAGTTTGGGGGTTAACTCTTTGCCCATAGTTCGGACCCTAATAGGCACTACCACCCGGATCAGCAATTAAGAGGTGTTTCCGCACTCCTGAAACCTCCAGATCAAATGCATTACTCTAGGGTGTGGTTTATTGTCTTACCCAGGACGCGGATGTAGTTTATCGTCTTACCCGTCTGCCATACATAAGAGACACATTGACTTCGTTATAAAGTCTCTATAAAACCGTATGCTAAAAACTCGCTAATGTATTTCTTCTTATCAGTCAATGGGGAATCTTTCGGGATAAATAAATAAATTAATTATATCTAAATACATATACATTTTCTTGTATATGATTAAAATCCCAATTAAATATTAATAAGTCATTAATAAGAGTTTATGGATATATCCACTTATAAACATATATATATATATTCGCAAATCAGAGTAGAACACTTATAGCTGTAATGAGCAAGATTTTCACAAAACTAAAATGATGTAATTTTCTTTCTGTAGTCAGAAAAAATGTATTTTCAATGCTTGGCTAATTAAAAGTTATTGAAATACTAAATAATTAGCAAATTTTCATAATCTAAATATATTAAAATTATTTACATACATTTAATTTCATAATTTTAATGATTAGTAGTTAATAAAAGCTCTATGGACCATTCAATAAATTGTGGTACATATATTAACCCAGTGACCTAATAAAAATTATAAAATTTCTGTGGCCCACCTGAAATTTTTCACGGCCCATTTTGGCCATAGGTTGGGAAACCCTGGCTCAGGCCATAATGCTAAAATGATTTATTAATGCTATTAATGGATCAAGCAAGCACAAAAAATTAAATATTTGCGAAGTGTTCTAACAGAGGACAGAAAACGCGACACTGAAATCCGAAGACGCATTGGGATAGCCAAACATTTTATAGGAGTAAAATACATGTACACAATTATTGTCCGTGTATTATAGAAATACATGTAGAACATTCTGGTTGTATTATTATAGAAATAAAATACATGTAGAACACTTTTGTTGGTGTTATAGAAATAAAGCACATGTAGAATATTTTTGATGGTGTTATAGAAGTAAAATATATGTAGAACATTTTTGTTGGTGTTATTATAGGAATAAAATATATATAGGTCATTTTTGTTGGGGTTATAGATATAAAATAGATGTAGAATATTTTTTGTTGGTATTATATAAGTAAAATACATGTAGCAAACATTTTTGTTAGTGTTATAGAAATAAAGTTCAGGTAGAAAATTTCTGTTGAGGTTATAGAAATAAAGAACATGTAGAACATTTTGTTGGTGTTATTATAGAAATAAAATACATGTAGGAAATTCTGGTGGTATTATTATAGCAATAAAATATATGTAGAACATTTTTGTTGGTGCTATAGAAATAAAGTATGTGTAGAATATTTTTGTTGGTGTTATAGAATTAAAAATCATGTTGAATATTTGTGTTGGTTTTATAGAAATAAAGTACATGTACAATATTTTTTGTGTTGTTATAGTAGTAAAATGCATGTAGAACATTTTTGTTGGTGTTATTATAGGAATACATGTAGAATATTCTGGTGATATTATTATAGAAATAAAATAAATTTTGACACTTTTGTGGTGTTATAGAAATAAATTATATGTAAAACATTTTTGTAGGTGTTATAGAAATAAAATACATGTAGAATATTTTTGCTGGTGTTATAGGAATCAAATACGTGTAAAACATTTTTGCTGGTGTTATAGAAATCAAATACGTGTAAAACATTTTTGCTGGTGTTATAGAAATGAAATGCATGTAGAACATTTTTGCTGGTGTTAATAACCCCCCAAAATAGATATATGACATTTTACTTGTTATTGATGATCATTAATAGGTGAGGATACATCACAATTTTTATAAGGGACTTTTAATCACAATGATCTCAATAATACACGTTCGATATATAAATAAAATATGATCTAAACATAACTAATTAAAATTATTTTTTGACAAATGTTCTGCTGAGTATGTTCTTTTCAACATTTTTTTTTTTTTTAAAAAGTGCCCATATTTTCTGCAAAAATTCTACATCAAAAATCATTTTATGTGCTATTTACACTGTGATCTACCGTGATATTGAACTGAAAGACATTTCAATAGCATTCAATTTCTTTTTACTATTATAAAATTGATACCTTATCTTGTTTTGAGTAATATTTTCACCAGAGCTTACGCCAATGATAGCTAAAGCCAGAAATAAATAAAAGAAAAAAAGAAAAAGAAAAAAGCAATTTTCTTCAAAATGGACTTTTTTCTTGGCTCTTAATCAGATTTTCGCCTGGCAGATCCTCAAAAATGCATACACTGGGAAAAATGTCTGTAAACATATTCAAACGATTAATATCTCTTAAAATAAACGCTAGTCAATATATTTTGAAGATGGCCTCGAAACATTTATTCATACCTCCAACTTATATCTCCATCGGGCGTTTCTTTCTAGTTGGCGTTCTTCCTTTGATTCCTCGACATACCTTCTCTCGCTCTCATTGTTTCTGTACCATCAAAAAATGGCGGCCATATTTGAATCATTTTGCGATAGCATTGGTTATATTTTTCTGTTTGAATCAAGAAGGATTATTATTGATACAGTTAGTTTTATTGTCGCACGCAAGAAAGAATTCTGCTTCGAAATTGTTAAAGGTAAAATTATCCTAAGAAAGCTAGCATAAAACAACGAAAATTAAAACAGCATTAATTCCCCTATGTGATTTACTAAGCATAGTTATATGTGGCACAAGGCCGAAAGTATGGAGCACTCAGTGAGGATCGAACTCACTACTCAGTCGTGATTGATCTAGCGAGACAACCGAGCTAGCTCTGTCTGAAATATTACTCAAAACAAAGAAAGTCATAAAAATTCTATTAGTCAAACAAATTCGAATGTCATTGCGTTGCACTTCAGTTAAATATCACGGTAAATTAGCTCAAAAACGGGGGTAAACCACACAAAATTGCTTTTTTCAGAAAAACATTTTCACTGAAAAAAATATGAGCATTTTTTAAAGAGATATATTGTTAAGATATTACTAATTAGAACATAAAAAATCATTGTAATTAATTAGAACATAAAAAACATTACTAATTAGAACATAAAAAATCATTGTAATTAATTAGAACATAAAAAACATATTACTAATTAGAACATAAAAAATCATTGTAATTAATTAGATCATAAAAACATATTACTAATTAGAACATAAAAAATCATTGTAATTAATTAGAACATAAAAAACATATTACTAATTAGAACATAAAAATCATTGTAATTAATTAGAACATAAAAAACATATTACTAATTACAACATAAAAAATCATTGTAATTAATTAGAACATAAAAAATATATTACTAATTAGAACATATAAAATCATTGTAATTAGTTAGAACATAAAAAACATATTACTAATTAGAACATAAAAAATCATTGTAACTAATTAGAACATAAAAAACATATTATTAATTAGAACATATAAAATCATTGTAATTAGTTAGAACATAAAAAACATATTACTAATTAGAACATAAAAAATCATTGTAACTAATTAGAACATAAAAAACATATTATTAATTAGAACATAACAAATCATTGTAATTAATAATGTTTAGATCAGATTTTATTCATATATATGGATATGTTTTTCGATGATTCGTCTTTACGGCTTATCAACCCTTTCCAGGTTATTTAAAGGCAGAAAATATTTTTAGATTGTAAGAATTTTTGTTAGAGATAATAATGATTTAGTAATACTAAGTAACTTGCAGCTGGGGGTGGAGGAGAATAGGTGGATTCATAACTTTCCCAAGTCTATTTGCACATAAGTGAATATAACGGACTCGACTGGAATTAGAACTCGGCTCTCCTAATAACAATTCCAAGCCATTATCCATTACACCACCCGCACATACAAGCTTACGGCACCTGATCATCCCAATCCTATTATTTACTAATGAAATATTCCGCGAAAAAAAAAGAAGACTGGACTGTTATGCAATATCAGTCTTCCTATATGGCAAAGACGAAGAAGAGACTTGAAACAACATGAATGTTTTTCTGCAGAAGGATAATGAGGATGCCATGGACTGATCATGCAGGCAACTATGAAGTTTTAAAGAAAATGGAAACAAAAAGGAAACTTATACTTAACATCAGAAAGGGACAGTTGAAAGTTCCAGGACGCAAAATGATGGTTTGGAAAATTTATCACCCCCCCCCCCCAGGACAGATTGATTGCAAGACGACCAGAGAAAAACAACGCATAACCTACCAGGTGAACTTGAGTGACTGGATGGCAGAGCAGGTTTTGGATGAGACAGTAAAAAGACAACATTTTTAAGAGCTGCAAAAGATAGGATATTGTGGAGAGTCGTGATCGCCAGCGTTCTGAAGATACACGACACCTAGAATAAGCAGAAGATGTATGCGCCCTCTAGTTACGTTCTTTACAGTTCTTTTCTCCTCATTATATTAGGTTGGTGCAAAAATAATGTCGGTTAAAAATACGTCAAAAACCGATATTATTTTTGCACCAACCTAATAGCTTTCTTCGAATCGCCAATGGATTAATCACTGTGGACTGAGTTTATTTTTTTTTTTTTGATATTATTTGACAAAGAGAGGAAGAACAAATTCAAATAATTAGAAACCTTTAAAATCAAAGCACTTAGTATTCAGTCAGTTATGTATCATGCGTGATACACCAGTAGGTGATCATGTATCTTTCGATATATGACTGACGAGGCAGATTGTTTTCGTGCAGTAGGTTGCCATTTCTTTCTGCGGTAGACCAGTTGCAATCCAAGGCTACAGAACCCGGTCAGTCCTGCTATTTACCCATAGCTAGGGGGAAGAAGAGGATTCATACCTTTCCCAAGGTTATTAGCACGTAAGTGAATTTCAGTTCAGTTATGTGCCACGCGTGATACACACTTAGGCGATCATGTATCTTTCGATACATGACTGACGAGGTAGGTTGCCATTTCTTTCTGCAGTAGACCAGTTGCTATCCAAGGCTATAGAACCAGGTATGCCCTGCTATTTACCCATAGCTGGTGTGAGAAGAAGAAGAGGATTCATACCTTTCCCAAGGGGTATTAGCACGTAAGTGAATGCAGAGGATTCGACTGGAATTCGAACTCGGCTCTTCGATTCCTCAATCCGAGTCGACGAATCTAATTTTACACTTCTTTTAGAACAGTGGCCTAATTGATGCGTCATCAGTCTGCCTATCACCCGTCGGAGTTTAGAATACCCATGTAACCATAAATGCGAAAAGGACTGGAATTTGATCCTGCAAAGAAATGGTATATACAAAAGCCAGAAACTGATCTTGAAAATAGCAACAGCCAAGTTTAATAATATTCTTGTAACCCAGCATTTTATATAATGTCAGCAATTTATATAGCTTATATTTTTTCTACTTATGTTTACCAAATACTTGGAAAGAAGCTGTCTGAGTGGAACTTCCTCCTTACTAATGGAATACGAAGGCAATGGGGATGATTCACAATTGTGTACGTGGCAGGGTGGGCCCCTGTTGTAAAGGTCAAGGATGGTGGAACTAAAGGATTTTACTCGTCACAACAATTACCAGGTGTTGTAATGGAATGTCCCACACTCCCTATCGCCTATGTGGACTCACTATATCAGTATCTATATACAGTAAGCAAAGGATATACCTTGGGGCTTGCTTGGGGATTTACTAGCCTGCCACCCGATTCCCTGTCTTTCAGTAGTGTATTCTTTTACAATAAACCTCACTACTTTCATCTACGCATATGTTGATGTTCCTTCACTCGAGTACCACCTTTGTCTGTTTGTAACCTCTTTAAGGATACAATACCAGGCAAATCTAATGCTCACTTAAAACAAGGCCCAAGAGCCACTTAAATCTCAGTCGCCTTTGAGCCACGAGGGAGGCGCTTCTGGCCAAAGTGAGTGGGCTTCAGAGTTGTCCACCAAAATCAAATTCACGCCAATGTTTGACTACTGTTCAGGTATAGGCCGGGCCTTCACAGCCATCTCCGCCACCGCCATCAGAGATGAGAAAGGGAATAAGGAGAGAGGATGACGATGCTGACTATAACCTCAGATTCGAAGAGATCCAGATCGTAGTGGTCGGGAAAGCATTCTACGGGAGTCTGTACCACAAAGCAGCATTTCTTGGTGAGAAGCTGTCAGAACGGAACTCACTTCTTACTATAGGAATACGAACGGAATTAGAAAGATTCGTCATTGAGTACGTGGCATGACAGGACACAGTTGCATATGTCAGGATAGGTGGAACCAAGCGATGCAACGCGTGTCAAAACTTATACATAGAAATAGCGAAAGAGTAGCGATAGGCTTGCGACGTTTCGACTATGTATAGTGTAAAATTGTTCATCACTCACAAGGACGTGTTTTGATTCTCTATCAAGGCAAGCAAGTGGGAAATGGTCAGCTCCAGCTCAGATATGGCAGCAATACTTCGTTCTTGGTCGATCTTGAGCATAGCAGGAGGATTTAGGTAGCTGCTGGATCGGTACAGTAAACCGACCATTTTTTTTCAGCATCTTTAGTAGTAATAAGTACCATATATACTCACGTATCATACGACGTTTTAAGACCTAATTTAAAATTACTCCAGTGTCTCCAATTTTTAGCAGTATTGGGCGTGGGGGGGTAATTAAGGTCTTAATGAAATGTGTTGTGACAAAATGGAATGGCGCTTGTGATATTCATACTGACATACACAGTTATATGAACAGTCTCATACATATATGCATACATTGTGATATAACAACTAATTTGCATATTAGTTATATAGTAAAGAATAATACTGAAAAAAACGACTTACATAGTTACAAATAAGTATTGAAAACACGTGTGTGTGTGTGTGTATATAAGTTGTTATTTCAATATAAATTTTATATCATCGACACATATTAACAAAAGATTGTCTTTATCATATTACATCCGTCAAATAATAGTTGTTAGAATTGTGTATGTAAATATATACCGTATATACTCGTGTATCAGTCGACTTTTAAAGACCTAATTTTGAAGGTAATTTTAAGGGGGTCGCATTATAGATAAGCTATAAAATTAGAGTATGTACTGCTGGCCTTGGTTACGCTGTTGACCAAACTATATATATCCATTTACTGTAGTCAAAAAGTACAGCTGTAATTAAAATATTCATTTTTTTTTCATAAAATTGATGTTTTATTTAACTGTATCCAATAATAATGCGTGTAATATTCAAATATTAGTATCGTATGATAAAATACAAACATAGCGAATATACATCTTTTTCGTTGTTTACGTTTATAAGATGTTTAGCTGTTTCTCGTTCCTTTGTTTATGGCTGTACGCACAATTTATAATCGTTATTAAGCATCAAAGCACATAAATTATAAGCTTTTTAGGGTATTAATTTTAAACTATTTTTTTTTTAAATTTCATCGCATGTTTATTCTGTTTTATTGTAATTTACAGCTTATTTTTAAATTTGTTCCACAACTGTTATGAAGCAACATGATAATTAATAAAGGAACATGAGACTGAACTATTACGAAATCTATAATCGTCTACGTCTTAAAGGGGGATTGCATTGAATAAAAAAACTCAAGACAATCTTTGTCTTAATTCCTGACTGACAATATGCTTTTTTCTTCCTGATTTTCTATGCAGAACGTCATAATATACCGTATATACTCGTGTATCAGTCGACTTTTAAAGACCAAATTTTGAAGGTAATTTTAAGGGGGTCGCATCATAGATGAGATATGAAATTAGAGTATGTACTGCTGGCTCTGGCTACGCCGTTGACCAAACTATATATCCATTTACTGTAGTCAAAAAGTACGGCTGTAATTAAAATATACATTTTTTTTTTTTTAAATTGTTGTTTTACTTAACTGTATCTAATCATAATGCATGTAATATTCATATATTAGTATCGTATTATAAAATACAAACAGCGAATATGCATCTTTTCCATTGTTTACGTTTATAAGATGTTTAGTTGTTCCTCGTTCGGTTGTTTATTGCTGTATCCGTTTATGCAACAAGTATAGCATTACTAACAATACTTTTATAAATTTGTTTTCAATTTTTAAGTTATTTAAATAAAAGATAGGATAAAGCAAGGGTCGACAACCTACGGCCCGCGGGCCGGATCTGGCCCGCGAAGGCATTTTGACCGGCCCGCGAGCCTGATTACCAATGACTCTATTTTTAACATGAGAGACGACCTTCAAATGAAATTTGTTATGTCATTTTCCATAGAATGTCTATACATCTCAGTGCACTAAAAATATTAGACTATCTGCTAGTTATCTTTCATGAGTCTTATTTTTCCAAGTTGCGTTGCCTACGTTTAATGTCAAATAATGGATACATATTTGTTATGACCCTTGGCTACATTAAAAGATAACAGAAGCGAAAGGAACGAGAAAGTGAAAGAGGCCAGGGAGGGACTGACATGCAAGGTAGCAGAAATCTAAAGACAGTTAAATATACGCGCATTATACATACATGCCTCATGAATGTGTGGATGATGCCGCATGTGTACGTATGGAAGTTTGCAACTATTTGTACTCATATGTATGGGTATATGGGCTTCGTTTTTGTTTGATGTGTGTGTGTGTGTGTGTGTGGTTCGTTTGTGGAACAATTTTCAATAACAGTTTCAAACCTACACGTCATAATTTCATCCATTTCACTTCGGTTGATTTTTTTCACTTTGAAGTATTTTGACGTTTCTTGAGGAAAAGTAATTTTTGTTAGGTGTTTTTTTAATTTTAGATTTTCTTTTGTTTTTTCTGATTTCTCAATGTTTATTTTAATTATGGTTTTAAATATTTAGGTTGACAGGGGTCTGCATATGTAATTTTCCTTAATTTTTCATTAATGACCTTCGTCCGGCCCGCAACCCGTCATTATAACACGATCCGGCCCGCGGGGTTGGATGAGTTGCCGACCCCTGGGATAAAGAGATAGAGGAAAAAAGGTTTGTCCATTGTAATTTGGTCTCTGAAAAAGGTAACCCGCATATTACATGAGATACATGATAAAATCATTTTTTATAAGTATAGGTTTGGGGGGTCGCACGATATACGTGCGTTATACGAGTATATAAAAAATTAGCAAACATTTTAATATGGACAAAACATTATTTAAAAAAAAAAATTAATTCTCGAAGATGAAAGGATTCTATTGGAGTTGTATACCCTACAAGCCCTTTCCCACAAGCGAAACATTGCAAGCTTCTCGCTTCACTGTTGCTATTTTTATGAAAAGTGTTTCGACGGACTACATTCCTTAGTTGCACCTGTTGTAAGCATTACAACTAAGACCCGACTATGCCACGCACATTGTAGCGAATCACCTTCATTCCCTTCGTATTCTATTGGTGAGATGTAAAAGGTTCTTCCCCCATTGTGGAACCGACTCTCTGTTCTAGACTAGGGTTAACGGTTATCTTCCACACATATCTGCATAAACTGTGGCTCTTAATCTAAAACACACTACATTGAATGGCTCTCAGGCCTTATACACGGTGAATATTATTCTACAGAAATTCGATCTTTTTTTGTAAACAGTAAGAAATGATTTAGGATATGTTGATAGCGCAATAGTTGTCATCTCAGAAATTGTAGCCGACAAACCGAGTTCGAATTCCAGCCTAATCTGTTGCGTTCACTTTCGCATTAATACCTTGGAAAAGGCACGAATTCATCTTTTCTCTGGATATCTCAGGTTCAGTTTCCGTTATTTCCCTGTAGTAACTCAACCCTCCAAGCTTTTGTTCCCAGTGACTGAATTCACAACACTTTGGGTTAAGTACCTGGATTAAAGAGAAATAACGGAAACTGAAACTGAGATATCTGGAAGAGGCATGGCACATGGAACTAGAACAATCTACCCCGGTGGACGAAATAAAGAGTTTAGTTCGAAATTCCAATCACCTGAAGAAGGCCGGGGCGCAAAACGATCGAAACGTCTTGAATATGAACCATTCAGCCACAAAGAACTTTTCGGTTAGCAAAGTCCAAATTACTGCGTATAAACACACATTTTCGACAATCATATGACGGTTTCTATATGGGATACAGGTTCGATTCCTGTCGGAGAACGCATATTTTCTATAAAATTTCTCGAAGATTCTAACCAGTAAATGTAATTAATACTTTTGAGTTAAAACAGAGCATTTACTCAAATAATTTGTATCCATAAAAATAAAGTATAAACAAAAAATATATTAAAATATTTGTGAGATTTAATCAATTTCATATAATATATATATATATATATATATATATATATATATATATATATATATATATATATATATATATATATATACTGTCTATTTTTATTTATCTTGAATTATATATTCAACTTCTTAATATTGATACTAAATTCATTAAGGAAGGCGCCGTAGTATTTTTCATTTTATATATTTTCTCAAGTACTTTGAATCTTGTCCAAGATCATCTTCAGGGGTGAATTGCTCAGACGAAAAATTAATCTAATTGATAGTTGTGATTTTTTTTTTTTTTTTGTAAATGCGCATGAAAATCGCTCTGCTATAATTATTTTAAACACGTATTCAACCAAACATGCTTGAATGAAGATATACTGCCTATATATATATATATATATATATATATATATATATATATATATATATATATATATATCACGTTTCACTTGAACGATCATAGTTCGGTCTCAGAACATTTAAAGGAACACTCATGTCTAGTCACAGTTTAGACAGATATTAGTTGAAAATACATTAGTACTCCATCAAAATAATACTAAGCAAAACCTTGAAATTCTAGAAGCCCTTTATATAAATGAAGTTAACTACGAGTATAGCAACAAAATTCTTAAATATTTGTCGCAAAAAAGTGTTATATAAAAAATATACTAAATTAAAATATTACGATTAAAAACTTATTAAAAAAATTTTCTTTTAAAAATCTTTAAAAATATCACATAAGTTACCTTCGTTGCATAGAAGTAGAAAAATATTTTGAATTTACGCTATTAACGCATAACACATCCATATATATGCAACCTCTGAAGATGGAATACTTGGGACAATAAATATTATTTGAAAGACAATTTTGGGATTTTCCTACAGTTTTTCTGTTTTCTACAATTTTCTACAGCCATCAAGAAATTAATTCGTGAACTTGAAAGTATTGAAACTAAAATGGACATAATACGTCTAAATTATTTAACCAAACATGCCTGATTGAAAATATGCTGCTTATATATATATATATATATATATATATATATATATATATATATATATATATATATATATATATATATATATATAAGTAGATTTAATAGGCGAGTTAATGAAATTCGATGAATAAAACTACAACAAAATGATAACAATAAACCTTTTCACAAAACCGTTTGTTTAATTTGGTTACTGCCAAAGGTAGGATATGAATTGGACCTTTTCTTGATTATATATTTTAGGTGATTATTTTCTTTTAGTCGAATGCTTGCTTTATAGACTTTCAATAATCCTATTTCATTTTGTTCTGCTTCCATGGGATTGATTAGTCTCGCTGTATCTACTTTTAATACATACATTTCTAGTAATCCGTGATCTTTTTCGCGATATCTACATTTAATTATGGATTTGATCGTGCTCATCCTGTGAGTCTCGAATTCTTCCTTTAGTTGATTGAATTCTCTAATCAACTCTAATTATTGTAAAAGCTCGATGCTAGCTTCCAAACTCATGCTACTACTCTCTAGACATTCTAGTATTTTTCGTTTTTGGTTTTGGTCTTGCAAGCCTTCAATTATTCTGAGAAGGGTTAATTCATCTTCTATAAGTCATTTCCCGTGCTCTCAATATTTCGAATTCACAATATTTGGATCGTTCTTTCAATCTAAGTATTGTATAATGTAATCATTGGGTGCTTGTTTTGTTTCTAAAAACTTGTTTTTTCGGCGATGACTAATCTTTACTTTGGTCTTATGTTCTTTTTTTATAATTTCTTCAAATGATATTTCTTCTAATACGCTCGGGTAACACATTGTCGAAATTATCTTCACAGCTTCGCACC
>OZ010611.1:46451108-46498608 GCA_963932145.1 Acanthosepion lycidas
ACACACAAATGGCTATTTCTCCGACTTTCAACACTGGAATATGTGGTTGGAACTGGTCAGTTGCTTAGCTGCACACAGATCCTATGACTACATTCGGTTATGGGATTAATGATGATGGTGATAATGATTATGATGGTGGTGATGATGATGGCGATGGTGGTGATGATGATGATGATCATAATCATGATGATGGTGATGATGATGTTGATAATAATGATGATGATGAAGGTGATGATGGTGGTGGTGATGATGATGATAAAAAGTAGAAAAAATTAAAAAATTAAAATGTAGAAAAAATTGATAATGGAGTCTTTCCAACGAGCTTGAAAACTGAACATGATGTCGGGGGATAGATTTATATCGTCTTTTTGTCCTTGCCCCTTGAGAATTGGTCAGACTTGTTGTCACTTGATCTTCATATATTTTGGCAGTAAGAATATACAACCACCGATAATAACACTAATAGATCTCTTGGAATTCGGACGGTTATACACTTCATTGTTTGTTCGCTGATTGATTTTTGCGTTACTTTTAATATCAACTGATATAATATTAAACAGGCCGGAAGGTGTGTTCAGTCCGGTCTGTAAATAATACATGCGACATAATGACAGAAACGACTTCATACATTGGCGAACTTTATCATACGTATCATGGGCTTCAACGTGCCAATCCCAGCTTGGCAAAAATAACTCTAGCCGGTCTTATCCCAGTTACAGCATCACTTGGTTGACATTTAGATTCTAGCCAAGAGGGGGATCATGTTGACTAGTGCCAAAGGCTGGCGACGTGTGGGCCATGTGGACAATTAGCATATTGCTGCCGATGAGGTAAGGTAGAGGTTACGCCCTAGAATGCTTTTTTTTGGCCAGAATGTCTATTGACCGCTGAAGGACTTTATAGGAATGTCCATCCGCAGATTGGTCCTTTGGGGGGAAAAAAAGAGAGGAAAGAGGAGAGCAAAATAATGGATGATTGTGCGGCGTTGGAAATGCTATGGAGACAGTCGAAGCGTTGATTGTTCGGTGCAAAGGATTTTGTATAAGTGGGTGAGTAATTATAGTTTAAAAGAGAAACAAAGGCAGCAGCTACCTCTTCTAATCATCATCATCATCATCATCATCATCACCATGATCATCATGATCATCACTATCATCCTCATCACCAACATCTCCATCACTTCGATCACCAGCACCATCATCATCAACACCACCATCATCACCATCATCATCATCACCACCATCATCACGATTATCCTCATCATCACCATCATCACCATCATCATCACCATCATCATCATCATCATCACCACCATCACCATTTTCCTCATCATTATCACCATCATCCTCATCATCATCACCATCATCATCAACATCATCATCATCACCGCCATCATCACCATTATCCTCATCATTATCGCCATCATCCTCCTCCTCCACATCATCATCATCATTTTTTAAACCATTAACCCTGCGGTTTTACGCCCCATGGTCCTCCACAATTTCCTGCTCTTTGTAGCTCTTAATAAATTTTGTCAATTTTTCATTAATCCGAAACCTTGTTTCGACATTCATTTACTAAAGCTCATCAAACATGTCATGCGTTGTTTTCATCCGTCCCTCTTGTCTTCAATCTGTCTTGTGAATATCAGATTTTCCAAGCCCTCCTTCCTTATAATTTCAACTGCCTCTTCCTGATGTTAAGTATAAGTGTACTTTTTGTTTCCATTTTCTCGAAAACCTTGTCGTTGCCCACATGTTCAGTCAGTGGCGTCCTCAGCATCCTTCCGTAACCATATTTCTTTTGCTTCAAGTCTCTTTGAGATTGTGCTGGAAAAGATTTCTCGAATATTCAGGTAGATAGATATAAGAATATATATATATTGTTTAATAAATAAATAAAAACAGAGTATCTATTCAAATACGAGTATTATGAGTGGTTATTCACATCATAGCGGCAGAAATTAGGTTTGTGTTTACGAAGATAAAACCATACATGACAGTAAATAAAACGTACAGAAATAACGGGAGAAGCATGGTAAATTGTTTTTCATAAAATTTATTTATATTTTTGTGTGTATTGGTGTGTGTATTTTTTAGGTTACAGTTGTTTTACGTTACATGTGATAAAAGGGAGAATTTACTCCGTAGTATTAAAAACCACTGAACACTAGTCGAAAATCACTGCTCTAACCATTCCAACAATGATGAGAAATATATATATATATATATATATATATATATATATATATATATATATAATTGTGTATTGAGGCAGCAATCCCTCTTTTATACAAGTTTCATTAACAACGTCTGCCAAGGTACTGCGATTATGCTTTTTATTTAATTTTTCTTGTCTTCGTATAAGTTTTCTTGCTTTTCTTTTGTGGATAAAAAAAAATTGTCCAAATTTTCTGCATATCCGAGCGCTTTCGGTTATTCTTTTAATCATGATTTTTATTTTTTATTTTTAATTGAATGTATGAATTCTTTATGCATGTATCTAGAGTTATAGGAATGTTTTACTTTCCTATCACGGTCAGTACATTCTGACCGTGTTCATAGTTGATGCTATTGAGTGCTGGCCTATTATTTTTTATTATTAGTGCTCCCATTATTTTTATTAGTCATTTTTACATGTGGATGAGGCTATTATACTTGTATTTTCTACATGTATTTTCTACATGTTTCGGATGGAATTATATATATATATATATATATATATATATATATATGTTTAAATAAAAACAGACCACTTTTTTAAGGTTCCAAGTAATAAGTTATTTCACCACAACCCCTTTAACAGGGCTCTGGATCATCAGACTTTACTTCTAAAGGTTGAAAATCTTTGGAAGTAAAAAAGATACTTTACTTCCAGAAAGACGATACTTTACCTCCAAAGGTTGAAAACCTTTGGAAGTAAAGTATCGTCTTTTTGCTATCTCTCCTAATCCCCGTTCTGCCAACGCTTTACACAAGTGCGGGTTTAAAGTGGTCTGTTTTTATTCAAACATATCTGCTCTGAATTTTACATTGAGCTCTCCGGATATCATCCTCCTTGGGTCTACCCATGTGGATTACCTAGTTTTGCATAAACTATATATATATATATATATATATATATATATATATATATATATATATATATATATATATATATATATATATCACATCTACCAAAATATGATTATTTTCTTTTACGGCGTGGACAATCATGTGTCTCGGCAATTTCCCGTCCTTCGATTTGATTGATTCTACGGCTTATAGAATACATCTTTGCGAGTTGCTTAAAGTTTAAAGCCAGAAAATCCTTTTACTAATTAACGCATTCATAACTTTCCAAATGATATTTGCACGCAAGCGAATATAACAAACTCAATTAGAATTAGAACTCGGCTCTCCATTATCCATTACACCACCGCACATCCATGCTTACAACACATGGTATTCCCAAGTGTTCAGTCATCTAGGTTCTGACCAGGCGCTACGTTGCTTAACTTCGGTGATCGTACGGGATACGGTGTTTCAACATAATGTGATCGTAAGCATCTTGTCCTTTGTAGCTGAGTACGTATCGTCTTTTTGCTATCTCTCCTAATACCTGTTCTGCCAACGCTTTACACAAATGCGGGTTTCCTCTGCTTATCTTGTCTTCAGTGTGCTCTTTGCGTGTCAAATTTTCCAAGCTCTCCTACCTCATGAAGCGTCCCAGAAATTTTCTGTGTCAGTGTCTCTTTTGTTTCCATACAGCGCTTTCTTTGTAAAGAAAGATTCAGAATACTTGAAGTAATCATTTTGCAGAAAAATAATAAATAACTTATTTTCAACATAAGTTATTCCAAAATTCGCTTGAAAATGAAACAGAACTAGAACCTTTAATTAAATTAATATATATATATATATATATATATATATATATATATATGTGTGTGTGTGTGTGTGTGTGTGTGTGTGTGTGAACTGAGGTCAAATATGGATTAGACTCTAAATGAGTTATAGGATAAGGAACAAACAAGAAACGTTTATAAATTTAGCATGTTTCGCTTTTTTATTTATGCTTCATCAGAAAATGGAATAAAGGGGAGAAATATATAATGACAAGAAATGTTTTGGATACATCTTGGTGAAGCTTTTTAATGAAAAAATAGCGTCCTTACAACGAAATGTGGAAGAAATAGTATCATACTTTGGGGTTGTGGTTCTGACAAAGTAGCGGGAAGCATAATAAAAGCTAATGTCGTTCATTATCGCCACTTAATTTCACTAAAACGTCTTTATGGGGCGCTGTGTATTTCTCTTCTTAAGCAGCGTTCGTTTGGATAATTTTTGTATTTACAATTCTAGTTGGTCTGTGCAGTATTTGGTTAGAAATTTCTGTTTGTGTGCGTGCATTTGAGCGTAGAGTGGGTATTTTTATTTATGTCTTGTAGTATTCGTATGTTGACTGAGGGATGTTTTGTGTGAGGGTGAAAAAATTTACGTTGCACCGGTTGTGGTTGTGGCTAATCTAATCTTAGATTCTTTAACTTGAGTCTATTTATATGTTAAAGGAAAGGAAATAATGAAGCCGTTCGTAACTGGGTGATCTAAAAGTGCGACTGCGGAGTACGATAACAAAAACAGTTAGCATAGGACATACGGTGACTATTACATACCCCCTCGTGCTGGAGCAGGTCTTGGGCGACGGCTTCAATTCCAGAATAAAGTTGTAGTCTTCTTTCACGGCCAGTGATCGCTAGTTGTTTGGGTTCGGAGATAAAAGAAATCCACAAAGGGGATTTTAATTTAAATAGTTTATTAACATCGGCGGATACATCTCTAACTAGCCAGTGGGGTCGCTTTTTCACCCTACTGGGAAATCGCTTCCAGACACGAAGTAAACACGTCTACATTGTATGATGGTTTAGACTCGACTCCCTGAAAACCTGTTCTCTGTCTATCATTCTCACGTTGGCTCAACCAATCATAATCGACCTCCTTGCTTTGTCTTCTTTCTGAGCTCAAAGGTCAACCTAAGGAAGTCAGAGCAGCGATATACTTCCCCCTAAAAATAATGGTCTGATAAAATATTATTTAACATTACAGCTAGCCATTTGAGCTGTAAAATGATGAGATCTAGCTGCCAATCTAGTATTGCACTAAAATTCATAGTCTAGATATCCTAGAGGAAAACTTAGAACAATCAACGTGAACATATTTATGGAAAAGGCAGAGGTAAGCCATATTACGGCGATGGGAAAGCGAGTGAAACCAAGGTGCCAGGTCAGGACTGATAACATTGCAGATTCTTCATTAGGTTTTATCAAGAATCGAGAAGGCTAACTTTTCTTGCGGACATGTATATGTATATATATGACAGTCGTTTCAAGTTACTTCTTCATCTGCAAAGAAATTGTCCAGTATTAAGTACCATATAACAAATATGATATCGCATAGCAGTACAGAAATTCCACCTTGTGGAACATAATCCCGCCTGGTTGCTTTCCTGAACTACACAATCTTGATCTCTTCGAGTCAAGAGTCAATCTTTATCTTCTTTGTCCTAATAATTTTCATTTCGGAACACCTTCTCTTCTATACAGTGTTACTATTTTGTTAATTGTAAATGTCTACCTCGAGTGTCTCTCTCGAACATTTTATTCGTTAAAATTTTAGTATATATATATATATATATATATATATATATATATATATATATATGTAACATAAAAATATACTTTTATGGTATGTTATATTTAAGTGTCAAATATCAGAGAAATATCAGAGGGTATGTAAATATAAAAAGGGACATTGACCATTGACGTAAATACACAGCAGTGACAGACTGTTTCATGCTTAAACGCAATCGTCAGGTGTTTAAGCTGGGTATTGACTTTGGATTTATTACCTGTACTATATATTAATATATATATATTATGAAATGGACAAAGTCCGACAGTTATTTAAGATATTTTTTATGTTTATTTGTTCTTTTTATAGATACAAATATTTAAGTAAATGCTCTGCTTCATAATAAACAGTATTAACAACATTTACCGACCTGAATGTCCGAGAAATTTTCATAGATATGAATGAATGAGAGAAAATCGTGGAGAATTGTGTTTAAAAAGAGTAAAATCAACCTTGCTAACCGAACGCTCCTCTGTGGCCCAATCGGTTAAGGCACGTCAGGCTATATGACGGTTCCGTATAAGATAGCGGTTCGATTCCTATCGAAGGACGTATATTTTCTATGAAAATTTATCGGACATTCAGACCGGTAAATGTTGTTAATACTGTTTATTATAAAACAGAGCATTTACTTAAATATTTATATCTATAAAAAGAACGTATAATCATGTGTTGACAGATGATAAAAATGGTATGAAACGTGAAGCAACCGTAAAAATGATAAAAAAATACAATAATGCCTAAAGAGAAAAAAAATTGCAATATTATTTACAGGGCAACTTACGACCAGATCGATTTATCATCTGTCGTTAATAACCAAACAGGGCCGTAAGTCTACGACGGCCGATATATATATATATATATATATATGTATGTGTGTGTAGAAATAGGGATGGCAGATCGAAAAGCCCAGCACTACTAAATTTTTTCTTACGAGTTTGGCTTTCTTATTTTTATAGTAGCCATTCCCTCATTAAAAAAAGTCACAATAGAAATTCATAATTTAGTATCTATCTATTTATCTATGTGCGTGTATACATATATCCATACGTGTGTAGGAGGCACGGTGGAGTAGTGGATAGCCGCTCGGATTGAGGAATCGGAGACCCGAGTTCAAATTCCAGTTGAATCCATTACCTTCACTTACGTGCTAATACCCTTGGGAAAGGTATGAATCCTCTTCTTCTCCCCCAGCTATGTGTAAATAGTAGGACAGAGCGTGTTCTATAGCAGAAAGAAATGACAACCTAGTGCAGGAAAAATCTGCCTCGTCAGTCATATATCAAAAGCTATATGATCACCTAAACGTGTATGACACATAACTGACTGGCTGTGTATATGTATTTATATTTGCATGTACATGAGTACGTGTATTTTTACGTATATATGTCCGTGTACATATGTTTATGTATGTATATATATATATGTGTATATATGTGTGTGTGTGTGTGTGCGCATATGTATGTATGTCCGGGAATCTTTGCTATCGATGAAAACTTTTTGTTAACTATAAATTTTCCTGTGTCCCAACAAAAACTTTACTAAAAGGCTTCAATTAAAGGCCTCAGCTAAAGAGTATTTTTACTCCTTTTTCGAATTTGAATTGATTTACATATATTCGTAAATACAAAATGATTTATTTATCAGGCATGAGACCATTTTTCTTTTCTTTTTATTTTATTATTGTTTGGAATTTGTTATATAAAAAAAATGGACGACCAAATTTCCTACAACATCGCCTGGGTTATATTGAAATATCGCATAAGAGATAAAATAACGAACATTAATAAACATAAAAAATGTAAAACAAATTAAAAGAAAATCAAGTCGTCTCTGGTTGATGGATGAATTCCCAGGATGTAAACGCGCGCCAATTATCATAATGGTTTCACTTAGCACAGAAGTCCTCACTCTTGTTGTTTTTGCGACTGTCATTTTAATTTATTTCACAACAAACACCATTTCTAATGTCAACAACTATCTATTTAATTTGCCACAAAATCACGGCTATAAATAATCATTATCCACTACGACAATATCATTGTAATAGGTTGTATCAGTATTAAGTTCGTTTTTTTCCAGGTCTTTATTTCACAGCTGATTTCATGTACACATTTAAGGACCATGTAAGATGCCACTATATTATGAATATAATTGTATGTTTTTTATTTTTATTTTATGCAATGATGCCAACTGTTTGTCCCAACAGCTACTCGAGTTCGAGGGTTACAGAGTAAGAGGCAAGGGTATATGTGTGGAAGATAACGATTGACCCTAGACTTGAACAGAGCTTATTTTAGTGATTGGGGAAACATCCTCTTCGGAGTCGGTGCCACAAAGCAACGGTTCGTGGGAAGAAGCTGCTCGAGTAGAACTTACATCTCACCAAATGGAATACGAAGGGAATGATAGTGGTTCACCACAATGGGCGTAGCATGGCGTGTCCTAGCCATGAAGATTAGAGCTGGTGGAACTAAGGAATGTAGTCTGAGAACTTTCCATAGAAATAGCAATATAGCAGCAAAAAGCATGCAACATATTGTCTGTGGGAAAGGAGTTTGCTGGGTGGAAATTAATTTATCACTCAGAAAAACACGGAGATGCTTTTGGATTCTATCGAGATTGGAAAGCGGGGACTGAGTAGCTGCTGTCCATATACGTAAGCGGTACTTCATTTTGGGGCCTGAGAGTATTGATTGCAGACACGGAAAAGAAATTAGAAAATCTCCTGCAGAAGGTAGCGCCGGAGAGTGTGAAGAAAGGACTAAGCATAAACTACAAGAAGACAGAATGCATAGTCATCAGAAAATGATGAGCCCGAAATGCGATTTTGCAGGTCGGGAACACTAGAATCAAGCAGACGTTTAAATATCTGGGAAGCGTTTTGACAGAGTAGGGTAAGTGCGACAGTGAGATCTGTAGACGTATTAGGATGGCCAAGGACGCATTCCAAAAGCTGGGCAGAGTATTGCGAGACAGGAGGTTTTCATTGGTAACAGGCGATAGAGATGTCGTGATTCTACAGAAGGATGCTAAGGATATCATGGACCGAGCGTGTGAGGAACGGTAGGGTTTTAAAAAGGAGGCAAACAAGGAGGAGGCTTATGCTTAACATCAGGAAGAGTCATCTGAAGTTTCTGGGATACGTAATGAGGAAGGCGAGCCTGGAGAAACTGATACTCACGGGTCGAATAGAGGGAAAGAGCGACAAGGGAAAACAAAGCATGACATACCTAGCGGGCTTAAGGCAAGTGGATGACAGAACGTGATCTGGGGGGAGGAGGCAGAGGGAAGGAACTTATTGAGAGCCGCAAGGGATAGAGGGAGGTGGAGAGCTATGATCACCTACGTCCTGAAAGGACACGGCATATAAAAAGAAAGAGGACAGCAGCAGGAGCCAGGTACTTACTGAAGTGGTACAATGACTGACTATTTTTCCAGTATCTTTCGTGGCGAATCGTATGTAGGGATTATAACAAACGTATTTTTACAGACATTTAATCAAAATCTTGTTTCATGGGCAAATCTAAAAGTGTTGTGGATTCCGGGATGAAATCCGGTCTCAAATGAATGACAATCGCAGGAATGAAATACAGCAAATAAATGTATTGACGTAATAATACAATTGGTAATACAGTGAGTAGATCCAGAAATGCGGTTAGTAGCAATAATATATATATATATATATATATATATATATATATATATATATGGTCTGGGAAATTCAGTATCGAAGTAGGACTTCCTTCTGAGTCTACGTGCTCGCAACTGTGACTCCTACAAAGCGGTTACCTCACACTCTCACTCTCTCACTGTCTCACTTCCGGGTATTCACCGGCAGCAGTACAAGAACACACTAGGCGAGTTGTATAAAAAAGGGGTGGACCCCTTAACAAAAAGCTAACTATGTCTCCATTTTAGTAAATACCAAACACTTCAGATACTTTGATCTACGGATCATCTATAACAAATTTCGTATCGGAAAAAAGGAAATTGAACATAGAATAGGCTACGCCAGAGGTATTAGGTTGGTGCAAAAATATTGTCGTTTTTTGACGTATTTTTTAACGTCAAAAAACGACATTATTTTTGCACCAACCTATTAGTTTTGCTCAACACTTCAAATTTCTACAAAACAAAAACATCGACCTGAAAATTCGTGTCAGGTTCTTAGATAGTCTCGTGAAATCGAGACTTTCATATGGATGACATGTATGGCGTCAAACCCGTTCAGAAATATCTAAACTGTCAGTTTTATACTTTCTCAAATCGATGATAATGAAAAAAAGGCTTTGAGAGAATAAAACCTGAGGGTCTTGGAAAAGATCACATTTCTTTGACATTGTGAACTGGCGATACAGAACCACAAAGAACTGTACCAAATAACAGAAACCACATCACTTGAGGACTGCCAAAAGCGGCAACAACTAAAATGGATAGCACATGTAATTCGAAGAGAAAATAATAACAATGACATTGACATTCGATACTAACTCAAATAAAAGGTTAGGAAGGAAGCCTTCATTGATACTAGAAAGAGTGATAACAGCTACTGGACTTGAAAACCTATTTCCCTGAAAAATTGTTTTAAAAGAAAGATTGCATAAATTTCAATCGAAAGGCGTATTGACTGCTCGGTCAAGTAATACTAAATGTTTCTTTGTAGAGAATGGTCATCTATCTATCTATCTATCTATCTATCTATCTATCTATCTATCTATCTATCTATCTATTTTCATTTCTTTCTTTTTTTCAGACACTATTTATCTAAATTTCTATGTTCATTTTTTTCTGTCTTTTTCAGACACTACCTATCTATCCTTTTATCTATCGACCTTTTCTTTATCTATCTATCGATTTTTATCTTTCTTTCTTTTTATCTATCTATCTATCTATCTATCTATCTATCTATCTATCTATCTTTTCTTTATCTATCGATCTTCCTTTCTATCTTTCTTTTTTCATCTATTTTTTCTGTATCTTTCATTTTATCTATCTTTTTTCCTTTTTATCTATCTTTTATCATTCCTTCTTTTTATCTATCTGTCTATCTATCGATCTTTTCTTTATCTATCTATCTATCTATCTATCTATTTTTCTTTATCTATCTATCGATCTTTCTTTTTTATCTTTCTTTCTTTTCATCTATCTATCTATCTATCTATCTATCTATCTATCTATCTTTTTATCTATCTTTCTTTTCATCTATCTATCTATCGATCTTTTTATCTTTCTTTCTTTCTTTCTATCTATCTATTTTCATTTCTTTCTTTTTCAGACACTATCTATCTTTTCTTTATTTATCGATCTTTCTTTTTATCTATCTTTCTTTCTTTTCCTCTGTCTATCGATCTTTGATTCTATCATTCTTTCTTTTTATCTATCTATCTATCTATCTATCTATCTATCTATCTATCTATCTATCTATAATTCGTTCTTTCATTCTAATAATAATAACTCAAAGACGACTGTTAAAAAATACGTCACAATTTTACGCATTTTAAGGCCAGTAGAATTTTGCCAAAAACCTACCCAAGAGATAACAAGAGCGACAATATTCAATAAATAAATAAATATTCAACAGACTTATCACGTGGACCAACTCCAGTGTTTCAAGTAAAGCCATTCGTTTTGGTCAGATAGTTTAATAAATGTTGAAATCTATGATCCCCGTTTGTTTTTGTAGAGTATATATATAAGATCTAGTAATATTAGGTTAGTGCAAAAATAATGTCGTTTTCTCATATATGTTACTATGTGAGAAGACGACATTATTTTTGCACTAACCTAATAATATCAGCAGACCATCTGATCTTCACGAGTGGTTTGACGCGAACCACTGAAGTCGGTTAATGAGCTAAGTCCTTTGAATATTTATTGACTTATTTATTGAATATCTATCTTTAACACATACATCGATTGTTTATTTCAATATCTCTGCATCTGTTAAGATAGTATATATAAACATTAATATTTTTTATAAAAATCAAATAACGAAAATTATAAACAAGACGAAAGTAGAATTAAGAACATTATAAAAAATGCACGACACCAGTTGACAATAGCAAAAATATTAGATTAATTATTTATTATAAAAAAATCAAAACCTCTAAACTTATAGTTAAAAATAATAATTCACCTCTTAGAACAAAATTAAATAGGGCAGATATTATTTACGAATTTAAATGGCCATTAAGTAATTGCATTCTTGATCAATCAAAATTCGAAAATAATTATATAGGCCATACTAAACATGTTTGACACGGAGACTCACTCTACATCTTTCTGACCATAGCTCAATTAGATCTCATTTAAATACACATGGAGACCTACCGGACACTATTCGTAACATACTTGTTGAAAACACAAATATAATAGCATCATCTACATGCAAAAAAAAGCTAAAAATAATGGAAGCCTTATTAATAAAAAAAAAAAAACACTTAATAATATTAACTATGAACATGGACACAATATCTTGACCGTGTTTTGAAAAATGAAAGCACTGTATAAATACATAGATGCAACAAAGTATTTCTTATTTAACAGTTAAATTATATAATCCTTGAAAATGGCTAAATGTATAGCCGAAAGCGCTCGGATAAAAAGAACATTCGGACAGTTTTTATATAACTTATCATCTGAAAAGGAAAAAAATTATTAAATCGCATGAGAAATTGTATAAAAAACTAAATAAAAGCACCATGTCTGTTGTATTCAATGAAATGTCCATATATATATATATATATATATATATATATTCTGTTTATACGTTATTTTTATAGATACAATTTATTTAAATAAATACGCAGTTGTTTTTTTTTTAATTAAAAAGTATTAATTAGATTTACCGACATGAATCTTTGAGAAATTTCGTAAAAAAATATGGGTTATCCAATAGGAATCGAATCTGTATACCTATACATAAATCGACATTTGATCTTACTTGCGATACCATTTAGGTACAGAGAAGTGTCTGGTTAGAAAAGACCAAATTACTGTTTTTAAACCGAGTTTTCGATGATTTTTCTCGATACATCATATCTGCGAAACGTAACTTAACGTAAACAATGACAACATATAGTGAAATGGATTAAGTATTTAATATATTTTCTGTTTAAACGCTATTTTTATAGACACAATTTTTAAGTAAATGCTCTGTTTTTTTTATTAAACAGTATTAATTACATTTACCGACCTGAATGTTCTCCGTTATATATATATATATATATATATATATATATATATATATATATATATATATATTATAGATATATTTTTTATTTCTACCTGAATTTTTACACACACACACGTTCGTAATTGGATGTGTGTAAGTGCATTTTTAATCCATTTTTTTGTATTTAAGACATATCTATCTCTCTCTCTCTCTCTCTATATATATATATATATATATATATATATATGAAACAGTCTGGTGCCACTCACTGATGACCTCTGTATTCACTTTTATGTTTGTCTGTTTGTCTGTCTGTCTCTTTATATATATATATATATATATATATATATATATATATATATATATATATATACTTAGTAATTTTAATAGATTTTGTAACTCACATTATTTCATTATTATTATAAACAGTATTTTTTGTGGACACTGTTATCTGAGTTGCTATCACTGTTTATTTTCAGTAAAGCTAATGACAATCATCCGAGATTAAGAAGTCCGACTAAAGAAAGGTTGCGCCTTCGACAGGAATCGAACCTGTACCCCCTTTTTTCCATCAGGGAAAACGTTTCTATAGCTGAAACGCGCCTTTACAAATTGTTTTATCAACGCGGACTCTGTATTTCTCAGAATAATTGAATATATATCTCTCTCACCCAACTCCAGGTAGGTCCTGCTACCTGTCTGTCCAGAAACACTTCCACATATCGAGGTCTGGTATTAGCGAGAGTGTATCCATCAACGGATGGTTAGGCTTACAGCGCCTTCTACAGCAGAAGCCACTAACCAGACTCAGCTTCTGTGATGGGACGAGGACCGGTGTTTCAACTTGATATAACTGTGAGCAAACTGAATATACGTTGTATATAAGAAAATGGTTGACCAGGGTATTTCTGAATGATAACATTTTTCTGGCAAGCTTTGAATATTGCTACCACATTTGGTATAGTGGTTCTTCTATGTATTTAAGAGATTCCTTATAAAATACAAAGAAGAATCTACAATATTATTGTTTCAGTCACTTTCTTACGGCTGTGACGTAGCTTTCCGCTGCTTTTTCTATAAGTACTTTTATAGTAATTGTTCTAATTAACTTTTCCCTTTGGTATCTAGACTTTATGAATTTAAACGCAGTACTAGATTGGCGGTAAGGTTTCGTCATTTTATGGCTGAAATGGCGAGATGTAACCGTAAGTTCTATGCTAACAGTTTCTTCTCTAGCAGATCTCGCACGTGGAACTCTCTTCCGGCTTCTAGCTTCTCAGTCAACTTTGACCTTCAAAAATTTAAAGGTAATGTCCATCATTATCTTCTGTCTTCTTAATTCCTGTTCTTTTATTGTTCTCTCACCTTAATAATGTTTTCCCGTCCTGGGTATAACGGTAAACTACATCGACGCCCTGGGTAAGACGATAAACTACGTCCAGCAGCAAGGCCTCTAATCAGGAGGTTTTGAGGAGCATGGAAACACCTCTTAATTGCTGATGTTCCCAGCACCTGTTATGATCCCAGCTATGGGCAAATAGTTAACCCTGAAACTAGGGTCAAAACACTATGAAAGTGTAAAAATAGGTTTTAATACCAAAAACACTCTGTAAAAACTTATTACCAGCAATAAATTTTTGAAGAAAAAAAAACTTTTACCAGCAATACATTTTTGAAAAAAAATATTACCAGGAATACATTTTTGAAAAAAAATTATTACCAACAATACATTTTTGAAGGAAAAATATTACCAGAGATAGATTTTTGACAAAGCAAAATCTAACCAGCAATAAAAATGTTATCGGCATTAAATAACCCATTGCGGTTGATATGCCGTAAAACAAACCAAACCAAGCTAATAAAGTTTTCTTTTTTTCATATTCTCTCACACTCAGTAACCCCCTTGCGTCTTAGTGACTTTATTGCCTTGTTCGGCGTAAAATGTTAAAAAAGCAGCTTTTGTTATTAGAGTTGTTAATATCATGTGACAACCATTATTTCGACTGCGTTTCGCAAATTCTGAAATCTACTCATTTATATGATTTTCTTATAGCAGTGTAAACAATCATATATATATATATATATATATATATATATATATATACATATATATATATATATATATATATATATATATATATATATTTAATTTACACATCCACATAATATATATATATATATATATTTAATTTACATCCACATAATATATATATATATATATATATATATATATATTATGTGGATGTAAATTAAATATATATATATATATATATATATATATATATATATATATATATATTTAATTTACATCCACATAATATATATATATATATTATGTGGATGTAAATTAAATATATATATATATATATATATATATATATTTAATTTACATCCACATAATATATATATATATATATATTATGTGGATGTAAATTAAATATATATATATATATATATATATATATATATATATATATATATATATTACTTCAAAACTTTATTATAGTTCATTCTCCGTACTTGAAATAGACGTACTATCTTTATTTATTAAACATTGTATTTATATACATATTAGGACAAGTCGATTTTGGAACCGTGATATTGCACTCATTTTGAAAGTTGAGGTTTTACATGATAAATAACGATACAAAGCATTTTTTCCAAATTCTTATCGTTTTTGAGGAAAATGAGTTAAGTTCAAAATCGTAGCGTTGAAACTTAATTCCGGTGATCAGTGAAAGTCTTATAAAATTCATAATTTACTGAAGCTTTACAAATTGTATATGGACAAGATGCATGGCCCAAACACATTATTACTAAATCATTGTGCCATCAAATAAGACCTTCATTTACTTCAAAGGGAAATTATACTGAACAATTTAGATATACTATGATGTAATATATTATACAGTGCAGTAGTTTTAATACGATTTTCAGTAAACAGTACAAATTTAAAACATTTTGTCGTATAATCTTTGCTCAGCAGTGTTATAGTGTTATATACACTTTTATCTATTTTTTATTTTTATTAATTATGATTTAACAAATTATCTAACAAATCTTTTATTGTAACCGTTTACAATTCTTTTACACAGATTTTACTATCAAATACAGTAAAAAATTGTATATTTTGCTTGTGGTGATTCATAATTAGAATTCTGGTATGAATATATTTTCCATTCAATGAATCTAATACAAAAGATATCAACTTTATTTGGATTTATTCTTGAGATAGTAACTTTTTGAAGTTTGCTTGTTAGCAAAAACCTGCAGAAATTGGGCTTTTCTGTGCATTTTTCAGTCGATCTAAATACTCAAAAATTGTTAAAAGCTGTGAATCTAATTTTTGGCGTCAGTACTTATCCCATCAAACCGCAGCTTTCACACTGAGTGCAATGTTGATTTTCTAAAAACGCAAAACATCATCCTGCCCTATTATATATGTTTGTACTTGTGTGTGTTTAAGTGTGGAAATAGGGGTGAAACACTGAATGGCGACAATCTGTTTCATGGTTGAACGCAAGTTCGGGCTATGTGATTTGGATACGAAAAAACCCATGACATACAAATTTCGTGTACAGATATCTTTTTTCCCCCTTTTTTGCTTTTATTATATAGATAAAATAATGTCTATAGGAATTGTATATATAGAAAATATTCGTCTTTTGACAGGATTCGAACCTGCATCCTATACGGAACTGCCATTTAGCCCGGCATGCCTAACCGCTCGGCCACAAAGGATCGTTCGGTTGGCAAGGTCAAATTTACAGCTTATAAACATCAATCTTCCATGAATCTAGTACATTTATAACTGCTCATGGCGTATCAAATGTAAACAAATGACGTCATACATTAAGAAATGGACAAAGTCCGACAATTTATTTATTAAAGACATTTTTTATGTTTAACGTTCTTTTTATAGATACAAGTATTTAAGTAAATGCTCTGTTTATAATAAACAGTATTAAATAACATTTACCGGCCTGAATGTCCGAGAAATTTTCATAGAAAATATTATAAAATATTATCGGCACGCCGGGCTAAATGGCGGTTCCGTATAGGATGCAGGTTCGAATCCTGTCAAACGACGATTATTTTCTATGAAAATTTCTCGGACATTCAGGCCGGTAAATGTTATTTAATACTGTTTATTATAAACAGAGCATTTACTTAAATGCTTGTATCTATAAAAAGAACGTTAAACATAAAAAAAAAATGTCTTTAATAAATAAATTGTCGGACTTTGTCCATTTCTTAATATATATATATATATATATATATATATATATATATATATATATATATATATATATATATGTTCGTAATTGGATGTGTGTAAGAGAAAAAAGGGATATTTGGTATATACCAATTATCCCTTTTTTCTCTTTCTTATAAAATTAGATAAAATAATATCCATAGGGAATGTCTTACCCTTCTCAGTTTACAGGCATTACCACACAAATGCATGCTGGGATTTCTTCCTAGCCAATAAGATAGGCCGTTTCTCGGTTTCGTCTGACTCAGTCCCAGTCTGTCTTGTCTTAAAGTCAGAACGCTCTGAATTTGCTCTTGTGTGGCAATGTCAATTCTTAGTTTTTTAACTGTTTGCCATATTACAGTTGCTTTGCGTTGCATATATAATTTGCTTGTTTTATACTATTTCTTACCCTCTTATTTTCTTTTTCTTGTTATTACTTATTGCAAACCTTGTCAATTCTGTTTGTTGGGCAGTTCTATCATTTGCTTACATTTAACCATGGCCACTTAAGTCAGTTATGTGCCATGCGTGATACACGCTTAGGCGATCATGTATCTTTCGATACATGACTGACGAGGCAGATTTTTTCCCGCAGTAGGTTGCATGTCTTTCTGCAGTAGATCAGTTGCCATCCAAGGCTAAAGAACCCGGTCTGTCCTGCTATTTACCCATAGCTGGTGGGGGGAGAAGAGGATTCATAGCTTTCCCAAAAGTATTAGCATGTAAGTGAATATAACGGATTCGACTAGAATTCGAACTTGGCTCTCCGATTCCTCAATCCGAGCCGCTATCCATTACTTACTCTACAATAAAAAGACAGAAAATGGCAGAAAAGAAGAAGAGGAAGGGGATATAAAAGACGAAGGAGAGAAAAAAAGAGGAAAATGGGGTTTGAGGAGAGGAGAAAGAGGAAGAGAGGAGAAAGAGGTGAAGAAAAGGAAGAGGAGAAGAAAGAGGACGGTGGGACGAGAAAAAAGAGTAGAAAGAGGAAGAAGAGAGGACGAGAAAGAAGAATAAGAGAATTATGAAGTAGAAAAGAAAAAGAAAGAGGAAAAGAGTAGAAAGAGGAGGTAGAGTTTAGAGATAGACGAAAAGGGGGAGAAATATGAAATGGAGGAAGAAGAAAAGAAATAGAAAAAGAAGGAAGAGGAAAAGATGGAGAAGAGGTGGACAAAGCGGAAACGAAAGAGAAAAAGGAAAGAGGGGAAAAGAGTAAGACAAGGAGGAAAAGGGAGTGAAAGAAGAAGAGATAGGGGAGAACCAGTCATTGTTATCCAAGAAGTTAACATTATTGAATTGCATAAATCCCCTCTGATTATATTGTCTGGTTCAAGGCCACATTTTCTGAAGCATCCGTTTGTGACCTTTTCTAATTATTGAAGGGTAATGCATTTGTGAAAAATTTGTATTGGCCGAAATGGATCTAAACTTAGTTCTGTAAATTTTACAAGTAAATATAACACAATAGAAAGAAACAGAGAGCTGGGAGGAAGAGTGAAAGGAAAAGAAGAGATAAAACAATAGAAGGATGAGGAGAAGAAAAATGTGGAAGAGGAAAAAGATGAAATGTACAGTTAGTTAAAGGCCGTTAATCGTTGTATTGCGATTGGTTGTTATTTTTCATACACCTCTCTGTTATTCTTTCCTCTCCCCATTTTCTCCTACCACCTTTCACATTCAACCTGTTTAAGTTGCTTTCATTTTTACACTGCTTTCGTTTTCTTTCTTTTTAATATTTCTTATACAGAGCTCCTCCTCCTTCTCCTCGCCGTTGTTGTCGTCGCCATCTTTCTCATCTTTCTTTCCTCCTCCTCCTCCTCCTTCTCTTTTTTTTTTCTGTGGAACTTTTACATATTATAATCTATACAGAGAAATAGAGTAAGAGAATTTGTAGGAAAAGAGACGAAAGCGAGAAGGATTATGAAGAGGAAAGATATAGTAAGGGAAAAGGCTGAAATATAGGTTCAGTTTCTAATAATTAGTACTATTAATTAGTTTCTTACTCGGAAACAACTGTAACAGGTTTCATTGTCTTTTTCTTTTCTTTTTTTTCTTTCTTCTCTTTTTCTTTTCACCTCCTCCCATTCTTTCGTCTTGTCAGTGTAGATATATTTTGCTGTTATTTTATTATTACTATTATTATACTTTTCAGATTACCGTAAAAAAATTGAGAGAGAGAAACGAGCAATAGTGTAAGCTACTTGCAAGGGCGATAACTCTTGATCGCTTTTTAGAGCATGATTCCAATTGGTCTATTTTGTTATGCGACACGTATTGTCATTTGTTCAGACCAAATTCGATCATTAACTTCACGTTAGAGAGCAATCTCACATACTTATTTATTCATTGCACAATAACAACGCCAAAGCACAAAGACAACAGGATAGAAAATATGGACTTTGCTGTAAGTTTTTCTTCGCTGCTACTGTTTTCTGCCATGTTCATTTGGCGACCTATGCAGTGTGATGACATGGAAGAATATTCGAGGCCTGAGAATAAAATTCTAATGAAAGCAGGTAAGAATTTTTTTTTTACAAATTACCGTATTTGACGGCATATAAGACGCACCTCAATTTCAGCAGGGCAAATCAAGAAACAATTAGTAATTAGTAAAATTATTAGTAAATAGTACAGCCATTAGTAATTAGTAAAATTACAGTGTAACCCGGATATAAGAGAGTTGTCGGGACCGGAGAAGAAGTCTCTTATATTCGGGTTTGGTCTATTATATATACATTAACACACTCTAATTTGGGACCATATAAAATATCTCTTATATCCGGGTTTCTCTTATATCAGGGTATCTTATATCCGGGTTACACTGTATTAGTAAATGGTACAGCCTCGGCTATATTTATGAGGTATTATTTTGATTAAACAAGCCATATTTACAATTAAATGAAAAATAATAGGAAAAAAGAATACGACCCTATAAAAACTTTATTATATCCTTTATATGATCTGTACAGCCTGCGCATTGTAAACGTCTTATTGGAATAATTAGGATATAAAAATTTTAATTGTATTTATGTCATTGCAACCGGAAGTTATCGTAAGAAAAATATTAATGGTACAAATATATTTTACAAATATTTAATTTGAATCTGTTGCATATAATTTTAGTGAAACAAAGTACTAATATTAAACTTGATGAAATGAATATAATGAATTATATTATGATAACACTTTTAATCTGCATAATAGCCTTTTAAATAATGACAATAGGTATATGAAAGTTATTCTAAAGTCTAAGCTAATAAGAGTTGCCATGTAGCTAATTTCGGCCGACTGTCGCGAATTTTAAACCTGCACATGACATATAAGACTCAGGGGAATATTAAAAGATATTTTTAGTAAAAAACAAAAAAGTGCACCTTATATGCTGTCAAATACCGTAATCTCTTGTGGGGCGCAGGGTCTGTTAAACACAAGAAGCGATTTTTAACATAAAGCGTTCATTTTATAACATGTTTAGTGTTAATTTTTGTGAGCTTATATCGATCTGTGAAAAAGTATGTTTTCTTTGCTTGTTTCGGTTTTTAGTACAGTGCAACCCGGATATAAGAGAAACCCGGATATAAGAGAGATTTTATCTGGTCCCAAATTAGAGCCATACTTACCTAAACAAAAATAGACAAACCCGGATATAAGAGAAACCCGGATATAAGAGAGATTTTCGCTGGTCCCAAATTAGAGCCATACTTACCTAAAAAAAATAGACCAAATCCGAATATAAGAGAAACCTGGATATAAGAGACTTCTTCTCCGGCCCCGACAACTCTCTTATATCCCGGTTACGCTGTAATATTAAAATGTTAGTATGTACGAAACTACTGAAACAAAACCTTCTATTATGGGGAAAGTGCAACAGATACAGGGATCATGATAGAGCAAGTTTTTAGGTACAAAATGACTATTGTTTTTACAGTAACGACCACCGGCTTTGCATTTTCACCAGCGTTGAACCCGCATGTCACGTTCGTAAAATTTTGGACCAGTGGTGGCGTATCACTTTTTTATTTACATCGTTGTCTTCACCTCTGAACGCATTTTCTATCTCTTAACTGTGATCACAGCCATTGTGTCGTCTCCATAAACGTTGATCAAGCATCGATATCATTGGCAGATGTTTCCCGCACGGGATTTCAGTTATACACCTCTGTTTCGTATTTAACTTCATGACAAAAGACTTTTTACCAGACTACCAGCAGCTGCTATCTGCAACAGGGCACTATATATAATGTATGTATGTCATAAGAAATGACAAACAATGTACTTCAGTTACTTTTTTATGCAAATCTTCCTTGGACTTTGTGTATTTAGAAATAGTTCAAATAATTGTTTGTTCCAAGCGCTTTCGGATAATTTTTAAGCCATTTTAAAGGATTTTGCTATTGTAAATGGTATACAAGTTGCTAAACGGTTGAAATATTTTTAATTCCTGAATACGGCCAGTACACTTTGTCCGTGTTCGCAGTTGATGTCATTAAGAGTTGTTTTGCTAAGTGTTTTTTTTTTCAATTAGTTTTAGACGCTTTTTGCATTTAGAGATGCCTATCACATTTGTGTTCTCGACGTGTATGTTACGTATCGAAGTTGGTAAGTGTTCATTCCAGTTGAAAAGAAAACACTCGGAACACACATGAAGTCCAAAAAGGAAATCTCTTGTTCGCATACAAAAACTACGATAAAAATTAGTTAAAATAAACTCTTTTTAAATTAAACTTGTCAAAAGAAAGTCATTTTAGATTGCTGTCCAAATACACAACTTTCTGTACACACACACACACACACACACGCACACACACATATATATATTCATACACGTTTCATTAAATAATATAGACAAGTGTTGTCTATTTATTTTATGTAAATTCTTTTCATAACGTTTGATAAGCTTAATAACATTATCATTAAACGAAGAAAGAAAATGACAATATTGATCCATATTTTTTAATCCAATCTAAGCTTTCGGCTTACATAAGCCATTATAAAAGATGTCAATTACTGTACAACATATTAAGCAATATACGGACAAGACAGTGATGATAGTCTGTGATTGTTTACATGGATGATTTCCTAGCAACGATAAACACTTGCATATAAGACGCGAGAAGCGAAAATCGCACCGCATCTCATGACGACACATGACCACGCGAGAGTGAATTCTAGATGTATGAAGTATGGGAAGCCGTTGGTATATATATATATATATATATATATATATATATATATATATATATATATATATATTTATTTTTATATATTTTTAGTTGATAGTAGTATTTGAGTAGAGGCCCCATTTATTTATTAAACAGTATATTTATTTATTTTCGTCTACCAGCCTGAATATTCGAGAAATCTTATAAGAGAAAAATATGCGCTCTCCGAAGAGGAAACCGCCATTGGATCTGACGTACTTTGGCCTCTCAGCTACAGAATGCATTGATGACCAAGCAAAGCTGAATAGTGACTGAAAACAGATTTTTCTCTCACTCTTTAAATAGACATATCTCTTCAGTTTCGTATCCTAACGTAAACAAATCAATTTGTAAAGAAAGGGAATGGAGTTTTTATTAATTCATTTTTATTACTTAAACGCTATTTTTAGTGGATACCCGAATTTGAGTAGACGCCCTGTTTATTTATTAAACAGTATATTTATTTTCATCTACCGGCTTGAATATTCGAGAAATCATATTACAGAAAAATTTCGAATCCTGCTGGAGAGCGAATTTTTTCTGTGTTTAAACGTTAACTTCCACACATATCTGCATATGCTGTACCATTTACTCTGTAACCCTTTAACTCGAGTGACGCTTGGGCCTTGTACAGAGTGAATATCATTGTGAAAAAAAATACAACAACCACATACAGTAACACTCTATTTTGAATGGCTCTTGGGCATTATATTGAGTAAACATTAGTAAAAAAAATGGCGTTTCCTTTATGAATTGAAATACTTCCTTAATGTTAGTTCTTATTTTAAGTACTGCTCATTTATTGCACGCCCTGTTTCCACTGAGTCCAAGTACACACTGTTCCACTGCCCATGTCTAGGGATATCTCGTCTAGTTCTTATTTTAAGTACTGCTCATTTATTGCACGCCCTGTTTCCACTGAGTCCAAGTACACACTGTTCCACTGCCCATGTCTAGGGATATCTGGTCTAGTTCTTATTTTTAGTACTACCCAGTTATTGCTCGCCCGTTTCCACTGAGTCCAAGTACACACTGTTCCACTGATCTTGTCTAGGGATATCTCATTTAGTTCTTATTTTTAGAACTTCTCATTTATTGCACGCCCTGTTTCCACTGAGTTCAAGAACCCACTGCCCGGCCCAGCGAATGAAATCCCAATTACTATGTCACCAAATTCACAAACGATTTCTTGTATTAGGCTAAGAACTAGACGAGATATACTTAGGCATACGCTGTGGAACGAGAACAGTCTAACCTCGTAGATTAAATAAAGGGTTCAGTTATGAATTCTCTGTAGGTTACTCGGATCAACAGACACCTGATGAAGGCCGGAGAGCACAACGGCCGAAACCTTTTGATAACAACAACAAAGATGAAGACAATAGTTCGCATGTAAGTAGTGTAAGCAATCAAGAGAAGCACTTAAGATGCAGGAACGCTTACATTTCAGTTTTTAATTTCTGGCGTTTGACATGTCTAGACGTACTGCCTGGCCGATTTCATTCCCGTCATCTAAACTTAATTGGGTTAAAACTGAAGTGAAGATGACTGTTGCATTAATTAAATCATTGGCTATGGTCGTTCCAATGATTCCCTGCACACTGTGGTCCATATCTGTTGTGAGAAGAGTTAAAAGTTATTTCTTTCTATGAATTGTTTGAAATTGAGAAGATCTAGATGTAAATAAAATAAGAGGCTATGGAGGTTTCATCAGTCATTTGAGAAAACTACTGGACTGTTACTTAATACTAGTCCTCCTTCATGACAGTAAATGCTTGACAATCTTCTCACAGATGAAGAAGAGATTTGAAGCAATAGAAATGTATTTTTACCTAAAGATGCTGAGGATAATATGGACCGAACGACGAAGTTTTAGAGAAAATAGAAATAAAACGCTTAACATCAAGAAACCACAATTGAAATTTCTAGAACACATTATGAGGAAAGAGGGCTTAGAATATTGGATACTCACAGGACAGATTGAAGGCAAGAGAGAGCAAGACAATACATGATTTACCTAGAAAGCATGAGTAAATGAATGGCGGAACAAGGTTTAAGGGAGATAACAAAAAGATTCAATTTGTTAAGAACTACAAAGGATAGGATATTGTGGATAGGATATTGTGGAGAGAGATGATCGCCAACGTCCTGAAGGGACAGGACACACAGACGAAGAAGACTACTTCATTGCACATTGCTTATCCTTAGTGAAAAGGTAAAGGTTTTCTTTATTGCTTTAAACTGATCCGAATTACGAAACAAGCATCAGTAAATAAAATAAGTGGTTATAATGGTCCTTTCTTTCAGTTGAGGTAAGATTACAATGATGTATTCCTTTTGAAAATGTCATTACACTACTCAACACTAAATTTCAACGTGTACTTATGGTGTTTCTTTTTTGTTTTGTTTCTAATTTTTATTAACCAGTGAACTGTAGCAGAAATTTCGGTCATTCACATTTGAACGATTAATTTTTTTACAGTTTAATGGATTAATAAGCTTTTTAATCTTCGTATTAATACAACGCTAAGATCGTGTCTCTTTTTTTTTTTCTTTTTTTTTATTGACCAATGAACAGCAGCGTTGTATTAATACTATGATTAAAAAGCTTATTCATCCATTTAACTGTAGAAAAATTTATGATACAAATGTGAATGACCAAACGCTAAGATCGTGTCTCTTTTTTTTTTTCTTTTTTTTTATTGACCAATGAACAGCAGCGTTGTATTAATACTATGATTAAAAAGCTTATTCATCCATTTAACTGTAGAAAAATTTATGATACAAATGTGAATGACCAAACGCTAAGATCGTGTCTCTTTTTTTTTTTCTTTTTTTTTATTGACCAATGAACAGCAGCGTTGTATTAATACTATGATTAAAAAGCTTATTCATCCATTTAACTGTAGAAAAATTTATGATACAAATGTGAATGACCAAACGCTAAGATCGTGTCTCTTTTTTTTTTTCTTTTTTTTTATTGACCAATGAACAGCAGCGTTGTATTAATACTATGATTAAAAAGCTTATTCATCCATTTAACTGTAGAAAAATTTATGATACAAATGTGAATGACCAAACGCTAAGATCGTGTCTCTTTTTTTTTTTCTTTTTTTTTATTGACCAATGAACAGCAGCGTTGTATTAATACTATGATTAAAAAGCTTATTCATCCATTTAACTGTAGAAAAATTTATGATACAAATGTGAATGACCAAACGCTAAGATCGTGTCTCTTTTTTTTTTTCTTTTTTTTTATTGACCAATGAACAGCAGCGTTGTATTAATACTATGATTAAAAAGCTTATTCATCCATTTAACTGTAGAAAAATTTATGATACAAATGTGAATGACCAAACGCTAAGATCGTGTCTCTTTTTTTTTTTCTTTTTTTTTATTGACCAATGAACAGCAGCGTTGTATTAATACTATGATTAAAAAGCTTATTCATCCATTTAACTGTAGAAAAATTTATGATACAAATGTGAATGACCAAACGCTAAGATCGTGTCTCTTTTTTTTTTTCTTTTTTTTTATTGACCAATGAACAGCAGCGTTGTATTAATACTATGATTAAAAAGCTTATTCATCCATTTAACTGTAGAAAAATTTATGATACAAATGTGAATGACCAAACGCTAAGATCGTGTCTCTTTTTTTTTTTCTTTTTTTTTATTGACCAATGAACAGCAGCGTTGTATTAATACTATGATTAAAAAGCTTATTCATCCATTTAACTGTAGAAAAATTTATGGTACAAATGTGAATGACCAAACGCTAAGATAGTGTTTCTTTTTTTTTTTCTTTTTTTTTTATTGACCAATGAACAGCAGCGTTGTATTAATACTATGATTAAAAAGCTTATTCATCCATTTAACTGTAGAAAAATTTATGGTACAAATGTGAATGACCAAACGCTAAGATAGTGTTTCTTTTTTTTTCTTTTTTTTTTTTATTGACCAATGAACAGCAGCGTTGTATTAATACTATGATTAAAAAGCTTATTCATCCATTTAACTGTAGAAAAATTTATGGTACAAATGTGAATGACCAAACGCTAAGATAGTGTTTCTTTTTTTTTTTCTTTTTTTTTTATTGACCAATGAACAGCAGCGTTGTATTAATACTATGATTAAAAAGCTTATTCATCCATTTAACTGTAGAAAAATTTATGGTACAAATGTGAATGACCAAACGCTAAGATAGTGTTTCTTTTTTTTTTTCTTTTTTTTTTATTGACCAATGAACAGCAGCGTTGTATTAATACTATGATTAAAAAGCTTATTCATCCATTTAACTGTAGAAAAATTTATGGTACAAATGTGAATGACCAAACGCTAAGATAGTGTTTCTTTTTTTTTTTCTTTTTTTTTTATTGACCAATGAACAGCAGCGTTGTATTAATACTATGATTAAAAAGCTTATTCATCCATTTAACTGTAGAAAAATTTATGGTACAAATGTGAATGACCAAACGCTAAGATAGTGTTTCTTTTTTTTTTTCTTTTTTTTTTATTGACCAATGAACAGCAGCGTTGTATTAATACTATGATTAAAAAGCTTATTCATCCATTTAACTGTAGAAAAATTTATGGTACAAATGTGAATGACCAAACGCTAAGATAGTGTTTCTTTTTTTTTTTCTTTTTTTTTTATTGACCAATGAACAGCAGCGTTGTATTAATACTATGATTAAAAAGCTTATTCATCCATTTAACTGTAGAAAAATTTATGATACAAATGTGAATGACCAAACGCTAAGATAGTGTTTCTTTTTTTTTTTCTTTTTTTTTTATTGACCAATGAACAGCAGCGTTGTATTAACACTAAGATTAAAAAGCTTATTAATCCATTTAACTGTAGAAAAATTTATGGTTCAAATGTGAATGACCGAAATTTCTGCTGTAGTTCATTGGTCAATCAAAAAACAAAGCAAAGAAAGAAAAACCATAAGTGTTGTTCTACGACACGTGATCAGTAATCAGCTTCTACCTTTCTCTTAGTTTACCACACACTTTATATCTCTTTTATTTCACATATACAAATAGGTAGAATCCTACTTACCAATCCACTGCAGCTCCCTGAACCGAAGAGTTTTAATGTCATTGTTTTTTCTCGAACTTCTGCGAACTCTTTCCTTCTCTCGCGCTTGAGGTTTATGTTCTGTACTTTTTAATGAAGATCTTGGTCTCATATTCTTCTGTAACTTAGTCACTCTCGCCATCATCTATAGGCTAGTCTTCTATTGCATTGTCCTGATCTGAAGAACTCACCCTTTCTTCTCTGTCAAGGTCTTCTTCCATCACAACTTCGTCTTCTTCAATTGTGGGCCTTAATTGCTCTGAATGGGCTATTAGGCTTTTTGCTTTCTTTGATACAATGTCCGTGTTATGTCCTCTGTCATGATGAAATTAGCCCTCTCAAGACTTGCTACTTTGTCTTTCTTATACCATACTTAGCTCCAAAATAAGGTTTAAAATTTTCTTTTCTAGTCTCGCCACGGAAACATTTTTAATTCGTAATCTGTCGTGCATTTCTTTTTTCAATATTACTCATAATTCATCACTCAAGATTACGAATTTCATTTTTTTAAATAATTAATGTTAAGAAATCACGTGATATAAAGATATTTTGTTTTGGCTTCCGTACGAGGATTAGTTTACAATGAATTTAAATACCAAATTGGTAAATCCTATTAATTTTTATAAAATTTAATAAGAAATATTTTATTTAAATTTACGAAGAAAAAAGAAGTTATTTGTAATCTGGAGTTCTTAATCGATCGCATGTTGGTAAAAAGTCTGCATTTGGCATAAGTGTTCGAGTCCACATTAAAACCAAGATTTCGAATTCTGACTTTCAAAATAAGTCAGCTGTTTCCATTCTATCAAAATGTGTTCATATTTACCAACGACTTAGTATACGGAAAGTATCCATCCAATTTTAAATTATGGAGGGCCGCTTGAAGTGTTTTGCTGTAATTTGGCAATCAATCAGAGAGGACCTGAGTGCCTATGGATGAATAGTCACTCTCTCGTGGGGTTACTCAATCAGTATTGAGAAGATACTGACATTAAGAGAACATGTGTATTGTGTTGACTATTGCATTTAAAATGAAGTCCCTTGCAGAAAATCTTTGGCAAAATTTTGGATCCAGGATCCATCAGCCCTCTATACAGTTCTGAGTTCGTTCCATGCCATTTCCGGTTTTTGACAAAGCTAAAATCATCGTTGGAAGTTGCAAGTCTGGGATGAGATTAAGGAGAAGGTAATGAGGCAGCTCATGGCAATCTCGAAAGAGAAGACTATTTTGAAAAGTGGTAGTGACGCTAAGTCTGTATGGTTTCAAGTAGACAATATAGACGTGGTCTCAAGCAAATTTTCCCTAGGTAGGCCATTTTTTGATTAATAGATATATGGTCCCTTTAAAGACAAGTCAGTTATCGTTATTTTCTTTCTCTCTTTTTTCTTCTTCTCTTTCCCTTCTTTCTATTTCCTTTCTTTCTCGTTTATTTTTTCTGTTTTCATCTATTCTTCTCTCCATTTTTTTATATCTTTTTATATTTCTCTTTCTTCTTCTTCTTTCCTTTACTGTTGTTTTATTTCTCTTTGATTTTCTTTTTATTCCTTTGTATCTTTTTTTTATTGATCTCGTCTTACTTTTCCCTGGTTTCTCATTTTTCTCTTTTCTTTTTTCTTTTTTCTTTCTCCCTCTAACTCTTTGCTTTCTCTTTTCTTATTTTCCTTTTTCTCTTTGTTTTTTCTTCTTTCTTTTCTCTTTTCCCCTCTTGTCTCATTGCTTTTATTTCTTTCTCCTTCTTTTTCTCTTTTTTATTTTGTTGTTTTTTTATTTCATTCTCTCTCTTTCTTTTTTGTTCTTCCTGTTTTTTTTTTTTTGCATCTTTTTCTCTTTCGTTCTTTCCTCTTTTCTTTTTCTTTTCTCTTTATTTCTTTTTCTTCTTTCTCTCTTTTTTTATGTTTTTTTCTTTTTCTCGTTTTCTCTCTATTCTTTATCTCTCCTTATCTCTCTTTCTTTTCTCCCCACTTTCTCTCTTGTAACGTACCATTTTTTTCTCTTTGGTTTTACTTTCTCTCTTTTTTTCTCTTTCTCTGTTTATTTTTTCCATCAATTCTTCCCCTTCCTCTTTTTCCCCTCCTTTCATCGTTTTTTTTATTTCTCCCTCTCTCTTTTTTCTTTTTTCTCTTTTTCGTATCTTTTTTTGCTTCTGTCTTTTTTCTTCTTACTTTTTCTTTTTTCTCTCTTTTTCATGTTTTCCATTTTTTCTCTTTTCTCTCTTTTCTTTATCTATTCTTTTTATCTCCCTCTTTCTTTCCACTTTCTCTCTCGTGACGTATCTCTTCTTTCTCTTTGGTTTTTCTTTCTCTCTTTTTCTCTTTCTCTCTTTTTTCTTCTTTCTTTCCCCCTTTTCTCTCTTCTTTCATTGCTTTTATTTCTTTCTATCTTTTTCTTCTTTCTCTTTTTTCGTATCTTTTTTCGTATCTTTTTCTCTTCTGTCCCTTTTTTCTTCTTTCTTTTTCTTCTTTCACTCTTTTTTATGTTTTCTCTTTTCTATTTTTTCTCTCTGTTCTTTATCTCGCCTGATCTCTCTTCCCCTCCCCACTTTCTCTCTTGTGACGTATCCCGAATAACAGCTGACAGCAATCTACTTATTCCCCACCCACGCTGATCACCGATCCTGATACAACCATGTCTCCAAACGGGTCAACAAAAAAAGATGCACTTCACATTGCTATGGTGTGCCCCAGCTGGGGATTACTGACCCTTTTGGCACAAAGTCGGCCTTATTATTAATATTGATGGCGTATAATTAGATACAGACATCACCACACCCCAGTAAAATGATGATTGACCTGTCGAATAGCGCAGTTTTTGATGTTAATTCTAATTAGCGTAATGGATCGAACAAACACATACACGCTCACATACGTGCCCATATGCTGGAGACATTCGTGTGAGTGAATGAATATGGAAATATGTGGGAATTAAAGGCCTTAAAGTGTGTACACGTATTCATGTTGCTAACACGCGCGCACACACACACACACACACACACACACACATATATATATATATATATATATATATATATATATATATATTTGTCGGCTACAAGCTCTATTGAAAAACATCTAAAAATGCATTCCTGTACACTTTCACAATACAGGAAAATACTTGTTGACAACACCAATATACTACAGCATAAAAATAAAAAACAAAAACTTTAAATTATCAAGCCCTCTATATCGAAATCAGCAAACCGACACTCAACAAAATGTATTACGCATATAGCAACAACATATGAAAGTGCATATAATATAATGCCATTTTATATTTCTACCAATTTCCAGTCAGTTCCCTTACATTAGAACGCTTGTTTTGCAAAAAAAATCCCATAACTATAACGGAAAAATTAATTAATTTTTTTTAATTAACTATAACAGAGCGCGTTCGCGCGTGTTTTTCACAATCACCATCACAACGGAAGGCAGATTAATCCCAATTGTAAGAATATATATATATATATATATATATATATATATATATATATATATATATATAAGTGAACATAGAAGTCAACGCTTAGAGGCGACAGTCTGTTTCATGCTATATGCAATCGTCAGGCCACGATTGCATATAGCATGAAACAGATGCTAGGTAGGTTAGTCTGGCTCTTTAGGTTTATTTACTTATTTTGCTCTACTTAGTGTATTGAGCACTTTGTTTAGTTATTTTACTTTACTCGTATCGGTTTTTTTTTCTTTGGACTATATACATATATACATACACATACATACACATATATCCACCTATACCCATATACACACATTTTCCACATACATATACATAAATACATACACATGCACACATATATACATACAAACACACAAATACATATATATATATATATATATTCATACAAAAATGCGCACACACACACATACCTACATATACACACATACATCCATACGCATCCAGTCCTTACACATTTACCCACATATATACATATGAACATACGCATACGTGCACATCAACATATATACCTGAAACCCTACATTTCTATACAATTACATACACCCATTTAAACAAATAAACAATATATCCCTGTATCTATCCGTCTAGCTATACATACATAGATATATACGTACATATACACCCATATACATATATATATGGGTACATACGTACCAAAACATGGGTGTATATGTACGTATATATGTATGTATGTATAGCTAGACGGATAGATACAAGGATATATTGTTTATTTGATTAAATGGGTGTATGTAATTGTATAGAAATGTAGGGTTTCAGGTATATATGTTGATGTGCACGTATGCGTATGTTCGTATGTATATATGTGGGTAAATGTGTAAGGACTGGATACGGTTTTATTACGGTTTATAATAAGCAAAAAATATATTAGATATTTGTCGGATTTAATCCATTTCCTATATATATATATATATATTAAATTGTTAAAAAATGTCCCGTTTATTTACGAGTTCCATATTTTGGTGGGGATAGCGAAATGTTGGCTAAGCAAATTTCATCGAGTTCTAATCAATGCTATTTTGCAGCGAATGTACGTGTTGTGTTTAAAACAAGATCTGTTCTTCCATCCATGAGTAAGGATGTTCTACCTCCTCATCATATTAATTCTGTAATTTATAAATTTAAATGTAGTTGCGGTGCCGACTACATAGGTAGAACTACACAACGCTTGGATGTTAGAATCAAGCAACACGTGCCTGCTAAAATTTATAATAAAAATTTTTCGATTGGTGATACCGTTCGAAACACATACGGGTCATCTATAGCGGATCATCTCATAAATAGTCCTGGTTGTGCGGTGGACTTCAGTGTGAATTGGTTTTCTGTGGTGTCCACTTCACACTCGTTGTTCCATCTGAAGGTGTTGGAGACGCTGTTTATCAAGTCTGGGCGACCTTCTCTTTGTAAACAGAGAGATTGTTTGCTTGGGCTTGCTCTTCTGGGTCTCTAGCATCTTTAGGTGTAACAACTTCCCTTCCGTTCATTCACGTCACCCATATATATATATATTTTTTTTTATTTTATTTATTTTTTTTTTTTTCTCTCCTTGTTCATAATTTTCCCCCGTTTACAGCTCTGAAGAGAGGGGGTGAAACCGGTCGGCTGGTATTTTATTTTAATAACATCATGGTCCAATGTAAAAATATTCATGTTTTTAACGCCGTAATAAAGTTTTGTACCACAAAAAATATTTTTAAATTTATATATATATATATATATATATATATATATATATTATAAGTTGTTACATACGGACAAACAAATAATCATTACAAATAAGAAATAATCATTATAAGAAGAAACACCATAAAAGGAAAAGTAAGAAATATATATGTTAATTCTTCTTATGTCTACTTAAATTTTTAAATAATGTAAAAAGAAGTGATGTTTCATAAGTAGCATTTTTAAATAAAATCGTTTGTAACCATCTTTGTTCCTCATCTGATGAGATGCTTACCTTTAAACAATGAAACAAATATGCATCTTTGTAGTGATTACTTGTTTGTTCGTATGTAACAACTTATATTAAATAAATATTGCTCTACTTTTGGTATTGAGCCCTTTTTTAAATTAATGTTATGAACGTTTCAATTTATATTCTTTTCATTCTCTTTACATTTGTGTGCGTGCGTGTATATATATATATATATATATATATATATATATATATATATATATATATATATATATATATATATGAGCGAATATTGAAGTCAAGACCCAGCGGCGACAGTCTGTTTAATGCTTAAATGCAATCTTCAGGACATGTCTGTTGTGTTTTGGCTCAACTATTTATATATACTGGGTAATGGTGCATTATGGGTAGCAAGGTCTATTCTATTATTCTAACGGTTATTGGATGGGCGGCAATGGCTGTGTTTCAAATTATTCTAGAGGCTCTTCGGTAGAAATAGTTGGGGATCCAAATGCGGTTATGTGTAGATGTTTTATAATGTTGTTTGTTAACTTTTTACTCATTTATTATCCATTACATTATTATTTGTTGTTGATTATTATTATTATTTCATTTATTTATTATTATTGTTGTTGATTATTTATTATTGCGCATATATATATATATATATATATATATATATATATATATATATATATATATATATATATATACGCTAATGTTCACCCAATAAAAGGCCGAAGAGCCACTCTATTTATTTATTAGTTTATTAGAACGGTTGGCAAAACAGAGGCTAATTGTCAATTGATTCGAACATTATAAAATGGTAAACAATCTAATAAATAAATAGTGTTTATTAGTTTTGTTTTGAATCCTCAAGAATAAGGTGAAAGCATGAATTCACTTTCATTGTATATTTAGGTTTTATTAACATTCCAATCATCGCTTTTTAAAACAATAAACATTACTGAGGAGTGAAGGTAATTAAAAAAAATTGCGGTGTCAACGGAAAAACCGACATCATATAAATTATATAATTTTATCTGTATTATTTGCTAGTATGAATAGCTAGCATTGTTATATTATAAATTTATGATACCCACTGACGAGTGGACGGTGTGATTCTCGAAGGGTCCGTCCGTCTACGAAACTCTGGAGTCAGGATGCTGAAGTTAACATCAATCAGCTAAGTGACAACACTTTTACTTGTATGAATTCTCTCTCTCCCCCTCTCTTTCTCTCTCTAAAATAAAATAAACGGACTACACCTATATTTCCCAAACTTTAGACAACTCCAGAATATTCTAGAAAACAAATTATACTAAAACCCCCAAGAGGCCTGTTTGTGATACCGAAAATGATATTGTTACATTGTCTTTGACACTCAGAGCCAAAAGAGAAGAAAAAAGAAAGAAAAGGAATAGGGAGAGACGAAAAGAGACAAGACAAAGATGAAAAGGAAAAATAGCCACAACATTCTACACACACACACACACACACAGACAGACATACAAACACGCATGCGCACACACAAAAAAGAAAAAATCAACCAAACACCAATAAATTGCCCATAAATTATTTTTAACTTCCTATAAAAATAGCGAAAATGAGAAAATCCAGGGGTCAACTGATGAGCCCTCCTGACGAATGGACCGAACAATTACAAAAATATTTGTTTACGAATCTCTGGATATAACATCAACCAGCTAAGTAATAAATTTTATATTTGTATTAGTCCTTTTTGTGACGTACGGTGGCTATTAATGATTAAATAATTAAATGATTAGATAAATCAGTATTTAATTACAACCGCAAATAAATACTTAACAAAAACAAAGAAGTAAAAATCAACCAAAGATAATTACCTATTTCAGTAAATACCTTGTTAGCAGCGCGGCTCGGCTTAACGTTCGGTAAATCCTAAATCAAAACCCAAATCATCGACGCACAATAATTCACACTAATTCGACTGGATAGTTCCACTCAATAGTCACTCAATAATCACTCCAGTCAGTGGCCTGACACTACTATTTATGCAACTGTCGGGAAACATATATTCATAATAGGTTGTTGACTGGTGCAGGAAATGGCTGGTTAACTTTGATACCTCAAAAACAAAACTGCTCTCTAGTACCCACCACAGAAAACCCTCCCTACCTCCCATTAGAATGTCTGATGTTTAACTCCACGAGAGCTCCCCTATGCGACTGCTTGATCTCACACTGTTCGCTGACCTGAGATGGAACAATTACATTGAATCAATAGCTTCATCTACCGCAAGGAAAGTTGGTTCTCTGTGTCGCGCCAGAAAGTTTTTCTTGCCCGAGTCCATTCTTCAAATCTATAAATCAAACTTTCGCCCTTGCATGGAATACTACTGCCATATATGGTCTGGAGTCCCCGCTGTTCGACTTAAGGTCCTCGACAAAATCCAGAGACGCATATGCAATGTGGTTGGTTCTGATCTGGTAGCTCGTATACAGTCGCTCTATCGCAGACGTGTCGTCGCCTCCCTCTGTCTTTTCTACAAATACTTTCACGGTAACTGCTCCGAGGAGCTACTTTCGCTAGTTCCCAAACTGCATGAATTTAATCGTCCTACTAGGTTTGCATCTCAGTCCCACCCTTTCACTATCGGAACGGTTAAATGTAGCCGTCTCTTCTACATCAATAGCTTCATGTCTCGCACTTCCTATCTGTGGAACTCCCTTCCTTTTACTTGCTTCTCTGATCACTATAATCTTCATTTATTCAGATGCAATGTCAATCGACATCTCCAAATGTCTTGATCTAATCCCCGTCCTTCTCTTCACCCTTTCCTTTATCATACCTCTCTACTCTCGCTCAAACTCCTGTAACCGCTTGAGTGCTAGTGGCACTCCCGCCTTGTTTGGGGTAAAAAGCTTAAAAAAAGGCTAGAGTTTCACGACTGAACCCCGGTGCCGGTAGTTACTCATTTTCTTCCTATATGACAGTCCTATATATATATATATATATATATATATATATATATATATATATATACTTTATTTTAGGATATTACATCAAAAACATGTAAAAAAACGCTACACAAATGAAATCATGTTTTGAAAATAATGACTACCTAAAGTTAAAATAAGCAGCAATATTAAACAAGTAAATTTTCTCGATATCACGTTAGGTCGATAGATCTAGTTAATGACAATTTTCAGCCTTATATGAAAAATAATGTCAACCCAATCTATATTCACCACAATTCCAATCACCCTCCATCTGTAATCGGAATTGGACTCTATTCGTTCTCATTTTACACACACACAGACACACACACACATATATATATGTATGTATGTATATGTATATAATTACTTCAATTTTAGGTTTGGTTGGTATGAAAGGACAGGTCAAAGTTGAGCTGTTCCAAAACATCACCCGAATTCTGCTGGAAGACGAAGAAATGAAGAAACACTTTCCGACGTGCACCATAGAATATATTCCGGTTGAATTTGACTTCTCTGAACCAAGTCAATTTAGAAAGAGCATGATTTACGGTAAGTTGTTCCTGTAAAATTTTCATATGAATTTTTACTGGATTTGTCTGTTCATGAATGTAGATCCTAAATGAAGACAGTAAGTATTGAGTAACGTAGTAATATCATATATCATAAAATATATCATATATATATATATATATATATATATATATATATATATATATATATATATATATCATATCTCATATCATATATCTTATATATCATATCATATCTCATATACTATATATCATATGTCATATCATATATCATATATCTTATCATATATCTCATATGATTTCAATCATATCATCACATCTCATATCATATCATATATATCATATCATATATCATATATATATCATATCATGTCGTATATCATATATCTCATATTTCATATATCTTATATCATTTCATATATCATATCATATATCATATCATATCATATCTCATATATATCTCATATCATTTCATATATCATATCATGTCATATATCATATCTTATCATATATCATATATCTCATATGATTTCAATCATATCATATATCACATCTCATATCATATATATCATATATCATATCATATGTCATATATCATATCATGTCGTATATCATATATCTCATATATCATATATCTCATATCATTTCATATATCATATCATATATCATCTCATATATCATATCATATATCATATCATATCATATCTCATATCATGTCGTATATCATATCATAGTAATATCATCATCATCATCATTAGTTCAGTAACCAGGTGTGGTTGTAGGGTCGCGTCACAGCTGATCGCCATAACAAACCAAATATATGGATTGAACACCGGAGAAATATTCATTCATGTGCAGCAAAGAGACCTGGCGGGGACTCTCTCCTCCAGATCAAATCACTGCCAATATCCTCGAACTTGAAGGCTCCTTTTAATCATTGGCATGTGACCGTTGATTCTATTGGGAAACATATAGTTCCTTGCGTTGACTTCAGTCTAGGAATCCCTTCACTCTCCCAGCGATGTCGTGTTATCACCGCAATTCCTACATAAATACCCTGTTGTTCTAGATGGCCGTTGACCCGTCAAGAAGGTCTATCCGCCTATTGACAGATCTTGTTTTTAATCCTGCTGATGCGTATCCACTCTACTCACCAGAAAAGCCTGAGGGGGGAACCGGTTTAGTCGCCGATGACCCGTCCACGTGACACGTTGTACTGCGTTATAGGGTACTAGTAGCTCTTGTTGTTTGACCTGACATAAAATGAGAATAATTTACACTATTTACATTCTTTGGACTGTTGTCATCATCTTTATTGTCATATTCACGACGTTTCGGCCGTTGTACGATCCGGTCTTCTTCAGGATATGTCTGTATTTCTGAGATGAGGTATTGTAACTATTTACATTGTTTAGACTGTTGTCATCATCTTTTTTGTCATATTCACGATATTTCGGCCGTTGTACGCTACGGCCTTCTTCAGGATATGTCTATATTTCTGAGATGAGGTATTGTAACAATTTACACTATTTATATTGTTTGGACTGTTGTCATCATCTTTATTGTCATCTAGCAACTGCCCCACGCAGTCACATGTGGCACAAGGTCAAATTTAATCTGGGGTTCCCGAGCTGGTAGGATCGGCCAAAAAATCCACGTAAACCCCGCATAAACGGGATTGGGTCGGTCTACTTCTCCGAACGAAACTCTGCCCTTCGGCATAGCCTCGTCCAGGTTCCTCTCTGCCCAAAAGCAGAAAGTTTGACAGTACAGCTGGAAAAGATTTCAGCTAGTCGGCGTACTATAGTTGTATCTGCGATTACAAAGTCTCTACTACAACGAGCATTACGAAAGTGACAACGAGTATTCGTTGACATTACAAAAGTAGGTAAACATTTATGTATCGTCATAATAACAAATAAATTAATAATTAACATCTAACCTATTACAAGAATATGTGGTAGTCTGGAACCAAAATAAATAATTATTAATAATAAAAGAAAAAATAGAAGATAAGCAATAAAAAATATTTCAAAATATAGATGAGAATGGTAATTAACAATAAAGAAAGACAAATTATACAATAAAAAAAAGTTAAATAAATACAGAGTACTCCCATGGTGCCCCAGAACAAGCGTTTTACCGAAAATTGAAACAAAAATCAAAACTTTCTCTTTTCGTTTTTTGATGGCCAGTGGAGGCAGATGTCCTGGAATCTGATAAAACATGCTGCTCCCAACAGATAAGCAAAATTTCTTTATTTTGCATATATATATATATATATATATATATATATATATATTCTTTAAACATATACAATAATTTCCCTGAAATGTATACTAAAGCCTTTATCGTTTTTGTCTATACTTATTTCGCTGTATGTCTTATATGATTTTGTTTGTAATTTTATAATCCCGTACCCCCACCAAAAAAATACACATACAATAAAAATTATATTCAGATAAGGCCAACGCATCAACAGGACCCCTCACAACAAATGTACGGGTATACGGAAACCTCTTTTGTATTAATTTTCTTACTTCTTCCATCCACAGCCCAGGAAACTTTTCAAGATGGTCATGTCTCCGTGGCGATTGGACCTTACATCGACCATTTTACTTCACCGAATTATATCATCACCAGCCAGAGTCACTACTTGACCACCTCTTTGGCCACTGTCCGTAAGTCGGCAGACAAAACACGAATCAGAGTTCTCTGGCCTGACCCATCGGGATTTACATGGGCTGTTGCTCAACTCATGGACAAACTTCATTGGAGTAAAGTCGTCTTTTTATCTGACAGTATGTATCATTTTATATTTGATACGTGAAATGCATATTTAGGGGTGGGGAATTATCTCCATGAACACAAGCCCATGTAACTGGGATGGTATATATATATATATATATATATATATATATATATATATATATATATATATATATACCGTATATGTTGCGCATAATCCGGGAAATTTTGAACGAAAATTAAAGGCAAAAAGGTGGGTTGTATTATACACAAGTATTTTTCTTGATTTTTATTGAAATTCCCCTCCATAAGAAGTAGAAGTAGAGAATATAGCTATATGGCTAAATTTGAATGATTCTTGCTGGTTAGCCTTCTTAGATGAAGCATTGTCAATTATTATTCATTTTTCACTAGTATTTCTTTCATCTTCATTTCTCTTGCTTTTTATTGCAACTCCCATCCATAAGAAGTAGAAGTAGAGAATATAGCTATATGGCTAAATTTGAATGACTCCTGCTGGTTAGCCTTCTTAGATGAAGCATTGTCAATTATTATTCATTTTTCACTAGTATTTCTTTCATCTTCATTTCTCTTGCTTTTTATTGCAACTCCCATCCATAAGAAGTAGAAGTAGAGAATATAGCTATATGGCTAAATTTGAATGATTCTTGCTGGTTAGCCTTCTTAGATGAAGCATTGTCAATTATTATTCATTTTTCACTAGTATTTCTTTCATCTTCATTTCTCTTGCTTTTTATTGCAACTCCCATCCATAAGAAGTAGAAGTAGAGAATATAGCTATATGGTTAAATTTGAATGACTCCTTCTGGTTAGCCTTCTTAGATGAAGCATTGTCAATTATTATTCATTTTTCACTAATATTCATTTCTCGTGCTATTTATTACAACTCCCATACATTAGAAGTCGAGAATATAGCTATATCTCCTGTCGCCCTGATTACTCTTCTTGTTCTCGCACCTTAGGAATGTTTTTAACTTTTCTACACTCAGTAAATCCTTGTGTCTTTTGGTTTTACTGCTCTTGCATGGGATTGAACTCGATTAAAAATGTTTGTGTGTGGATGGATGTAACGTTACTCGCTTTGTTTTGCAATACATGTTTGTGTCCCTGATGGTTTATGGGATTTGTGACATGACGGTCGCTGTACAGTCCTGCTTTTCTCGTGCGTCTATTGCATTTATTCGGGCCGGATAAATCATTGAATCTACGGGACAAAGAGTTTATCATGACTGAATTGCTATAATAAAACCAAAGAAAATCTTTCAAAAATAGAATGCATATGTATAAAATCCACTTATATCACCCAAGACATGTCATGCTATGTTTTTAAATTTTTTTTCCTCATATGTGATAAAAAACCTACTTAGATTTACGAGCGCCTCATAGGACAGCTAAAGTATGGATGAACGAAAATGATAAAACCTCTTATGATCCATAATGGTAAAATTTGTATCCCCAATATTAAAACTCTTTTATATGAAAGACAATTTTCTAATTTTTAAAATTATTTCACCCCAAGCAGTGCAATAAAGTGAGAAATGCGGGAGAAGAAACCATTAACATAGAACTTACGGTTGCATCTATACATTTCAACTATTAAATGAGACCTTGCTGCCGATCTGGTTGTACGCTTAAATTCATAAAGTCTAGATACCAAGGAAGAAAGTTCAGCAGAACAATTACCAGATCAGGATCGATAGCATTGCAGATTCTTCTTTGGAAATTATCAAGAATCTCAAAATGTGTCAAAGGAATTAATAATCTTGTCCTAATTCTGGGTATAAGTGTTCTTTTTGTTGCCATTTTCTTTAAGACTAACTTGTCAGTCATTTCTGGCCAGAAAGACGTTCTTTCTATTTTTTTAATCATTTCGCCCAAGCTATGCAATAAAGCCACGAAAATGCAAGGATTTATTTAGTGTGAAAGTATGAACAAAAGAAAACATTATTAAAGAGAAAGAACAATAAAAGAACAAGGATTAAGAAGGTAGAAGATAACGAGATTTCATTTAAATTTTTGAAGATCAAAATTGATTGGAAATGTAGCGCTGACGCTTAGACCAGACACAAGGTTCATTCTTAGGATACATCTTCTTCCAGTCAAACGCTTGTGGGTTACAAAATAACTCTTTTTCCAGAAATGAGGGTAGTTTAGGGGACGAACCTCTAACTGGCGTGTTATCCTTTTGCGTAGCGCGCGCTAGTTTCTTGTCCTTCGCGGTGAGTTCTGTGTTTCTATGCTCTAGGGGCCACTGTATTGTACTGAACATCGTTCTTTGTCCTGTCACCTCTTGTCTAAAAATGGTAATTCATCAAGAACTCAGTGTCTGGTTTTACCCAGTGACCTACTTTGTCAGGATCGTTTGACCTGATTTTGAGAAATCCACTTCATTAAGCTGACAACGAAATTTTTGTGTCGCGTTGCAGGTGATTCCTTAGCCAGCTCTCAACTGACAGAAGATATCTCTAGAGGAAGAAAGAAACCGGAAGAGCCTTCTGCGAATTTGTTTACTTAAAGGCACATCAACTCCTTATGGGTCATTTAATATCGAAATTTAATTTTTTGGGAGCATTACTAATTTTGCAAAATGTATTGATAGTAATTTTGTTACTATGAAAATGTATTGCTAGCACCTTCACTATAAAAGTGTATTCCTCCACTTTCATAGTGTTTTGACAGCAGTTTGTGGGTTCACTGTTTTCTCATAGCTGGGACCCTAACAGGTGCTACTATCCCGGGTCAGAGTTAAATTGGGAACAACAGCAATTAAGAGCTGGTTTCAGGCTCCTCAAAACCTCCCGATCAGAGGCCTCGCTGCCGGATGTAATCATCATACCCAGGACAATAGAGTTTTGCAATAATTCAGTCAGAACCATCATAAATGTTTTTAGATCAAACCAAAAAGGAGTCAATTATTATCCATCTTCCTTAAATTTATAGATTACCAAAAATGCTAAAGTCTTTTATTGTCCACAATGGTAAAATTGGTATTCTAACCATTAAAATATATATAAAGATCGTCTATCTGCAGTAATCCTTTTTTTTTATGCAATAATATATTTTCCTCTTTTTGTTTATTTTTTAAAGATGATTTTTCTCCTATTTTGAAACTTCGGGAAACAAAAATCAAAGTAAATCCTATATTTCTGCCATCTTTGCATCATCTTGCCAAAAACGAACGTACCCTTCATGAGACGCTAAGAACCCTACGAAGTTCGGAATGGCCAAATTTTGTTCTACATTCTCGCAATTTGGGAGTCGTCAAGAAAGTTCTGGAAGTGGTATGTATTTTAGTCAAAGCGTTTATCATTATTATTTATACTTTTTTAAACCATACGGTATTAGAAACGATACTAAATTTTTTGTAGCATTCATTCATATACAAAACACACAATTGACATAAAAGTAGGAAGTAAATTCAACCCAGTCAGCTTTTTCACAAGAACTGTCACTTTGTGAAACAGACTCCTGCGTGAGTGCTTTCTTGAACAATGGAATCTTAATCTCTTTAAGCCAAGGTTCAATCGTTATCTATCCTTCTTATCCTCATAATCTTCACTTCCTACCACCTTCTCTTACATTCATATCACACATCTCATTCATCATAACCATTTTAACAGTAACCCCCTACACTACAGACTTAACCCTTCAAGTCAAACGTCAATCATTATCTATCCTTCTTATCCTCATAATCTCCACTTCTGTTGTGGAGTTATTTCGCAGTGGAGGCTTGTATTTGTACTAAATCAGTCCTAAAATAGGTTCGACGTACAAAACGTTAGGAACTTGATATAATAGGTATAACGCAGAGTAATCTAGTTATGGTCATTGACTACTTTCGTATTCGACGAACTGTCGACTACTGTCGTCCGACATCGACGTTATTTAGTAACTGCCCCACGCAGTCACATGTGGCATAAGGCCGAATTTAATGTGGTGTTCCCGAGCCCGTAGGCTCGGCCCCCAAATCCCTGTAGACCCCGCATAAACGGGATCGGGTCTGTCTACCTCCCCGGACGAAACTCTGCCCTTCGGCATAGCCTCGTCCGGGTTCCTTTCCACCCGAAGGCAGAGAGTTCGACTGTCGTCCGACATCGACTGTCGTCCAACATCGACTAGTATTTAGTCCCCCCCCCTCACGAGGGTATCATATGGCACAAGGCCGATTTAACGTGGGATCTCCGAGCCCGTAGTCTCGGCCAAAAATATACTCTTTGAACCCGTATGAACGGGTTCAGGGTCGGTTTACCTCCCCGAACGAGACTCCGCCCTTCGGTTTAGCCTCGTTCGGGTTCCTCCACGCCCGAAGGCAAGAGTTCAACCGTTCAACCGGTGGTCCGACATCGACTGACCATCGTTTCTCTTACTACTCCTGCTTATATTAGGTGGTGAGTCTATTAACTATAGAATAGGTGTGTTTCACCATAACAACTTCCTACCACCTTCTCTTACATTCATATCACACACTTCATTCATCATAACCATTTTAACAGTTAACCCCTACACTACAGACTTAACCCTTCAAGTCAAAGGTCAATCATTATCTATCCTTCTTATCTTCATAATCTCTTTCTATCACCTCCTCTTTCATTTATATCACACACCACATTTATCCTAATCATTTTAACAGTAATCCTTTGCACTGCAGACATTACCTCTTCAAATCAAGGGTCAATCATAATCCTTCTTATCCTTATAATACTCTCTTCCTGCCACCTTTTACCTTCATATCACATACATTAATCAATAAGTCTCTAGTTTGAGTGGAACTCAAGCTATGTACTGAATGATTTTTAGCTTTAAAATGTATATAATCTTTAATTACATGTATTTTGTGCCATGTCCCTACAGGATATCGACAGGACTCTCTACAGATCCCTTTTCTTTATTATCTATGATTTACCATAAATTCTTGGGAAAGATAGTGAAGTGGTTTCCTGTTGCCTTCTCCACAGATTCCTGTTATTTATTATCTGTGAATTGCTATACATTCTTGGTAAAGGCAGTGAAGGGGTTTCTCTTTGGGTTCTTCAACGCTTGGAATTCAGTTATACTGGTTGCCACTCAAGAGACAGATCCATACCTTTCCCAAGGCCATTTCTGCTAATAGGAGTAGATAGGTTCGTCTATCGCCCGGTTCACAACCCTTCCTCGTTTATTGAACAGGAGCAGAGTTTTATACCTTCTCTTCTGTTTAGGATTGGGTTTCCTTTCTTTCTAAAGTATTCTCATTCTATTTCACTCCCAGTAATCCCTTGCGTCTTAGTGACTTTGTCACCTTGCTTAGAGTGAAATAATTTAAAAAAAAGAGTGAACGCAAAAGAATTCAGAACTCGACTCGCTGATTCCACATTCGGTATCGATAACCAATATGCCACATGCACATGATTCTAAATTGCCTGTAGTATTAATAGGCATAATTCTGAATCTGTCCCATAAAGTATGGTAATAGTAAACATAATATTAGCTGTTTCCTTATTTCACTCCAAGCAAGGCAATAAGGCCACTAGGACGCAAGAGGTTAGTGCGTGTTAGAGAATTTGATAAAAAAAAACTACTATTAAAGAGAGAGAACAATAAAAGAACAAGAATTAAGAAGACAGAAAATAACGATTGACATTGCATTTAAATTTTTGAAGCCGGAAGAGAGTTTCACAAGTACGATAGAAGCAACTGTTAACATAGAACTTACGGTTACATCTGTAGCTATTTCAAGTAAATGATGATGAGACTGCGCTTAAATTCATAGAATTTAGGTACCATAGAGGAAAGTTCATCAAAACAATTCCCATGAAAAAATATTTCTGGAAAAAACACAGGAAAGTTACATTACGGTGGTGGAAAAGAGACTGAAGCCGAGATGCAAGTTCAGGACCAATAACATTGCAGATTCTTCTTTGAATGTTATCAAGAATCTCTAAATATATAGCAGGAAATCCTGACCAGATGTGGCAGCAATATTCAAAGCAAGGACGAATGGTAGACTTATAAATATATAAGATAGATTCTTCTTTGGATTTTATCAAGAATCTCTAGATATATAGAAGAAGCACCAGACCAGATGTGGCAGCAATATTCAAAGCAAGGACGAATGGTAGACTTATAGATATATAAGATAGATTCTTCTTTGGATTTTATCAAGAATCTCTAAATATATAACAAAAACACTAGACCAGATGTGGCAACAATATTCAAAGCAAGGACGAATGGTAGACTTATAAGTGTATAAAATAGATTCTGGCGATAAAAATTTTCTCGCTGAAGTCTTCTTAGCTTCAAACTTAGCAACGGATTCAATATATTCTTTTCACTTCATACCAGCTGAAAACATTAGTCCGATATGGCGCAATGAGTCACTCTCCTGGAGGTTAGCATCAGCCTTATAAGGAAACCTTTGACCGAGGAGTCAGTTACGCTTTTCCTCACTCCCATACCATCGGTATTTGGTAAAAGTGTAGTACCTGTTCTCATTTTAATGCTAATGGCGAGCTATTAAATGGATGGCGGAACAGGGCTTAAGAGAACTAACAGAAAGACAAAATTTATTAAAAGCTACAAGAGGCAGGAAGTTGTGGAAAGTTGTGATCGCCTACGTCCTGGGTGGACACGGCATATAAATAATAATAATAATGATATACTAAAATTACAAATATGTTGGACAGTTAAATTAGCTCTCCTAAAAAAGGTCTCAAAATTTCTGGAATGCACCTCGTCCGTACATCCGTAAAATAAAGAACGCACTGAAGGTTTGTTATAACAATTAAAGATCCAAATTAAATCCAATTAAAGATCATTGTCAAACAATTAAAAATCATTATCAATTTAAAGATCTATATCAAAGAAAGATCATTATCAAACAATTAAAGATCATTATCAAACAATTAAAGATCATTATCAAACAAATAAAATAATTATCAAATTAAAGATCATTGTCAAGCAATTAAAAATCATTATCAATTTAAAGATCAATATCAAAAAAAGATCATTATCAAATCATTAAAGATCAATATCAAACAATCAAATATCATTATCAAATTAAAGATCATTATCAAACAATTAAAGATCATTATCAAATTAAAGATCAATATCAAACAATTAAATATCATTATTAAATCAAAGATCATTACCAAACAGAGGTCATTATCGAATTAAAGATGAATATCAAACGATTAAATAACGTTATTGAAATAAAGATCATTATCAAACAATTGAAAATCATTATCAAATTAAAGAAAAGATCATTATTAAATTAAAAATTAATATCAAACAATTAAAGGTTATTATCAAATTAAAGATCAATATCAAATAAATATTATCAAATTAAAGATCAGTGTTATACAATTAAAGTTCATTGTCAATTTAAAGATCATTGCCAAATAAAAATCATTATCAAATTAAAGATCATTATTATTTATTTATTGTTTCCTTCATTTTTTAGGCAAAAGATATGCATCTGTTGTATGGAGAGCTCAAGTGGCTTGTAACATACCTGGTAAGTAAATTTAACACTTTGAACTCTGGGATACTAGAAAATGTTTGATGGGCTTGTTTTTACGGCTTATCAACCTTTTGCAGGTAATTTAAAACCCAGGAAATATATTTAGATTGTAAGAAATTTGGGAAATAATAACAATTTATTGATACAAGTCCTACTAATTAATCCTTAAACATTTAACAAGTTCTAATAATTAACCTATAGTTGGAGGGAGAAGACGTGGATTCATACCTTTCCTAATGGTAATTGGGGATAGCTAAACATAAAGAACCCGAGGAAAATTGAAACTTGGCTCTCTGATCTCCACTTCTGTGCTCTTATTCATGACACCAACCGCACATGCAAACATAGCACCTAGTATTCCAAAGCCGTCGCCCTTCTTGGTACTGACCGGGTCCGACGTTGCTTAACTTCGGTAATGGTTGAAGAACCGGTGTTTCAACGTGTTGTATCATTGTTTTGATCTATATTCAAATGTTCTAAGCGAATCAAAGAACGGACAAGACATGCAACTGCGCTTATATATATATGTGTGTGTGTATATATATATATATATATATATATATATATATATATATATATATCATCCACAGACAGACTGTTTCGCTGTATCACAGCTCATCAGTGTGGCTAGACGTCCACTATCTAGAATCGAAACCCGACTGAATTGGCGTCAGTCGGAGATTCTACCACTAATCTGTTCGCGCACAGATATTAACCCATTAAGTCATTTGCCTTACGCTGGAATTTATATTCTTTTGATTTTAATTCAAGCCACAGGCTGTTCACACGAGCAGTACCTCTCCCTCGGAAAGTATGGAGGGGGAGGAACAGGAGGAGGAGGGGAAAAGCAAGTGTATTGGAAATGTATCGGTGAGGTATTAAATGAAATAAACATACTTTCTTTTTGTCATATGAACTCAAAAGGAAATT
>OZ010611.1:46506108-46561108 GCA_963932145.1 Acanthosepion lycidas
TCGGTAAATGGCCATGTTTCGGAGTTAATATTTTCATTCTATTACTGCAGAATTTTGATGAGCTGGAAGATACCATCTCTGACAAATCTTTGACAAATATTTACGGGCTGCAGATTTTAAACGAAACCAGAATTCCTAAAGGTAAGGAACATTTTTTCTTCTTCCATGGCTCTCCACACATTCATGTCCTTTGTATCTCTTTTTGGCTATTTTTCCTACTCCCTGTTCTGGCAGCTCATGCTTGTTAGGCAATTTATGCTCTTTTTTTCTTTGTCTCTCTTCCTTTCAATATGTCCTGTGAGTGTCAAATTTTCAAAGCCCTCTTTCCTCATTATTCGTCTTATATATTTTAACTGTGTCTTTTTTATGCTAAGTATGAGTGTCATTTTTTTTTGTGAGATGAGGTATTATGTACACTATTTACATTATCCGTACTATTGTCCTCATCTTTGTCGCCATATTTATTACAACGTTTCGGCCTTTCAGTATATGTCTATATTTCTGAGATGAGGTATTATGTACACTATTTAAATTATTCGGACTATTCTCCTTATCTTTGTCGCCATATCTATTACAATGTTTTGGCCGTTGTACGCTCTGGTCTTCTTCAGGTGGTTGGATTGTTGAACTGAACCCTTTATTTCGTTCACCATGTTTAATTTTTGTTGTTATTATCGCTTTTTATGGGAACCAGTAATAAAGAGTGCCAGAGAAAAGCGATAATAACACAAAAATTGCAATATGAGCTCTGGCTAAAAACATGAAAATATAACTGCAAAAATTGCAATATGAGCACCGGTAAAAATGGTTGCTGAAGACTTTAGGTTTATAATAGCCAGAAATTCATACGCAGATGTCCGCAAAGACACATGGCACAGATGATAAAGGCGTTGGTTAGATCCAGTGACAAAACCGAAAGAGTGTAAGTTCAATACTCGGGTAAGGCAGTGGAGAACTTTGAGAGGGGAATCAACAGGAGATAACTGATAACTCACATCCATTTTACATGGTACGTGGAACTAGAACAGTCTACCCCAGTGAGTGAAATAAAGGGTTCAGTTCGACATTCCAACTAGCTGAAGAAAGCCGGAGCGTACAACGGCCGAAACCTTGTAATAAATATGGCGACAAAGATGAGGACAATAGTCCGAATAATATAAATAGAGTCCAGTACTCTTTTATTTCTTTTCCTGTTTCTTTATAGCTTGCTTTGCTTTTGGGGGCAATCTTTCTCTATTCCAATACGCTTTAGGATTTTGACGCGGCATTTTCTGCCCTTTGTTAAGACACTTCCCAAGTCTAAGAACGCGAGAAAGAAGGTTGAGACTTCAAGTTCTAAGATCTACATGGTTTTATCAAAAAGTATCTGTACTGTTGCTATAAACAGAAAACTACAACACATATCAATTCGGCATTAAATCTCCTTCGAAGCAGTCTTCTTTCGAAGCCACACACTTTATCCAGCATCCTTTCCATTGATGGAGGCACTCCTGGAACACTTTTTTGGGGGTATAGCGAGCGACTGCCTAGTCGCATTCTATTAGATTGCCTCAACGACTTCAAATCTTTTTCCTTTCAAGTAGGATTTGATTTTTGGAAAGAGGAAATGTCACCAAGGGGCGGAGATCTTGGAGATATGTTGGCTGTCGAACCTGGAGAATTTTCTTGTTGACCATAAACTTCTGCACTGATGGAAACTTTGTGGTGCTGTGAGACGACCACACTCTACACAGTTTCCTTCCAAGCACTGCTATAAACAACGAAAGTGAGCAGTAACATTATAGTGTGCATGCGCGACAGACTTCAAGGTCAACCTATGCTAATTAGCTTCACTCCCATAACAACAGATCCGATACTTTTTCACCAGTTCTCGTAGCTTGCATGTCTGGACGTCTATAATCAATCGAAATTATTTGGTATTTTAATAACGTTCCCCTAGTTTGGACATTTTTCTCTATGGAAGAAAATACTCTGTCTATACGTCTGAGATGAGGTATTATGTACATTATTTACATTATTCGGACTATTGTCCTCATCTTTGTCGCCATATTCATTACAACTTTTCGGCCGTTGTACGCTCCGGCCTTCTTCAGGTGGTTGGAATTTCGAACTGAAACCTTTATTTCGCTCACTGCTCGGGTAGACTGTTCTAGTTCCACGTGCTCTGTTTGATGGATGTCAGTTATCCCCTGTTCTCTCTCCAAGTTCCCCATCACCTTAACAAGGTATTGAACTCACACTCTTTGGGTCCTGTCACTGGATCTAACCAACGCCTTTATCCACTATGCCATGTGTCCTTGAGAACATCGTTGCATGAATTTCTGGGTATTATAAACCTAATGTCTTCATTTTTACCAGTGCTCATATTGCAATTTTGCTGTTATCATTTCATGTTTTTACCAGAGCTCATATTGCAACTTTGTTATCATTGCTTTTCTCTGGCACTCCTTATTACAGATTCCCATATTGTATTTATTTCTATGCTTGGTCGGCTCAGGAGATTTTTGTGGCCTAGCATATGTGCTGATTCCTTAAGTTTACGAATTTTTCAATGGTGTTCCTTGTCTATGATCTCAACATGATCCCACAGAGAGCGGTGATCTCCCTTCTCTCTCCATATGTGGTCAGCCACGCTTGATTTTTCTACTTCTAAATAGATATGACACTTTTATTTAAGCTTCTAAAAGCTTTTGATGTATTTGTGTAGTAACCTAGAAAGAGTTATTGAATGAGAAATAACCAAAATGGAAGTGGGAAATGAAATGGTAATCTTTATAACATCAACAAACTACAATACTCGTCAGCGGCGTGAAGTAGGTAAATCACTGCTTAGACAACATATTACCCCCAGTTACAATAGTGTCCAACCTATTTATGAGGATTGCGACATACCCATTAGTGTTCATAGATACGGTATATAACAATTTGATAACATATAAAACCGCTTTTTTCCGCTTAAAAAACTGCTAAAAATATATGTGTTGCTTTCCGTGAAGTTTTCGTATCGGGTAGACTAATCGGGTAGACTAATATTTGGATGGGCGTTGTGGTGTAATGGACATCATCTCGGAATGAGAAATCGTGGAGCCGAGTTCGAATTCCACTTATGCCCATACACCCTTGGGAAAAATATGAATCTATCACTTCTCCTCCCAGATATGCGTTGAGTAGCAGGATAGACTATGTCCTATAGCCTTGGTTGGCAACCAATCTACCGCTGAAAGAAAGAGTAAGCTACTGAGAGACAGTGCCTTACATGAAAGGCTTGAATAAATATAGACTGTAATATAAGGAACGTAAGAGTAAAGGAACTGTTAAACTAAACTGTTCATTTTCTTCGAAAAAAGAAAGGTTCATTTTTGTCTAAATGCAGATAAATATTTTATTTGTATTGGGTATAAAATGTCAAAGGGAAGTAATCACTCATAAATTTGCTAACAAGTTGATTTACCTCCCTTTTGCCTACAGATGGGTTGGGAATATATATAAATACATATTTATAATTATTATAGGGTTTGAATATTATTATAATAATTTTTATTTTCTTTCATTTCTGGCGTTTACACATTTCTTTCCGGGTCCCGCCTAGGGACCTAAGGTTAGAAATGGCATCATGACACTTTCCACTGACAAAAAAAAAAAAAAACTTTACATATTAGGTTGGTGCAAAAATTATGTCGTTTTCTCACATGTGAGAAAACGACATTATTTTTGCACCAACCTAATACATAAAGCCCTTCGTAAAGTGTGGGCTGTACTTGTTGTTATTATTATTATTATTGTTATTATTATTATTATTATTATTATTATTATTATTATTGAATATATGATAAAACTCTTTAAGAAGAGAAAGACCCTCTTTTCCAACGTTAGCTAGTAAATTAAGTTTGAAAAAAGCACACAAACTTACATTTTCAGAGGATTCTTCAAATTTCAGAGGGTGATCCAAATTTTTGGCTTTAAGTGTGTACCTTCTTTTAGTTTTAAAAATATTTTTGATATATTTCTTTCTTTAAAACGTGTGTGATCAATGTCTTTCTTTTAAAACTACTGATCTATTTGTTTTTTTTTTTTGTTTTTTTTTATTATCTGTTTGATTTGTCTTAAAAAATATGTCATATAGAATTCAATTTGATTTTTATGTATGTTTCCTTTAAAATATTCGCATGACAGAAATCAAAAGTCTGTTGAATGACCCTTGCCATAACACAACGATGATTGAGTTAGGGATGTTAACCGATTTGGTTAGCATTCTTCTTCGTATGAACATCGACAATGGACAAACTTGTGAATCAACACACCTACCTAATGTTACTTTCTTCCAGTCTATGGTAAGTAAAATCAACTTTATATTTCCTTGGCATTGTTATAACTAGGATTACGCAGAATATCGGTTACTTTGCGCAGAAGCACATAGAAAAGCAGAAATATATACCGTATATAATATACTGTAAGTGTGTAAATTGCTCTCGAGTAGTTTGTAACACGTTTATTTATCATCTCTCAATTGTGTCTGTCTTTGGGTAGGGTGCGCTCAGGGGCGGCTCCGTCAAAGGACAGAGTCGCAACTGGGGAATATTATATTGAGAAGTGCCCCGCCCTGGGGAACAGCTGCCCGCGCCCTCTCATTGTACTAAGGAAAGGAATCGTTGCTGGCCCGGGTGTACCCGCTCGGGCTCCCTACATTAAACCGACCTTGTGTCACAACCTGACCTCATGGGGGGTTGAGTAAATACAAATATATACCGTATATTTCTGCGTATAAGGTAACCTTTATATAAGACGTGGTTGAAAAATATAGCAAATTTTCGAATTTATCCTACACCTGTAGTATAAGATTACTGCTTATTTATTATATAAAGATGATGTTATTGTTACTTACTGTATCCTTAGAAATTTAAAATAAACGAAATAACAAAACTGATTCTATACAATGTTTTCCCTACACACATCTCCTAAAAGGGAAACCATTGTTTTGTTTACGTTTCATCACGTGATCACTTGCGAATACTGATTCTTTTACTTCTTCCTCTTCTTTTCCTATATCTAAACAGTTACAAACAGCCTGGTGTACTAATGGCCATTTACTTATACTTTATCGACAGTCACAAAATACCGCTAATAACAGTACGATAATGTACTTTAATAGTACTTTCCACTTTCAACAATTTTTATTCAGTCTGTTCCTAACTTCTGTCTAAACCAGTTGAAATTTCTAGTTATCTAGTTGTCCTAAATGTTATTACTGCCTTAATTAACACTACGATAATGATTATTGAAAGTTTAACGAAAGAGAAATGTTGCTGTGAACGCTAGAATAGATCAATGTTTACATTTTCTCAGCTGAGCTTGTATGGATACAAGTTGATTTCATTGATATAGAAATATCCTTTGAATAGGCAATTTATTATGAAGTTATGCCAGAATTATATACGGTAGAAATTGCTTTTTTACTTTTATTATCAGTTTATTTGATAATGTGAATCTTTTCATGTACGTAAATTGGTTATCGTACCGAGGCTGAGGTTAGCCTACCGACAAATATCACTCAGAATTTATGATTAATTTTTAAATTGTAATGGGTGTTCCAATAACTTGGACCGATTTTAAATGTGAATTAAGTTTAGGCGTCTAATAATTTTTTTCTTTTTCTTTCAGATTTAACAATTTAAGTTTTTGGCAATTTCAACCATGGAAAGATTAACAATCAAAAAACGTGTTAAAGTTTCAAGAGTGCAATTGGACAAATTGTTCGCAAATTCAAAAAAACTGGGTCGGTGGCGATGTGAAAACGCCACTGGTGCTCGTTTACGCCGTTCAGCTAAAAACATTGCTGTAGTGCACGAGATTGTGGCCGAAAATCCAGACCCCTCTATTCATCATCGCGCGCAGGAATTGAACCTCTCTACAACAACGTTACATCGTTTCCAATTGCACTCTCGGTTGGTCGATTATGTTGACCAAAACAATTGTGAAGTGCGCGAAATGCATTTCTGTTTGAACGTCCATTTTCGTAATAGGCTTCGATAACTTTAACACGTTGTTTGATTGTTAATCTTTCTATGGTTGAAATTGCAAAAGATTAAAGTTGTTAAATCTGAAAAAAAAAAAAAATAAAATCATTAGGCTCTTAAACTTAATTCACTTTTAAAATCGGTCAATTAATTTAATCGGAAAATTAATTTAAAGGATGTCGAAATAAACGGCAGTAAACACTCAGTTTAGTCTAGAAAATAATAAAATCTTAAAGTGAAGGAAATAACTAAATTGCCAAAATTTTAGAGTAAGACCGAGACCAGATACTAAATAAATAAATAAATAATCTGATAAACAAATAGCGTTTAATATTTTTTTTGTAAATTCTCAAGAACAAACAAAATGTATAATTTCAATTTCATCATATGTTTGGGTTTTATTCCAATTCTAATCATCACTAATAAACATTGCCGAGGAGTAAAGATAGTTAAAATAAAAGTGGTGTCATGAGAAAAACAGATCTTTTGAGACACCGTTTTTTGGGGTTTTTTTTTATAGGCACGAAGGTCCATGTCTTCCAAACTTTCTTAAACACAGATTTAATATCAACGTCTTAATACTTGAATCTCTTTTATAGCGCGCGCGTGTGTGTGTGTGTGCGTTGGAGGTGGGTCGATATTTAACACGGATGAAAGAATTTCGGTTCTCTCACCTACTTTAAAGCGGTGATAAGCAAGGTATTCTTCAAGACCAATTCGTTAGTATTGTTTGTTCGATCTTTAATAAAGGCTATACCTTTTTAATATCTGCGCAAGACGAACCTAACTTATGTAAGTAATGAGAAAACTTGCCTAGGAGCAACGTCGAACAAACTATTCTTAAAGATTACCATCAGAGTTGGTTAATCAGAATTTCATACTCATGGCCATCTAATTGTGGAAACACACTTCTATAAAAAAATATATTTCGACTCGCATCTAATCTTTCGTGTCCCGTTATTACCTGGATGGATTATAACCCCCCCCCCCCGCCACAAAAAAAAAAAAAAACAAAACAAAATCAATTTCCATGCCTGATGATGTCTGTATGAACAGATGAAAGTACTAGCAAAAAAAGACCTTATACATGTTGAATTTATTAAAAACAAGGATCATAACATTCAACTAGAGGTTTGTGGGTTAATGTAATTTTAATAAATTTGTTTGTGAAGATGTATTGTCGCCAGTTATATCATTAACTTCACTAATCTGTTTTTTTTTTATGAATGATTCATGTAATACAAGGATGGCCAACCTGTGGCGCATGCGCCATAAATGGCACATTGGATGCTTCCAAGTGGCGCATTGCATCCTTTTGATGAAAAGAAACTAAGCCAAAAGCTAAAAAAAAGTCAAAGTACTGATTGATGCCCCACTCCCCCTTTCAAAACTCCTTGATACGCCCCCTGGTCATAAGCATATATTTTTCAAATAAATAGATTTTATTATAACTTTAAAATATGTTCATATTACAACACGTACTGAAAGGAAGTGAATTTTTGTGTGGCGCATTTAAATTAATCGTACAAAATATTGGCGCATGGAACCAAAACGTTGGCCACCCCTGATGTAATATATATATATATATATATATATATATATATATATATATATATATATATATATATATAAAGGAGAGATATAAATTAAAAATATAAAGCAATGATTTTAATGCATTATAAAGAAAATAAAAGTAAAAACATTGGAAAATTATTTAATACAACCCCCGTAAAGGAAATTCTGTAAAAGTGAAAACATTTGAAATTTAATACACACAACAGAGAAATAAACACGTCATTTTTTGTAAACTTCTGGCAACACTAGTTTCCTGGTTACATTCTTTAGGGGTTATTTTCACCAAGAGAATCTGAGAAAATAAAATAAAATATAAAGTTACAACCAAGAATTGTAAGAAAGTAGTAAAAATATATTTTTTATTACGAAATTTGAAAATGAACTAAATACAGGACATTTGGGTCCAGTACAAGACAGGAGACAAAATTATTCAATACAGGACATGTCCAGTATATAATGTACGCTTGGTAACATTAGATAACATATTAAATAGATTTGCAACCTGGTCAGAAAGCAATGGTTAGCAATTTAATCTCACTGAACATCATTAATATAAGGTCATTCTACTCGTAATATTATAGTCTCGATAATGTACTTTTCAGTAATATATTAGGTTGGTGCAAAAATAATGACGTAATAACGTCAAAAAACGACATTATTACGTCATTATTTTTGCAATAACCTAATAATTCTGATAACATATGCTTATTCCTCCCTCTCGCTAATTTTTGTATCTCGTGTTTTCGAGATAACAGAGTGAAATAAATAAGGAAGACAAACTCGTAGGTAAGTAATAAAAATAGAAGGTTTACTACATGAAGGTACACTTAGCATTTGACCTAATGCTAACTTTGCTTATTTACATAAATGGACGATTCCATTAAATTTATGTCCTATACGACACTATCTCAATCTGTTCATATCTATCTATCTATCTATCTATCTATCTATCTATCAGTTTTTTAATATCTATCTATATTTCAGTTTTTTTATATCTATCTATCTATATCTCAATTTTTAAATATCTATCTATCTATCTATCTATATTTCAGTTTTTTAATATCTATCTATCTATCTATCTATCTATCTATATTTCAGTTTTTTAATTTCTATCTATCTATATCTCAGATTTTTAATATCTATCTATTTAACTATCTATATCTCATTTTTTAATATCTATCTATCTATCTATCTTTCAGTTTTTTAATTTCTATCTATCTATATCTCAGATTTTTAATATCTATCTATTTAACTATCTATATCTCATTTTTTAATATCTATTTATCTATCTATCTATCTATCTATCTTTCAGTTTTTTAATTTCTATCTATCTATATCTCAGATTTTTAATATCTATCTATTTAACTATCTATATCTCATTTTTTAATATCTATCTATCTATCTATCTATCTATCTATCTATCTATCTATCTTTCAGTTTTTTAATTTCTATCTATCTATATCTCAGATTTTTAATATCTATCTATTTAACTATCTATATCTCATTTTTTAATATCTATCTATCTATCTATCTATCTATATCTCAGTTTTTTAATATCTATCTATCTATCTATCTATCTATCTATCTATCTATCTATCTATCTTTCAGTCTTAATATCTATCTATCTATCTATCTATCTATCTATCTATCTATCTATCTATCTCTTAGTCTTTTAATGTCTATCTATCTATCTATCTATCTATCTATCTATCTATCTATCTATCTATCTATCTATCTCAGTCTTTTAATATCTATCTAAAACTAATAATAAGGACAATGATGGTGTCTATCAATCAAGCATGTGATTAATGTCACCAATAATACGTTGGAATAAAAATAGTATTGAAATAATAATAATAATAAAAATTGTAATGAAATAATAATAATAATAATAATAATAATAATAATAATAGTTCAGGTCGAGTATTCTTTATCCGAAATTCTAAAATCCGAAAGTTTTTCAGAAAGCCCTGGGAAGGTTCCTAGATGTTGCACAATGTTGTAAGAGTTCCATTTATTTATGTGCTATATGACACTAATAGAGTTCAAACATGATCATACTGGTTCTCAATAATATAATTATATCAATATATGGTCATTATATTTTAAGTAATACTAGAAGAACCCGTGATAATTTCAAGGTTTTTCTATTTTAAATTTCTGATTAATCTTAATTCTTCAGTTAATGATTGAATAAGCTCATGGTGAGTTCTATGACAATAAAATATCCGTAGAAATTCCTCTATCGCATTGTTAAATATTTGAGCTTAACAACTTGAATAAAATATTGCAATAACAATCATAAATATGAAAGCTGGTAAGTATTTATATATTTAAGTAGTAACGAAGTACAAATGAAAAACAAGGTACAAATGAAAAATTTGGTACAAATGAAAAATAAGGTACCAATGAAAAAAAAATGGTACTAATGCAAAACAAGGTACAAATGAAAAAATTTTGTACAAATGAAAAACATTGGGGAAATGAAAAAACAAGGTACAAATGAAAAAAATTGTTACAAATGAAAAACAAGGTACAAATAAAAAAATGGTACAAATGAAAAACAAGATACAGATGAAAAAAATTTGGAATAAATGAAAAACAAGGTACAAATGAAAAAAATTGTACAAATGAAAAAAATGGTACAAATGAAAAAATTTGGCACAAATGAAAAACAAGGTACAAATGAAAAAAAATTGGTACAAATGAAAAACAAGGTACAAATGAAAAAAAATTGGTACAAATGAAAAACAAGGTACAAATGAAAAAATTTGGTACAAATAAAAAAATTAAAACTGACAACTTTTTCCATTTCACTGAAACAGACGTTAAACACTTCTATCTCCTCTTCATTCATTCATTCATTTTATCACTGAAACCAAGTAGCGTTGTCTATCATCCGTCAACATCAGATTCACTGGGCAGCTCGTGTTCAGAAGGCATTCCACTCGACTCCTTCGTATCATCCTCTTAGGAGAGCTCGCCATCGGAAGCCCAGAACGATGCTTCACGGACCAGTTGAAGATATCCCTGACACAAGCCAACATCAACCCTGAAACTTGGAAAACCATTGCTGAGAATCAGCCTTCCTAACGTAGGGTCATTCAGGGTGGGGGACCGACTCTTTCGACTCCAACCGTCGACATGCAGAGGATCTACGACGTGCTGTGAGGAGGGTCTGACTCGTCCAGCGCATCCACCACCAACATTTCCTCAGTGACTCCGGCTCAGGACTCTTCAGGAGCAGGCTGGGAGTTTAGAACCATCTCCGCTACCAGCAGGGAAGGAAAAGATTAGGAAGAGAGGATGACGACCCCAATGTTTGGATACGAGCGGGTACCGAGGAATATAATCCTAATATAAGGCTATTTTACATAGCAATAATATAATTTAAATATTTCAGTAATATAAATTTACGTCTAAATGATAGAATTCTAATAACTGGTCATTTTATTGCTTCATTATTTACATTTCAGAAAACACCATACGAGGGAATCCTGGGTCATTACTATCTTCAGAATTCTAACCGTACGAACTTCAGCATCACAATAAAAACCCCAAAAAGAGTGGTAAGTTGTTATTTATTAAGTTTTCATAAAACTTTATATACATATATATATATATATATATATATATATATATATATATATATATATATATATTAGGTTGGTGCAAAAATAATGTCGTATTCTCACATAGTAACATATGTGAGAAAACGACATTATTTTTGCACCAACCTAATATATATATATATAGTTAAATTCCCAGATCAATTCTGTGGACAAAACAAATTGGTATAAAATGACAATTGGAAAAAAATTCTTAGATTTTGCCGACGCGTTTCGTCTTCCGACTTTTTCAAGGCAAAAATGAAATCGAAATGTTTTTGTTGTTAGAGTTATTAGGTTGGTGCAAAAATGATGACGGTTTTTGACATATTTTTTTAACGTCAAAAACCGTCATTATTTTTGCACCAACCTAATAATATTAAAAAAATCCAAATTTACAAAGATAGACGATTTTTTTCAATTGTCATTTTATACCAATCTGTCTTGTCCACAGAATTGATCTGGGAATTTAACTATATATATATATATATATATATATATATATATATATATATATATATATATATGTTATAAAATGACAATTTAAAAAAAAATCTTAGTTTTTGTCGACGCGTTTCGTCTTCCGACTTTTTCAAGGCAAAAATGAAATCGAAATGTTTTTGTTGTTATAGTTACATTTAAAAAATCCAAATTTAAAAAGATAGAAGATTTTGTCTAAGCCTTTTTCTGGTTAATGTAAATTTCCTTTATACTAAGAGATTTTTAATATATATATAATATATATATAGCGTCTATCTTTTTAAATTTTTAATGTAACTATAACAACAAAGACATTTCGATTTCATTTTAACCTTGAAAATGTCGGTAGACGAAACGCGCCGGCAAAAAACTAAGATTTTTTTCCAATTGTCATTTCATACCATCTATATATATATATATATATATATACACACAATATGTTCATGATACAATATGTTCACCCTTTCGCCATTTATTACAATAATTGGTTTCACTGTTTCCATGTAATTAATATTACGAATGTATATGCTTATAAATTTCCGTAAATTTCAAGATTAGTTATTCCAAAATTCGCTCGAGGATGAAACAGAGCTAGTTTTTTACCTTATGTTTTTGAAACATGAGAACTCTTATGTAGCGATGGAATCACATTTTTTTCAAATAATTATAATATATATATATTGCTCATATTGGACATCCTATCACCTCTGAGTAAACGCCTCACGTGTCAATTATCAGATCAAAGTGCTATAAAAAAAACATCTATCTACCCACAATTTACCCTTAAGCAAAATTCTATTCAAAAGCACTAAAGTTGTATATAAATGATATTACCTGAAACATCTCGTTATTAGAGAGGCCCTGTATATTAAACTACTATGAACCTCAACTTATTTAACAGTGGAAATAGAGTGTTAAAAGTTTGTTTTTTTAAATAGAAAGACGCTCGTTGAATTTCAACTGGGCTCAACGTGCGAAGGCTTGGAATAAACGCTCTCATTCAAAACAACACAAAAATAAAATATAAAATACATCAATGCCTCTCATAATTGTGCCCACACAAACTCGTATAATCACAAAAGCTAATTATTATCTACCATGTATTCAACTGTGAATGCAGAATAACATATTTTTATTACGTCAAAGCACCCAAGAAAATTAAATTTTAGCATTAAATGACCCATAAGGAGTTGATATGCCGTTAAACAAACCAACCAATCAATCCTACTCATAAAAATAACAGAACTGGGCTGACAATTTTTTTTAATTAAGCATTGATTCAATTTTATAAACGGTTCTTCTCTGTTCTTTCAGGTGGGAAGCATCTATATTGGAGAAAAAGACACCGTGGTAAATTTAGATATACCCGATTGGGATTCGAAATCACCTTTTGGCCAGAATGAAACGCTACGCATCGTAACTGAAGTGGTAAGAAACAGAATTTTTTTCAAGTGTAGGGTGGGTGAGAATAGGACAGATAAAACTTTAAGAAAAAAAAAAGTTTAACAAGCGTAATTTTTTTACTTAAATTTCTTTCATTTCAATACAAGTCGAAATTAAGATTTAATGAAATTGAAACAAATACTGGTCAAAAATGAATAATAATTGACAATGCTTCGTCTAAGAAGGCTAACCAGCAGGAGTCATTCAAATTTAGCCATATAGCTATATTCTCTACTTCTACTTCTTATGGACGGGTGTTGCAATAAAAAGCAAGAGAAATGAAGATGAAAGAAATACTAGTGAAAAATCAATAATAATTGACAATGCTTCGTCTAAGAAGGCTAACCAGCAGGAGTCATTCAAATTTAGCCATATAGCTATATTCTCTACTTCTACTTCTTATGGACCGGTGTTGTAATAAAAAGCAAGAGAAATGAAGATGAAAGAAATACTAGTGAAAAATGAATAATAATTGACAATGCTTCATCTAAGAAGGTTAACCAGCAGGAGTCATTCAAATTTAGCCATATAGCTATATTCTCTACTTCTACTTCTTATGGATGGGAGTTGCAATAAAAAGCAAGAGAAATGAAGATGAAAGAAATACTAGTGAAAAATGAATAATAATTGACAATGCTTCATCTAAGAAGGCTAACCAGCAAGAATCATTCAAATTTAGCCATGTAGCTATATTCTCTACTTCTACTTCTTATGGAGGGGAATTTCAATAAAAATCAAGAAAAATACTTGTGTATAATACAACCCACCTTTTTGCCTTTAATTTTCGTTCAAAATTTCCGGATTATGCGCAACATATACGGTATATATATATATGTATATATATATATATATATATATACATATATATATATATATATATATATATACCATCCCAGTTACATGGGCTTGTGTTCATGGAGATAATTCCCCACCCCTAAATATGCATTTCACGTATCAAATATAAAATGATACATACTGTCAGATAAAAAGACGACTTTACTCCAATGAAGTAAAAGGCAGGATGTGTGTGTGTGTGCGTAACGAATGCACGGCCGCAATTTTCGACGGATTTGCACCAAAATTTACATGCACATGCTCCAAGTTAGCGGGAAGGCCAAGATCGACTTTGCATTTCTCAACTCCCATCGATAGTGGAAATAATCGATTTTTTCATGCTTCTACGGCAGTTGTCATGTAGTTTGCGGCCATTTTCTACTGGCCAGAGTGAGACCCTATAGCTGGTTGCCACGAATAGGCAGGAAGATTCTATTGGCCAGCGTGAGAGCCAACAGCTGACTGACACGAATGTTAACTAGCATGTTAGCATGCAAAAAACATCGATAGCTGCATTCGTCACAAGTGGGAAAAATTTAAAACTGCATGGCACTTTACTCCAATTGGCTTATTCGCTTGCTTAAACTCAACGTTGATTCTGATTCCGCAGAACTGGATTGGGTGTGAAAAAGTATTTGTTGTTGACATCCTTTTTTCATTCGGTTTTTCCAGTTACGAGTCCTTTTTTAAGAGTTCTAAGTTCTTTTCTAGTTCCATGTGCTATGTTTAATGGATGTCAGTTATCAGTTACCTCCTGCTAATTTCCCTCTCCAAGTTCTCCAGGTATTGAACTCACACTGTTTGGGTGCTGTCACTGGATCTAACCAACGCCTTTATCGACTGTGCCATGTGTCCTTGCACGTGGAACTAGAACAGTCTACCCCAGTGAGCGAAATAAAGGGTTCAGTTCGAAATTCCAACCACCTGAAGAAGGCCAGAGCGTACAACGGTCGAAACGTTGTGATAAATATGGCGACAAACATGAGGACAGTAGTCCAAATAATGTAAATAATATATATATATATATATATATATATATATATACCTAGTGAGCCAGACAAACCTACCTAGGTTTCACCTAAACGGATCGTCAGGGAAAGTGGGCTAACGAGGCAAAGAGAAACGCATATTTATAGGCGATAGTTAAAATTATATCACGTGACCAAAGAACCACAAACACATGTGTTTGTGGTAGCTTTGTCTGGCTCACTAGGTGTATCTAGGTCTGATCTACGGTTGTATTGAGCTCTTTTGTTAGTTAGTTGTTTACTCGTATCGGGGTTTTTTCTTTGGGCTTCAGACCTGCATCTGTGCGATTTTTTTCGGCAGTATTTCATGTTTGTAGCTCTTTCTTTTTTTAAAACTTTTTTTTCCCTCGAGATTGATTTGATTATTGGCAAATCAAAAATTCGAGGGTTTTTTGAAACGAGTCTAGTTGTCTATATTTGTATGTATATATTAGGTTGGTGCAAAAATAATGACGTAATAATGTCGTTTTTTACCTTAAAAAATACGTTAAAAAACGACATTATTACGTCATTATTTTTGCACCAACCTAATATATATATATATATATATATATATATATATATATATATATAAAGAAAACACAATTCATACGTATAGAAGCAACCTTATCTAAAAACAAAAGCGAAAACAGTAATTTTGATGTTTTATGAAAAGCGGAAGTACTAAGTCATCGGATTTTCAATTTTTCCCCGGGAATCAGAAAAATAGTCTTCAAAACTTTTATTTATATTAAATAATTTATCTTTTGAGGTAAATATTGTAACGTTTGGTCATGGAAGAACAGGACAGACTCGAGTTGACAAGCGAGCCAACACAACGGGGATCGGCTTTAATTCAAGTAGAAGAAGGAGAGAAAGAGAGAGAGAGAAAAAATACAGTGTGACCCGGATATAAGAGACTAGGATATAAGAGAGATTTTCTCTGGTCCCAAATTAGAGCCATACTTACCTAAACAAAGTAGACCAAACCCGGATATAAGAGAAACCCGGATATAAGAGACTTCGTCTCCGGTCCCGACAACTCTCTTATATTCGGGTTATACGCTGTAGACCAAACCCGGATATAAGAGAAACCTTGATATAAGAGACTTCTTCTCCGGTCCCGGCAACTCTCTTATATGCGGGTTACACTGTATATACATTGTGGGAAAATTAAATAAAATCGGTAAAACTAATTATAATGAATAATAAAAAGAAAAGAAAATATATTTCTCATGTTGCTAATAGTAAAAACCCCACTTGGTTTCGTCAGGCGTCGTTAGACAGCGAAGGTTAAGTCTATAAAAAGACAAACGTTTTCCTGTCTCATTCTCTTTCCCCTTTTTGCTCCAAGATGTAATTACGTTCCCACTAGGGAATGTTAATTTCCCTGGTGCACAGACAACGGGAACTCTCTTTTCACTTTCCAACGCGTGGCGCTCACACGTGTCTTTCAAAAACCCTCATATGAAATTTATCGTTTGCTTCACCATACTTAATTATGAACACGTTCGACGGTCAATCGACTGTCAATAAATCGATTAAGACGCCAGAAAAACATAACCCCGTGGTTAAGAAATGCTTGTACAGTATAACCCGGATATAAGAGAGTTGTCGGGACCGGAGACGAAGTCTCTTGTATCCGGGTTTCTCTTATATCAGGGTTTGGTTTATTTTGTTTAGGTAAGTATGGCTCTAATTTGGGACCAGATAAATCTCTCTTATATCCGGGTTTCTCTTATATAGGGGTTTCTCTTATATCAGGGTCTCTTATATCCGGGTTACACTGTATACAGTATTTTATGCTATAAATGTTATAGTGGAACACGCCTATTCTATTGTTAATAGACTCTCCCACCTATAATAAGTAGGAGTAGTAGCAGTCGCTAAGTCGCTCGGTGAGTTGGTCAGTCAGTCGATGTCAGACGACCGTTAGTCGGATACTAAGAGTATCAGCGACCCCCACTAGATTTCTCTGCGTCATTACCTATTATATCAAGTTCCTAACGTTTTGTACGTCGAACCTATTTTAGGACCGACTTAGTGAAATACACGCCTCCACTGTGAAACTACTCTACAACAATAAGTAACATTTATTTTAAACCAGATTAATGTAACTTTAAATTTGTCAATTTTCCTCAAATATATTTTATTTTTGCATGATTTTTAAAATCGAGAATTAACTTTTGCATACAAATGTGTTAAAATCGCCGAATTTCATCAATTTTACTGGAAAAAAAATCGAAAATCGATTCTGTTTGAAATTCACCACAGAGTATTTTGCTTATTGGAAATAGTAAATTTTAAATCCTTTAGCTTTCAATTACAGCTAAAATAAAATTTTCAAGAAAGTTTTTTTTTTATTTTTAAAAATTCATTTTAAACCTTACGTATACCGAATTAGTAGAGGTACCTATATTAAACTGTAATACAAGGAGAATATAAACAATAATCTTACAATTATCATTTCTTTCAGAATCCCCCCTTCATCGAGAAAAAAGAAAACGGAAATCTTACAGGCTTCAGCTATGAATTATTGGACCGTATCTCCAAGCTGCTTAATTTCACATACAAAATTGACACAGTGGAAAGAGGAATAGAGTCAGGGACAAGGTCACCTTTGATTTCTCATTTGACCGAAGGGGTGAGCAAATGCTTTGAAAAGCTTCTTTCACTTCCGTCTTGCACCATTCTTGCAATGATCCAGATTTTACTGTTTTTTTTTTTTTTTTTTTTTTTGAGGGTTTTATATATATTGGTGCAAAAATAATGTCGTTTTCTCACATATTTTATTATGTGAGAAAACGACATTATTTTTGCACCAACCTAATATATATATATATATTATATATATATATATATATATATATATATATACACTTCTTCAGTTTCATATTATTCTGTTTTTATTTTGAGTTTATGTTCGTTTTAGTATCTTTTGTTTATCCTTTGTTCCGGTTTTCTTTCTCCCTTAGACCCAGGATAATCAACGCATCATTTTCATCGCACGCAATATTGTTTAAATTTTCATCTTTAGCGATCTCAAATATTCTTTTTTTTTTTTTTTCTATTTCTGAAGATGTCGATTAATTTGATTTGTTTGTTTAATGACATATCAACTCCTTATTGGTCACTTAATGTCGAAATTTAATTTTCTTTGGAGTTTGGAAGTATTGAAAATATGACATGTTATTCTGCTTTCACAGTTTAATGCATGGCAGAGAATGCTCAGCTTTTGTGCATATACATGTTTGTGTGATTAAGTATAGCTAGGATTGAGGAAAGGACAAAAGGTGGACAGGATTCACGAAGATAGAAGATGGTGATTGACGTTATATTTCTGTTGTAGCATACCTACGGACGATAATCGGTATGCCCCCGTTCACATAAATACAGTAGTAAATACTGTATGTTGGTTTGCAGTTGAAGATTCATTGAGGGATTCACTTGACTCACTTCTAGCAGTTGATTACTTCTACGCGCCGCTGGCGAATCAGATATGTTTTGTTCTTGTCCTAAGTATTATCGTTCATTACCAACCTTCGTGTGATTATTCTATTCAGTAACCTTCCCTAGGTTACAACAATTTCAATTTTGAAGATTGTAGTTATCAGCGAAGCAAGTAAACGGAAGAGAGTTTCACATGAAGTGTGAGAAAAGAAACTGTTGGAGTAGAAGAGACAGTTGCATTTATCTATTTCAATAGGAAACGGGTGAAATCTAGATGTCAATCTAGTAGCAAGTTTAAATTCATGTAGTCAGGGCACCAGGGAATAAAGCTCGTCAAAGCAGTTGCCATGAAAATATTTGTAAAAAAGAAAAAGGGAAGTCACGTCACGTCGGCGAGAAAGTGACTGAAGTCAAGATGCCAAGTCAAGATCATTTACATTACCGACCCTTGTTTGGATTTTACTAAGAATCTCGTGATGAGGAGCAGGGGCGCCTGACCAGATATGGCAACAGTATTCAATGCACGGACGAATGGGCGTCCTGGGTATGACGATAAACTACATCCGCGTCCTGGGTATGACGATAAACTACGTCCAACAACAAGGCTTCAGATAATGTTTTCGGAAACATAATGTTCCAGCTATACGTTTTTGAAACAATAATGTTGCCAGCTATGCGTTTTTGAAACAGTAATGTTGCCAGCTATGCGTTTTTTGGAAACAATAATGTTGCCAGCTATGCGTTTTTTGGAAACAATGTTGCCGGCTATGCGTTTTTGAAACAATAATGTTGCCAGTTATACGTTTTTGGGAAAATAATGTTGCCAGCTATGTGTTTAATAGTACTGTATATTTAATATATGTATAGGTATATGTGTATGTATATATATATATATATATATATATATATATATATATATATATATATATATATATATATATATATATGAAATGGACAAAGTCCGACAATTATTTTAAGACATTTTTATGTTTATACATTCTTTTTATAGATACAAATATTTAAGTAAATGTTCTGTTTATAATAAACAGTATTAAACAATATTATAATATATAGTTTACAGGTTCGAATCCTGTCGGAGGACGAATATTTTCTGTGAAAATTTCTCGGACATTCAGGCTGGTAAATGTTGTTTAATACTGTTTATTATAAACAGAGCATTTACTTAAATATTTGTATCTATAAAAAGAATGTATAAACATTAAAATGTCTTAAAATATATATATATATGTGTGTGTGTGTATATATATTTATATATATATATTGTTTATATATATATATAATATATATTGTTTATATATATATATATATATATATATATATATATATATATATATATATATATATATGTATAAAGAGAGAGATATAGCTTTAATTACCTTCTTAGACCAAAACAAACTACTGAATAAACGATTAGAACTCATCTAAAAAAATTTTTACTACGTTACTAATACTTCGAATATCGAAAAAATAAATAAAAATATATAAAAATAAATAAAAAACAAGTAAGATAAATTAATCCAAATAAATATATAAATAATGAAACCTATCCCGCCAAAATAACCGTTAGTATGCACCACCTGTATATATAAAAGTCGAGAAAAACCCAACATATATGGCCTGATGATTGCGTCTGGCATGAAATAATCCGTCGTCTCTGAGTGTTGAAATCAATGTTCACTTTTATATTTACATACGCTCTATTTCTGATATTGAGCACTTTATCACCTTAAAATATTCTTTATATATATATATATATATATATATATATATATATATATATATATATATATATTATTTTATTATAAGATGTTACCGCAAAAACATGTTGAAATTGCTACACAATAACTTTCGTGTTTCGGCATTACGTTGTGCCTCTTCAGGTGATGGTAAATGATTGGTGATTAAATAAATTTTAAAAATTTTTTCAAAAAGTAAATGCTACGAACAGCGGAATTTTACTTCATCTGTTCTTTATCTCATTTCTCTCTCTCTCTCTCTCTCTCTCTCCCATATATATATATATATATATATATATATATATATATATATATATATATATATATATATATGTAGGAGCTTTGGAGTTTCATTATCTTCACTTTGTTTCGTATACTATGATAGAGCCTACAAACATGCACAAATAGATTTCTGTTCCTACAATTTCTTCGTGAAGTATCTTTGATATCTTTTTTGTATCTCTTTATCCAGAATGCTTCTATGGCGATAGGTGCCGTCCCGATGTCTTCCGAAAACGAACGCATCATCTCCTCTTCATACAGTATTCTCACCTCCAAGACAAGCCTACTCATCTTAAAGGCGAAGCCAGTACCTAACTACTTCCAGTTCTTGTGGCCGTTTTCAATGAAACTCTGGTTCTCCATTGTCCTCTGTATGTTAGTGGTTGCGCTTGCCATGTACCTCATGACACGATTTGATCAAACGCAGGACGGCTCGGAATATAAATTTGATTTCAAAGAGAGTCTTTGGTATGCTTTGAATGTACTGCTTGGCGGTGGTACAGAGTACTCGCCCCAGACAACATCCACACGAACCATTATAGCATTCTACTGGTTCAATATTTTAATCTTGACCGCTGCTTACACAGCCAATCTAGCCGCTTACCTAACCTGGCAGAACAAAGACAGAAGTATAAAGACGCTACAGAATCTTGTTGACCAACCAAAGGTGAGTTGTTGTTTGAGTAATAATTGAAAAAAATAAAGTAATCCTCTTCTTCTAAGTACAGTTTTATAGTGATTTTCCAAGAGAAGCTTGTATGTGGCACAAGGCTAAAAATATAGGGCACCCAGTAAGGATCGAACTGACTACTCATTCTTAATTGTTCTAGCGAGACAAGCTTGCTAACCATTACACCAACTCAAGATACCCAGTAATTTTCCAAGCGTAGCTCGGATGTGGCACAAAGCCAAAAATATGGGGCACCCAGTGAGGATTGAATTCACTACTCAGTCGTAATTGTTCTAGCGAGACAAGCTTGCTAACCATTACACCAACTCAAGATACCCAGTAATTTTCCAAGCGTAGCTCGGATGTGGCACAAAGCCAAAAATATGGGGCACCCAGTGAGGATTGAATTCACTACTCGGTCGTAATTGTTCTAGCGAGACAAGCTTGCTAACCATTACACCGCCTCGAGGTTCCCAGTGATTTTCCAACCGTAGCTCGGATGTGCCACAAGGCCCAAAATATGGGGCACCCACTGAGGATTGAACTCACTACTCAGTCGTAATTGTTCTAGCGAGACAAGCTTGCTAACCATTACACCGCCTCGAGGTGCCCTTTTTTATCGTTTGTTTATGTAGAATCCGTCGGTTTCAAGAAACCTTGGATCTGTGCCCAAAGAGTTAAATTTCTCTCCAGGATGCAGGCCTGGGTAATGTTTGATGAGAGATCGGCGGTTTCCCATGCAGCATGTGTCTGCTCTCCATTCCATCGATATTGTCCAACAGAAAGTAGAGGTCAATGCCACTTGGCACTGGGATTGTCCAATGAGTTGCCAGAACAAAGTGGAACATAACTTTGGACTGCTTTAGAGACTCCAGCTCCGGATTTATCCTCAGGGTTCGCTCCCAAAGCCGTTCCCATAATTGACTATTGTTTCAGTATCGTCGATTTCTTTCCCTTTCAATTATCGTTAAAATATATTTTTAACAACATTTTTCTATAATTTCATTCTTTTATTATTTTATTATTTATTAACTCTAACCTTACATTTTTTAATAGACGAGGACATATTTTCAAATTTGTAGTAAAAACCTTTCCAGACAGCGTTATTTGATTTATTTACTACTTTTTTATTTGTTCAGAATAGCGAATTTCTTCTATTATTATCCTTTGTAGCTTTTAATAAATTTTGTCATTTTGTTAATTCTTGTTCCGCCATTTTTTTTATTTTTATTTTTTATTTTTTTCAGTCTTCTGTCAAGTTCATCCCAAGCTAATTATTCTGGGGATGGCTTCAAGTGACAAGTTAAATTTTCCTTAGTAGTCAAGTAGCTTTCTGAATCGTTGCAACACATGTTTCCGTACGATCACCGAAGTTAAGCAACGTCGAACCTGGTTAGTACCTAGATAGTGTAAGCTTATATATCAGAGTGGGGTAATGCATAATGGTACGTAATTATTACTCGGAGAGTCGAATACCAGCGTCAGTTATATTCACTTGTGAAAGCTATGGATCCACCTCTTCTCCTCTAGCTATGGGTTAATTAATAATACTTGTATCACTAAATCATTATTATCTAAAAAAAAATCCTTACTATCTAAAATATTTTCTAGTTTTAAATAACCTGCAAAAGCCATAAAAAACGGATCAATCGAGCTTTCTGAATCGCTCTGTCAAATAACTACAAGGAGTTTCTGGTTTTATTCATAAAATTTGTACGAATTACAGTCAAGTGATTGTAACGTCTGTAATAATTGAGGTAAAACGTATACAACTGTATAAAAAGTATACAATTGAGGTAAAGCCTATACAAAATGTACAATTGTATAATCTTATTCAATTGTATACAAAATATACAATTAAGGTAAAACGTATACAATTGTATACAAAGTATTAAATTGAGGCAAAACGTAATCAAAGTATACAATTATATACAAAGTATACAATTATATACAAAGTATACAAATATATACAAAGTATTAAATTGAAGCAAAACGTAATGAAAGTATACAATTGTATACAAAGTATACAATTGTATACAAAGTATACAAATGTATACAAAGTATTAAATTGAAGCAAAACGTAATCAAAGTATACAATTGTATACAAAGTATACAATTATATACAAAGTATACAATTATATACAAAGTATACAAATGTATACAAAGTATTAAATTGAAGGAAAACGTAATCAAAGTATACAATTGTATACAAAGTATACAATTGAGGTAAAACGTATACAAAGCTTTCAGTAAGCTTCTTTTTTTTCATTGTTTGGATTATGAGAAAAAACATTTTAAGAGGAGTCATATTGATCATATTGAAAATAAAACGAAAATTATTTTTCCATATTTGGAATTTTAAAACATTCTCTACGAATTTTCAGAACTACCTCGCCATGAAACAAACTGGATTAATTCCCATTCTAAATTTAGCGAAATAAAGGATTCAGTTCGAAATTCCAACCACCTGAAGAAGGCCGGAGTGTACAACGGCCGAAACGTTGTAATGAATATGGCGACAAAGATGAGGACAATAGTCCGAATAATGTAAATAGTGTACATAATACCTCATCTCAGAAATATAAACAGATACTGAAAAGCCAAAAGGTTGTGATAAATATGGCGACAAAGATGAGGACAATAGTCCAAATAATGTAAATAGTGTACATAATACCTCATCTCAGAAATATAGACAGATACTGAAAAGCCAAAAGGTTGTGATAAATATGGCGACAAAGATGAGGACAATAGTCCAAATAATGTAAATAGTGTACATAATACCTCATCTCAGAAATATAGACAAATTCTGAAAAGCCAAAAGGCTGTGATAAATATGGCGACAAAGATGAGGACAATAGTCCAAATAGTGTACATAATACCTCATCTCAGAAATATAGACAAATTCTGAAAAGCCAAAAGGTTGTGATAAATATGGCGACAAAGATGAGGACAATAGTCCGAATAATGTAAATAGTGTACATAATACCTCATCTCAGAAATATAGACAAATTCTGAAAAGCCAAAAGGTTGTGATAAATATGGCGACAAAGATGAGGACAATAGTCCAAATAATGATGTAAATAGTGTACATAATACCTCATCTCAGAAATATAGACAAATTCTGAAAAGCCAAAAGGTTGTGATAAATATGGCGACAAAGATGAGGACAATAGTCCAAATAATGTAAATAGTGTACATAATACCTCATCTCAGAAATATAGACAGATACTGAAAAGCCAAAAGGTTGTGATAAATATGGCGACAAAGATGAGGACAATAGTCCAAATAATGTAAATAGTGTACATAATACCTCATCTCAGAAATATAGACAAATTCTGAAAAGCCAAAAGGTTGTGATAAATATGGCGACAAAGATGAGGACAATAGTCCAAATAATGTAAATAGTGTACATAATACCTCATCTCAGAAATATAGACAAATTCTGAAAAGCCAAAAGGCTGTGATAAATATGGCGACAAAGATGAGGACAATAGTCCAAATAATGTAAATAGTGTACATAATACCTCATCTCAGAAATATAGACAGATACTGAAAAGCCAAAAGGCTGTGATAAATATGGCGACAAAGATGAGGACAATAGTCCAAATAATGTAAATAGTGTACATAATACCTCATCTCAGAAATATAGACAGATACTGAAAAGCCAAAAGGCTGTGATAAATATGGCGACAAAGATGAGGACAATAGTCCAAATAATGTAAATAGTGTACATAATACCTCATCTCAGAAATATAGACAAATTCTGAAAAGCCAAAAGGTTGTGATAAATATGGCGACAAAGATGAGGACAATAGTCCAAATAATGTAAATAGTGTACATAATACCTCATCTCAGAAATATAGACAAATTCTGAAAAGCCAAAAGGCTGTGATAAATATGGCGACAAAGATGAGGACAATAGTCCAAATAATGTAAATAGTGTACATAATACCTCATCTCAGAAATATAGACAGATACTGAAAAGCCAAAAGGCTGTGATAAATATGGCGACAAAGATGAGGACAATAGTCCAAATAATGTAAATAGTGTACATAATACCTCATCTCAGAAATATAGACAAATTCTGAAAAGCCAAAAGGCTGTGATAAATATGGCGACAAAGATGAGGACAATAGTCCAAATAATGTAAATAGTGTACATAATACCTCATCTCAGAAATATAGACAAATTCTGAAAAGCCAAAAGGTTGTGATAAATATGGCGACAAAGATGAGGACAATAGTCCAAATAATGTAAATAGTGTACATAATACCTCATCTCAGAAATATAGACAAATTCTGAATATTAATTCATTTACGTTTTAACACATATCCATTTCCTTTTCTTAACTTCATGTTTATTTTATGTTTTTGCCTTTTGGTAGATTTTCCCATAACAATAACTGAACTTTGCTTCACCTAGTAATATGGAAGGAGATTGTTGATTTATTTATTGATTGTTTTGTCAGGGTTTATTAACGCCGTTAAAGCCGAAACATATTTTTAACTGTAAGGGCTTCCATATCTGGTCTAGTGTTTCTGTAATCACTACAGTGCTTCTCAAACTATCTGATATAGCGGACCGGCATTTTTTTTTCTGAAGGTGTCACGTTTTTTCGTGGTAATATTAATTGCTACTGGAAACGATATATATAATGAATATATTAAAAATTGTGTATTTTTTATCTTCCATTTATTTTGCAAAAAAATAATTCAATATCAAAACATAAGCAGTTTGTTAACAGAAATTAGATAACCTTAATCTTTGCAAATGATTCTTTAACATGGCCTGGACACTGGCCACGTACCGGTAGCTGATGGTTCGCGAACCGGCACCGGTCCGCGGACCGCGATTTTGAGAAGCACTGCAATCAATGTATCTTGGTAAGAATCTGCAACGTATTTTCATGGAAAATCTTCTGAAGAACGTTTCTCCTTGGTACTTCGACTGCGTGAATTTAATCGTACAGCTAGAGTGGTAATTAGGTCTCGCCTTTTTACTGTTGAAATAGATAAATGTAACTGTAAGTTCTATTTTAATATTTTTTATGAAATTTAGTTTAATTTCTCCACGTAAGAGTTCATCTTGCACATTTATAAATCTACCATTCGTCCATGCATTGAATATTGCCGTCATGTCTAGTCTCGTGATCCTAGTCTATATCTCGTGATTCTTGATAAAACTAAAGGTTGGTAATGTAATCGATTCTCACCTGGCATCTCGAACGTGGCTTCTTTGTGTCTTTTCTACAAATATTTTCATGACAACTGTTTTGATGTGCTTTTTTCCTTACTGCCCTGGTTGCATGAAATTAAGCGTGCTACTAGATTGGCAATTAGGTCTCACCGTTTTACTGTTAGACTGCCAAGATGCAACCGCTACTTCTACTGTAACAGTTTTTTTCTCGCACTTCCCATCTGTGGAACCCCTTTCCGATTTTTTGCTTCCCTGATAACTACGGTCTTCACAAATTTAAATTTAACGTCAATCACCATCTTCTAGCTTCTTGAACATTGTTCAGTTTTTGTCCTTTTCTCAACCCCCCCCCCATTCTCAATCTTCTCATTCTCTTTCACATTCATCCATGAATTGAATATAACTGCCATACTGCTGTTGTATATCTCGAGATTCTTAACAACATTCAAAGAAGGGTCTCTACTATAATCGATCCTGACTAAACATCTCGACTTCAGTCACTTTCTCACCGACGTGACGTGGCTTCCCGATGTCTTTTCTACAAATATTTTTATGACAACTGTTCTGATGAGCTTTGATCCTTAGTTCCTCGACTGCATGAATTTAAGCTTGTTATTAGATTGGCAATTAGGTCTTACCATTTTACTGTTGAATTAGATGCAGCCGTCTGTTCTATTCTAACAGTCTTTTTTTTCTCGCACTTCTCGCTTGTGGAACTGTCTTCTGCTTTCTTGATTCCCGGCCATCTACAATCGCCAAAAATATAAATGTGATGCCAATCATCATCTTGTGCCTTCATGAAACTCGTTCTTTTTTGTCCTTTCTCCTAAACTAATGTCTTTTCATTCTCTTTCACTCCCAGTAAACACCTAGCGTCTCAGTGGTATTATCGCCTTCAGTCAGTTATGTACCATGCGTGATACACGATTAGGCAATTATTTATCTTTCGATACATGACTGACGAGCCAGATATTTTCCTGCAGCAGGTTGTCATTTCTTTCTGCGTTAGACCAGTTGCCATCCAAGGCTACAGAACCTGATCTGTCTGTTATTTACCCATAGCTTGGGGAAGAAGAAGAGGATCCATACCTTTCCCAAGGGTATTAGTGTTATGGTACCTACCTACATGGGAATGAACTCTTCCTCCTTCATAAATACTAACCCGCGAGACTTCCTAGAAGACAGTCGAGACACAGTGTAACCTGACAGTTTGGACGGACACTTCTATCTGCTGACAAATCCCGCTCTTACTTTGTATTAGGTTGGTGCAAAAATAATGACGTAATAATGTCGTTTTTTGACGTTAAAAAATACGTCAAAAAACGACATTATTACGTCATTATTTGTGCACCAACCTAATATATATCTGTTATTTCAATACACTGGTTTAACCTACCTTTTTACGAGTGAGCATTTCATTAACAATTATTTATTTTTAGAATAAAAATGAATTTTCGTGATACAAGACCAACTGTTTAACGTATAGCTGCAGAGTGCTTGAAAATGCTTGCACTATTTTGACCTGAACTTAGAAAAAAAAAAAACAGGTAATTTAAATAATTTGTATTAATTTCGGAAATACTGACATGTAATCTTTGTCTTATGTCAAAGGTCCGATACGGAATACTTGAAGGAACTGAACTGGAAGAGTTTTTTAAAACCGTCAAAAAGGATCCATATGAAAGAATGTGGCTCATGATGACAATGAATACCAGAGGCGTAAGTAATCCCTTTTGAATTTGCCATTTTGTCTCATAAAAAATTGGGAAAAAATTACGATTCTATTACCTAAAAGCGAAGACGTTAATAACCAATGATGTATTCGAACAGGATTTTCTCCATATTCCTTGATTTTAATCTCGTTGCGGCAACGCCTAGAGCAATACAAATTGGATCCTCTGGAAAAAAAGAAAAATCTTTTCCTTTGGATCATTTTTCAACAATCAGAGGAACAGATGTCAAACCCGCGATCATTTTTAAATGGTATTTGAGTGATCATGATAACAAGATCTATGGTCGGAGAGACAAAGTGGAAAAAGATTTTAAACGGCTCGTTTCGCCGCCGATGTGACGTGTGTGAGGTTCGGTTTCTTCAGGTTGGAACGAAAGACAAAAACTGTGAATGTAAAGAAAATGAGTTGGGATTTTTTGAGGATTAGTGGGGCAATAAATTTAATTGGCTTATCAAATCCAACGATCGGAGACCAGAAAATATTTGTTTGTTTACAGCCGAGCCTAACACACGTTGCGTCAGAAAACGCGTCGTTTCAAAGCTTTTCGACTTTGTCTCATTATCTCCAATTTTGTTTCGGAAACCATTATACATTCTACTAACACACTTACACACACACACATATATATATATATATATATATATATATATATATATATATATATATATATAGGGTGTAATGGGTAAATTGTCATCATTTTATATTTTTGATTTCGCGTATGCGCGTTGTTTGTTTTTGATTTTGTCCAGTATATTAGGGTCAGTTGGGCACTGTCTGTGAGAAAAATTACACTATGACTCAATTCACACCGACAGAAATTTGAGAAAAGCCCGAATCTATGTCTTCTCCAATCCAACTCCAGCTATGGGTTAAATATCAATGCAAACTCGACTGTTTATCTTTGGGTGGCAGCCAGTCGAGGAGGACAACTAAAAGCCCAAACCATGGACAAGGTAACAGGAAATAACTCTACTATTTTTCCCCAAAAGTGATGGAAATTCACAAATAATATATATATATATATATATATATATATAGGATGCGATGGGTAAATTGTCGCCATTTTATATTTTGCTTTTGCGTGTGTGCATTGTTTGTTTTTGGTTTTGTCGACTGCAAAGTATAGTAGGGTTAGTTGGGCACTGTCTGAGAAAAAAGGGCACCATGACGCAATTTACTCCGCCAGAAATTTGGAAACGGAATGCTGTACTGCTTTGCATTCGCACCGGAAGCTCCAATACGAAGATTTCTGTGTGTTTGTGTGTCAATCTAAGGACAGTGCAGAGAATTCGGAAAGAGCTGGAAGATATATCCAGTCAACATCATAGTGTTTGGAGTGATCACTAGTAATAGCGACGCTATGCCTCTATTCAGCTTTCCACAGTGACAACACGAAGGCCTACATCAAGTGCCTTGAGGAGTTAGTGCTACCTTGGGTCAAGAGGGTAGCTGCTGGAAGACCCTATGTCTGGCAACAGAACTTTGCATCATGCCACACAAGGAGGAGAACCTAGTCATGGCTATCAGACAATTTCTGCGACCACATCACCTCTTATATCAGGTCACCTAACTCCCCAGACTGCAACCTCATTGATTATTATGTGTAGGGTGCAGTTGATAGAGAGACCAACAAAACTCCTTCTAACACCAAAGATGAACTGAAGTCAAGGATTATGGAACTATTCACCAACTTAAACAAGGAGACCGCCAAGAAGAATTACAGTAGATTCCGAAGACGTCTGGAGGTTGTGTTTGAAGCCAATGGCGATTTTATTGAATAAATTTACTCTTTAGTATTTTAAGATATTTTTATGCAATTTTGGTAAATATGGCTGTTAAAATAAGATGTGTGTTATTTCATTTTGGCGTAATTTAGACGACAATTTATTCATCGCACCCTGTATTATGAGGGACTTCGAGGGCCCTATATTGTTGAGTACTATTTCGTTTTCATCAGTCTGCTCCTTTGCTGAAGATCTACTGTCTCCAATGATATCGAACACTTTCTCAATACCCCTGTAAACTTGTTTCTGGAGTCTTTTTGTCATTTTACGGCATTTCTATCTTGGCCGGATGGTCATCCTACTCCCGCATCTCGCTGAGTTCAGTTGGCGCGTGAAATATACGTACGCATCAACTAACCTTGTAACATCTCGAATTTGCAAGGGAGTATAAAATACCCATTTCCCCAAATAACTGTTACCGACCGTAGGGAATTGTAACTCGGTTCTCTGATCAACAATTTCGCGCCATTGGATAATGTCAACCGCACATCCAAGCTTACATCACCTGGTATTCCCAAGTGGCCACCCCTCTAGGTACTGACCAAGCTCGACATTTCATCGGCGAATGTACGGGAACCGATGTTTCAACCTGATATGGCCGGAAGCTTTCTAGATTGAGGTTTATCGGCCACGTTACTATCGTTAATTTCAAACCTTTTATATGCATCTATATCAGTACCAATCTTTCAAAATTCATACAGTTTGTTATGAATACACTCCAAAGGGTGCGCAGGATCGCCTCATTGGGGCCATGACAATTTTTGGGTCTTTCAACATCATGCCTGTTCACCCAAGAGACCCTATTCCGGTAGGCGATCCTGAAAAAAAAAAAAAAAAAAAATTCGCCAAACGCACAACAACGGACATATATAAATAACTGCCATTGCTGAGCTTGAAAAAGCAGGCGACTAATCAGAAACGCCCTACGCCACTTCCTTCTCAGCCAAAACGAGACAAAAAGAGAAGAAACTGAATGCTCGTCTTTTCCTTCTTAGCGTAAAGACTCTCACTCTCAACGAACAATGCTTGACATAACAGGTAAGTAATTTCTATTAGGTTGGTGCAAAAATAATGACGTTTTCTCACATAGTAACATATGTTAGAAAACGTCATTATTTTTGCACCAACCTAATACTTGTCGCCAGTAAAGTTTTTATCTCCTATGAAACGATACTTCAATAAAAAAACGATGATAAAAAAAATCATACACATTCCTTGGACACAGGAAGCAATATCAGAAACGTTTCTTGCTTTTCTTTTTCCTTCCCACCACACTTACCCCCCACTTTTCCCTACCCCCCCACTTTTTTCCTACCCCCACCTCTCCCCTTTCCGGAGAAGAAAAAAAACTACTATTAGGTTGGTGCAAATATAATATCGTTTTTTGACGTTAAAAAATACGTCAAAAAACGATATTATTTTTGCACCAACCTAATAGAAACATCAAGACGTCGTCGGGGAACAGGTTACAATAAAAAATAAAAAATAAAAAAATAAAAAGAAACGACCCTCTCCACAAACAGCAATGTTAGTCACCCCTCTCTATATCTTTGTTTTCCCTTCTTTTCTTTTTTTTTTTACTTCCTTTTTTTACTTTTTTTTTTTCTCCATCCCTTCCAACAGCGCCTCAACGCCTGCTGATCTCCATCATTGAGCTCCATGGATTTGATCTTTTAATGCATACCCCATTTTGAGGCTTTTTTCCTGCAGCTTTTAAAATAGTCCTGATGTCCTTTCTCTTTTTTTACTCCCTTGACTCCAAACCGACTTCGAGTTCTGCACACAGATCTTCCTGCAAAACACCGACATCCGACATAAACAGTGTCGAATATATTGCCTTCTAAATTTATAATTTACCATGGGGTTTAACTCTGAAATGACACATTGTGAGAGTGAAAAAATGACGAACTGATTCTAGACTCAAGTTCTTACCGTTTAAGTTTGTCTTTTGCATTGGTTGGTGCACCCATAATTCAATGTTTACGACCACGTTAAGCAACGTTGAGCCTGGTCGGTACCTGGATGGGTGACCGCTTGGGAATTCCAGGTACTTGGATGTGCGTGTGGTATAATCGATGACGGCTCGGAATTAAAAGACGGAGAGCCGAGAGCCAATTCCAGTCGAGTTCATAATATTCACTTACGCTCAAATGCAAGGTATGAATCCTGTTCTTCTTCCCTTAACTATGGGTTAATCAGTAAAACTTGTATCAATAAATCCTTAAATCTTCATAACTTTACATGTAAAATTACAATCTAAAAATAGGTCCTGTTTTTTAAAATAACATTGCGAAAGGTTAATAAGCCGTAAAAAATCAATCCATCAATCAGTCACTCAAAATTTATAACAGTAAAATACGCTATCCTTTTCCGAACATCCTGATGAATATACAATGCCGGATTTACATATGGGGTAATATGGATTGTAGTCCAAGGGCCTCAAGACTCGTAGGTCCGCAGGCCCTGATAAAACTGAAAAAGAATAAAGATATATGAAGAGAGATGTTTATTTTCAGATTTAATGTGAACTAATTTGAAACACTTTAGAGTATTCGGTGCCCTCTTTTGAAGAGGCCTATTTAAATTTTGATTCGTTTATATACATTTTATAGACACGTGGGTGAATTTACGTAATGAATGAGCCCCAAAATTTTATTAGTCCAGGGGTCTCTTAAGGCCTAAATCCGGCCCTGTGAATATAGTAATTTAAGATGTATCACAATGCCGAAAGTTTGGGGCACCCAGTGAGGATCGAACTCACGACTCAGTAATTGTTCTAGCAAGTATGTCTGACGCTCAACTTCTCGAGAGCAACTCTCTGCGGCTGCTCGGTCTCACGTTGACTGCTGACCTGAGATGGAACAAATACATTGAGTCAATTGCTTCGTCCATCGCAAGGAAAGTTGGCTCCCTGTGCCGCGCCAGGAAATTTTTCTCCCCGGAATCGATCCTCCAGATCTACAAATCAACAATTCTCCCTTGCATGGAGTATTGCTGCCATATATGGTCTGGAGTCCCATCTGTTTGTCTCGGGGTTCTTGATAGGCTCCAGAGGCGGATATGCAATATAATTGGCCCTGCTCTGGCATCTTGTCTACAGTCACTATCTCACAGACGCGCCGTCGCCTCTCTCTGTCTGTTTTACAAAGACTTTCATGGCAATTGCTCCGAGGAGCTGTATTCGCTGGTTCCCAGACTTCAGGAATTCAAGCGCCCTACGAGGCTGGCATCCTGCTCTCACCCTTTCACTGTCGAAACTCCTAAATGTAGCCGTCTCTTCTACTCCAATAGCTTCATGTCTCGCACCCCTCGCCTGTGGAACTCCCTTCCCTATTCCAGTTTCCCTGAGAGCTATAATCTCCAGCTATTCAAATGTAATGTCAATCGACATCTCCAGTTACCTTGATCTATCCACTACCCTTCTCCTTATCCTTTCTTCTATCACTCCTATCTGATCATACTCCAAATTTTCTGTGACCCCTTGCATCCTAGTGGCTTCCCGCCTTGCTTGGGGTGAAACGCTATATATATATATATATATATATATATATATATATATATATATATATTATATATTATGTATCCTTGTGCAGGTATGCAGAAAATAGAAAAGAACACGTTGGGTGCATAATCCGGGGTTCCTTAGTATTTTTGTTTTTATTTTTAAGAAGACAGTGCTCCATACAGAAGTAGAGCTTATATTATAATAATATTTTTTGTTTAAAAATATGATTTCTTCGCTACATAAGAGTTCTCATAGCGAAGGAATCATATTTTTAAACAAAAAATATTATTATAATATATTATATATTATATATATATATATATATATATATTATATATATATATATATATTATATATGTATATTATATATTATATATATATATATATTATATGTATATTATATATATATATATATATTATATGTATATTATATATATATATATATTATATGTATATTATATATATATATATATATATATATATATATATATATATTATATATATATTATATATATATTATATATATATATATATATATATTATATATATATATATATATATATATATATATATATATATATATATATATATATATATATATATATAATATATATGTGTGTGTGTGTGCAGGTATTTAGTAAAATAGGAAAGAACACGTTAGGTAAATAATCCAGGGTTCTTTAGTATTTTTGTTTTTATTTTTAAAAAACAGTGCTCCATATAGAAGTAGAGCTTAGATTATAATTATTTTTTTAAAAATATTTATTTATTTTTATATATATATATATATATATATATATATATATATATATATATATATATATATATATATATAATTGGGGTGAAACGCTTAAAAACAAAAACAAAAAACAAAAAAAACAAAACTATTACACCACGTCGAGGTTTCCTCGGCCCTGTGAATATATATGGGGGAGCATGTGTTTTCTTTTTTCTTTTTTTTTTTCTTTTTTTTAAATTGTTTTAAAGCACTAGCAATCTTTTTCTTTTTGTTGTTACAGGAGCTCGTAAAGGACGTAAATGAAGCTGTAAAGAAAGTAGAAAAAGGTAATTACGCGTTTATTCACGATCAGATCGTCAACGAGTATTATGCTGGAAAGAACTGCGACCTCCTCTCTCATATTCAACCCATCGGTGACAAGACCTACGCTTTCGCCTTCCCAAAAGGAGCTCCATACCGAGATTACCTTAACTGGGCCCTATTGAAACTTAAAGAAGATGGAGATTTGGACAAACTGAAAAAAAAGTAAGTCGCTAAGCAATTATTAATTGCACATTGCAACTAGGACTCTCTTTTTGAAACACTTTTTTCCCACAGTTGAAAAATCACTTCTATGCTGGAAACTTTTGCACACATCTAATATTTTTTAAGTTTTACTAAATGAAAAACAATAGTCCTGGGTTATGTTTCGTCTTTAAACAATCAGTCTAGTTATCGGAGTTCGGATTCCAGTCGAGTTTGTTGCATACTTACATACAAATACCATTAGGTAGGAATCTATCGCCCACCAGCTAGCTATGGATAGATAGCAGAACAGAATGAGCTCTATAGCCTTGGTTGGCAACCAATTTAGGAGAAGGAAAACTCTGATTTTAAAGCCTGAGTGGTCGGCGAATACCTCCCCACAAGCAGACCTTGTTCTGGCTTGAAGGGTAAGTGGAACCCAGCAGCATAAAAAAACAAGCGTGGAATGAATTCCTCAGAGTCACTTCTTCGCTGGAAACTTTTACACACATCTAATATTTTTTAAGTTGTACTAAATGAAAAAAAAAGAAGTCCTGAGTTATATTTTTCGTCTTTAAACTATCAGTATAGTTATCAGAGAGCCGAGTTCGAATTCCAGTCGAGTTCATTGCATACTTACATACAAATACCGTTGCAAAAGGTAGGAATCCATCTCCTCACCCCACTGGCCAGCTAGGGGTGGATAGAACAGACAGCTCTATAGCCTTGGATCTCAACCGATTTAGGAGAAGGAAAATTCTGAATTCAAAGCCTGAGTGGTCGGCGAATAAACCCCCTCACCACACCCCCAGAAGACTTTGGTCTAGTGAGAATGATAAACGGAATCCCAGCAGTATAAAAAAAAACTAGTGCTATTAAAAGTAGGATGAATTCCTCAGAGTCATTGGTCATTCAACCCCTAACTATGGTTTAATAGCCTGACCCACCCGCAATTGCTCAAGCGTCGTGAGTACGGCCACAAACTTAAAGACGTGGTCAGTCTGAGAGCTGTTCCTCCAACACAAGTGATAAAGACATGATCAACCAGGCAGGAGTGGGAGAAGACATGGTAAATCAAGGAGGTGGGTTCCTATAATAGGAGTGATAAAGACATGGTCACCCTGGCATTAGTGGGAGAAAGACATGGTCAATCAAGGAGGTGGGTTCCTATAATAGGAGTGAGAAAGACATGGTCACCCTGGCATTAGTGGGAGAAAGACATGGTCAATCAAGGAGGTGGGTTCCTATAATAGGAGTGAGAAAGACATGGTCACCCTGGCATTAGTGGGAGAAAGACATGGTCAATCAAGGAGGTGGGTTCCTATAATAGGAGTGATAAAGACATGGTCACCCTGGCATTAGTGGGAGAAAGACATGGTCAATCAAGGAGGTGGGTTCCTATAATAGGAGTGAGAAAGACATGGTCACCCTGGCATTAGTGGGAGAAAGACATGGTAAATCAAGGAGGTGGGTTCCTATAATAGGAGTGATAAAGACATGGTCACCCTGGCATTAGTGGGAGAAAGACATGGTAAATCAAGGAGGTGGGTTCCTATAATAGGAGTGATAAAGACATGGTCACCCTGGCATTAGTGGGAGAAAGACATGGTCAATCAGGAAGGAATTCCTCCAACAGTAGTAAGAAGCTCAAAGTCAATCAGGGAAAAGTTCCTACAACAGACAGAAAGACATATTTTTCATTCAACCTGTGAAAGCAGATGAATATCTCATTACACTATCAAGCTTGCACAGTGCTTGTTTATAAGAGCTTACAACACCTAGTATTCCCATTTAGGTACTGACCGGGCTCAATGTTGCTTAACTTCGGTGACAGAACATGAAAATGTGTTTCAACGTAATATTACTGTAAGCAGGGCAAAAAAAATGTTTAATATTAATTAAATATTACTAAATTAGTTAGGCTGGAGTTACCCCCCCTTGCTTATATATTTACACATTTTATTGTTTTTATCATATGCGACTGTTTTGGTAGTAAGCCGCCTTGTTGATAACATTGTTGAAGGACGAAAGGCGTAACATAGGAGTCTTTTTTTAAATTTTTGTCATTCACTTACCCACTTTTAAAAATCCATATACGTTAAGGTAACTGAATGTATACAACAAAATTCTTGTCACGCATTTATATACACACATGGATATGATTTCGCTATGGAACACCAGAGCTTTGGTAACGGAGAAAATTTTTTTTTAAAAAGTTATATTTTTAACAGCTTTAATGTAAAAAAAAAAAAAAAAAAAAAAAAAATAATAATTTAAGAAATAACAAATAATTGTTGTAAAAATTTATTTTTCATCGAAAACGTTTCTTTCTTTTTTCTTTTTTTTTTTTTGCTTTCAGGTAACATTATCCATATTCATTAAAACACGTAAAACTTAAAAGCAACTAAAAGCTTTTGGAATTAAATAATATCTTTGTTTTATTGAGTTTTGTATGTTACAATTCAGAGCTGAATTTAAGGTAGAAGGGTGTCAACTAAAAAAAAAAAAAAAATTATTTGCTTTCCTCAAAGCCTTGTGCTTTTAACTAATTAATCACTAAAAATGTATACATTTGAATTTCAAGAGTTTTCATAAAATTAGTTATGGTGGGGGATAATAAATATAAAATTTTTTTTTACCATAATTTAAAAAAAAGTATTTATAATAATTTCCATCACTTATGAAAGTTTCATTAAAATCTGACAATTATATTTTTGCAAGATTTTCAAAATTAATGACCGCCTTTAAAAAAAAAATGTACAAAAAATCCGCCATGTTATTTACTAGGACTTTCTTTCGCTGATGAAGAGAAACGAGGTTTTTCAATCAAAAGTTAGAATGCTCTAATAAAGACAGAAAAAATTTGAAAAATAATTGAAAATTACTTTGTTTTTTCCTCTTAATAAAAACATAAACATTTTGACGATAAAATTTTGTTTTCGTCAAGTTTAAGGCCGTTACTATCCTGCGATGCTTATTTTTCCAGCGATCTCATGCCAGTAACTATTTTTAAGTATTGCGTAATTCTAAAATTCTACACATTTTTCTTGCAAATTCACTAAAAGAGATCAAGGATTAATTCGAAAGTTATTTGAAATTATTTTTTTATCCAAATTTGAATAAAGAGATATTGCCTCTTTCTATCGGGAAAAATATAGGGAGAAGAGCTGAAAGCACAAGAGACTTAACTACGTACCTCACAACCAATTTTCTCTTGCATACCCCGTATGATTTTGTAACATAACTACAACGGCAATGGTAGTAGCAATTCTTAATTACTTACTCTTACCAACGAGATACAAATAGGAAAAATATATAGCTGGCCCCGACCACTCAGCTGTTTATATAACACTGGACAACTCTTTGCTTGTGGAAGTCTCCCATTATCTAAGGAGACCTTCCATTTCTACTATACAGGTTTGAGAAACATTGTCGAAGCGTAGAACATTTAATGTGATAAAAAAATCAACCGAAAAATAACATTCAGGAAAAAAAAAAAATCTATGGATGTAAGGGAGGTAATTGGTATTGGAAGAGTTACTTCCCTTGGATTGTTACATCGTTCTTTTTTGTATTAAAAAAAAAATTAACTAATTAAGAGTGATCATTAGCAAATTTCATATGAAATATGTTCTAAACATATCCAGAATACTGAGACGTTAATTTAAAATATTTAATTGGCGATATTAGGTTTCCTGTTTTTATCAAAGCTTTGGGTTGTTTGGCCATTTATTTTCAGTGTTCACGATAAAACACTGTCACATTTCATATGTGAAACAGGTTTGTGTGAATGTTCAATTCAGAGCGATACAATGTAGAATTTCAAAGTTTTCTTTTAAAATTATTGTTAATGTTTTGAAAAACAGAAAATGTCTTTATTATTAATGTTCGCTACAAAAAGTGAAAACCCAGATATTCTGTTGCTTTTAAATTATTACTTGATTATCTGACATGCTATACTACTCAGCTAAAAAGAAAGCGTCTGGTAGCTGAGTGGTATAGCACGTCAGATCAATTGGCAGTCCCGTATAGTACACAAGTTCGATTCCTGTCGGAGAACGTATATTTTATACGAAATTTCTCAAACATTCAGACCAGTAAATGTAATTAGTACTGTTTATTAAAAAAAAAGAGCATTTACTTAAATAAATTGTATCTATTAAAATAACGTATAAACAGAAAATATATTGATATCACTAGAAAGGGGACGTTGAGAATGTTAAATTCAAATTTGCTCTGAGTATATAAATATGATATTTATGTGATTTAAAATTGTCAATATCCCGCTACCTTTGTGTGCAAGCATCACTTTTTAGTCCTGAAGGACGAAATGCGTCACACAATTTTCCCTCTTTGTCATAGTATATATATATATATATATATATATATATATATATATATATATATATATATATATATATATATATATAATAAAAAGGCTTAAACTAATATTCCATGGTCATAATTTATTCCATTGGAATCGTAAATACGATCCAATTCATCAGACCTACAAATTCAGAAAAAAGAAAACAGAAAAAAACAACTCCGGAAATAAAAAATAAAATTTAGAGAGAGTGTAAGTATGAGAGTGTGGGACGGATGTTAGAGCTAAAGAGAGGGGTAACAGACGAGAGAAAGTGGCGGATTAAAATTTAACAGAGAGAAGTTTTAAAGAGGTGAGTTAAAGATGGTTTAAGTGAGAGAAATATGAATGTTCTCGGATGTCTAATACATTAAAGATGTAACCGGAAAGGATACATTTTGTGGTGCCATACACACACAATAGACGAGATAATCTTAAAGATCAGAAGATGAGAGAGGCAGAGGAAAAGAAAAGAAAAAGGGGTGGGGAGAGAGATGGGGCGGGGGAAACTAAAACTGAAGGGCATTTACTAAAAGGGCCGCAGTGTAATCAAGAAAATTTGACAAAATTAAATTCGACCACAGGTTACAAATCAAATATAAAAAATAAATATAACGATTATCTAACCTAGCAAAGACCTATAATGTTCAAAAACACATGCGTATACACACATACACAATAACATATACACGTACATACATGCATATAGGCGTGTACACACATACACACACATATACCCATGTATACATATACACACATACATATATATATGTATATGTATATGAATATATATATATATATATATATGTATATATGTGTGTATATGAAAAGAAAAGCAGAATATTATACTGAAAGGATGCTTGACGATATTCACTCACCCCCACCCCACGTGGGCATCATGTGGCACAAGGCCGGTTTAACGTGGGATCTCCGAGCCGGTGGGCCCGGCCAAAAATATGCCCATTGAACCCGTATAAACGGGTTCAGGGTCGGTTTACCCCCCTGAAAGAGAATCCGCACTTCGGCGTAGCCTCCTCCCGGTTCCTGCCCGCCCGAAGGCAGAGAGTTCAACCGATCAGCCGGTCGACCGACATCGACTGACAGGATGCTTGACAGTACTTACTGCTAAATTCAAAGATCTTTCAAAGTTTCTTCTTCGGATTTTAGATCGCTTATCCTTTGAATTTAGCTCAGCTTTCGTTTCATCGGAGAAGAGAACATTTAATAAAAAAAATCAGGTGAGTCACTTTTATCGAACAGCACTGTATCTATTTATCTATCTATCTATCTATATATATATATATATATATATATATATATATATATATATATATATATATATATGAAGTAATGAAAAATTTGGTAATCCGTGTGGATAATCCCAAGGATGGTCTAATCCAGAGAGCTCAATGTCAAAACAGAGCAATCATTAATTTAAATAGAAAACAGACAACCTTAAGGGTCCAGTGGTTATAATTTATTTCCCCCAGGGTATGATTTTTACCTGGTTCTTCCAGAGGTGAAAAATGTTTTAAATTTACATAAATTTTTTACACACTTTTGAGGGGTAGTTTTAAGTTGATGAAATGTGATATAGAGAGAGGGTAGGAGGGGAATGACAGATATAATTAATACAAGTAAAAGGTTTGTCACTGAGCTGATTGATGTTACCTTCAGCATCCCGACACCAGAGTTCCACAGACGAACTCTCCAGGAATCGTTTCACCCACTTGTCAGGGTGTATCAGCAATTGACTGCTTACACTTCTCAGTTTATATATATATTTTTTATATGCATTTTTCATGGGTGCAATTTTTATTTTTCTTCACAGTGTATGTGTACGCCCGTCTAGAATGTCGTGAATTATTTGTCCTTTCCTTTCCTTTGTTTTGTTTTTTCATTTTATACTTAATCCTTAACCTTTTCTTTCTTTTTCTCTTTTTCCTCTTTCCTTTCAATTTTTGTCATTTGATTTCTGGTTTTCTAGATATATGCTGTTGTTAATTTTTGAGTGTTCTAATGTTTTCTTAAGTGAGGAAAATTGTATTTCTTTTTGTACTTAAATAATTAATTTTAATGCTTAAATAATAATAATAATAATAATAATAATAATAATAATAATAATAATATATATATATATATATATATATATATATATATATATATATATATATATAATGCATGTTTCATTAAAAACGGCAGACAAGGTACTACGGTTAAGCTTTTTATTTAATTTTTCTTGTGTTCTAACAAGAGTTTTCTTTTCTGGACAAAGGGTGTGTAAGAACTGTCCAAATGTTTTATATTTCCGAGCTCTTTCGGCTATTCATTTAGCCATTATCAAGGATGATTTGATTTTCAGCTTAATTGAGTGAGTGCGTTCTGTGCATGTCTTAGTGTGTGGTAGGGATGTTTTTAATTTCCAAATACGGTTAGCACATTGTGGCTTTGTTCGTAGTTAATATTGTTAAGAGTTGGCTTTTTCTTTTTTATTATTAAAGCTTCCATTATTTTTAGTCTTTTTTTGCAGGTGGATGCAGTTAATATATTTGTGTTTTCTACGAGTATATTCCTAGTGGAGTCTGGTAAATTTGTGTGTGGCGGAAAACTATTTTCCAGTCCACTACCTAAAATTAGAAACCTTATGATTGATTATTGAGATACTGACTTCCGAACAGCCCAGGTATTTTTCAAGTTGTTCTTTATTTTCCCCCCCTTTTATTTATTACAGGTGGTTGACACAAAATTGTACAAAACATTCGGAGAGATCTTCAAACAATTTAGCCGGTGCTACTTTACGCTTGAAAGACATGTCTGGTCTCTTTTATGTGATGGGTGGTAGTGCCGCTATCGCCACCATGTTTGAATTTGTGCGACAAATTCGCCTCTTTTTAGAAAAGAAATTCAAGGTAATCTTTTTTAATTATTTCTATAGGGTTCCACTGATATTTTAAAATCCATTTTTTTCCCAAATCTTGGCGAGCACGTTGCCTACATACATTTTCCCTTGGAGTTGTTGTTATTATTATTATTGGGTAGGTATATAGAACATTTCTTTCTGCGGTAGACCAGTTGTCATCCAAGGCTATAGAACCCGGTCTGTCCCGCTATTTACCCATAACTTGGGTAAACCATCAGCAAACCATCAGCACGAAAAGTCTCTAAATTTATCAAAGGCCTTGTCCCTAACGAAGCCACTGGTCCAGATAAAATTACAGAGGTTGTCATTAAGAATATAAACCCGGAATTATCCCCAATCCTAGCAAAGTTAATCAAAAACTGCTTGTAACGTGTCAAGCGTATGCCCGGTTATCAAGAACCCCTCCCAGTACAGACCCATCACTCTTCTCGGTGTCATCAATAAGCATTTTGAGGCCATAATCAATAAGAAGATCGTCGAGCACCTAGAAAAGAAAAACCTTTTCTGCGACGAGCAGTACGGGTTTCGATCGGCCTGATCTACTGCCGACGTCCTAACTACCATCATTCACAGAATCAGTGAGGATCTTGACGAGAAACACGCCTCGCGGACCATAGCACTAGATATCTCAAAGGCCTTCGACAAGGTGTAGCACAAAGGCTTACTACACAAGCTATGGAATCACCGGAAATGTCTTCTCGATCATAAAATCCTTCCTAACAGGTAGGTCCATGAAGGTAGTTATTAGGGGCCAGTCCCCCGGAGACAGGTCAACGCAGGCGTCCCCCAGGTGTCACTACTCTGACCAACCATCTTTTTGATCTATATGTCAGCCTAAGAATATACTCAGATCATTTTGTTATAGACAAGCGTATGGTCGCAAGAAAGAAATACGACAACAGCAGAAATAGTTTTACGTGATTTATTCCAATAGGAACGTGTGGGTTTGGGACAGCTACCTTGTGGAATAGTTCCTAAGCCGGCTGCCGATATGGGTTGATCTCTCATAGTAGTTCTCACTGGTTGGTGTGGCTCTCCTCCTGCTGACTGCTGACTGCTGCCGACTGCCCAGACTGAACGTGACAGATCTATTCCCTGGTCTCCTGCTGACTGCTAGTACTTCCCCGTGTGACCCCTTTTATGGCGTTTTTTATGGCTTAACAGGCTCGAAAAATGACGCGAGTATAATTAGGAGGGAAGCATTTTTGTTGGTCGAGAAATAGGAACACTTTAAAATATTATTTTATTTTTCGACCGGAACTCGTGCGTCGGGCATATGCGTAAACAACGATAATGGTCATTTTGTGACAGGGCCTTGTTCCGTTCACATCCAGCTCTCGCTCCTGAGTATGTTAGTTTATTTGCCTGCAAATCAGCCGAGATATGTCTTATTTTATTTTATAACAATTTGTAAACATCTATGCCGATAATATAATTATATACGGGCGCACCTCTAAAACTATCGATATATATATATATATATATATATATATATATATATATATATATATATATATATATATATATTCAACACCATCATCTGATAAGACACCAGAAGTTTTGAAAAAAAATGGCTATTTTTGTAATGACCTTGCAGAAACTACCTAATGGAATATAAACTAGATGGTTACATTAATGCCTCGTAGACCAAGACAGTTGCATTCCATCATCGTCTATCTAACCCCGAACTACCGCCAATCAGGATGAACAGGTCTTCTCGGGGAAGCACCATGCCTTGAAAGATTGTTAGGCCTCAAATTCACAGCCGACTTGAATAGGGACTCGTACATACGATCTATTGCTAAAGATGAAGGTAAAATGGCCAGCTCTCTGTATCGCTGTAGTAAGTACCTGGCTCCTCCTGCTGCCCTCTACCTTTACAAGAGCTAGATCAGACCAAAAATGGAGTACTGTTATCATATTTGAGCGGGAGTTGACCATACATCACTTTTCAGTCACGATAGAGTTCAAAAGCGTTTCCGAATCCTTGTTGGAGAAGAAATATTCTCTGCTCTTCAACTTCATTCCCACAGGCGGGGTGTGGCAAGGCTCTCGCTGCTCTGCCGCTACCTCCACGGAAAATGCTCGGACGAATTACATTTCCTTGTCCCGACAATCAAAACATCACAACAAGAACACTCCATGCCACTTACATTCCCTCTGTATTCCATCGGGGAGAAATAAATTCCACTCGAACAGCTTCTTTCCGCAAACCACTGTTCTGTGAGACAAACTACCAAGAGGATGTTTCCTCGATCACTACAATCTTAACCTTTTCAAGGATAGGGTTAACCGTTATCTTCACCTTTTATATACACAACTGACCTCCAAACGTTACGCTAAAGTCGAGTAGCCCCCGGACCTTGTAAAGGGTGAACCTCGCTGTAAACAAAAGTTAGAAAGGAAGAGACCACGATAGATAGATCGATAGATAGATAGATATAGACCACGATAAATAGAAAGAAAGGAAGTAATCACGATAGATAGATAGAAAGAAAGTAAGTAATCACAGTAGAGAGACAGAAAGGAAGTAATCACGATAAATAGATATAGATAGAAAGATAGATAGAAAAGAAGAGACCACAACAGATAGATGGACAGATCGATATGAACAGACCACGATAGACAGAAAGAAAGGAAGGGGCCATGATGGATAGATAGATGGAAAGGAAGTAATCCCGATAGATATATAAAAAGGAAGTGACTAGATAGATAGAAAGAAAGGAATAGACAACGATAGACAGATAGAAAGGAATAGACAACGATAGATAGATAGATAGATAGATAGATAGATAGATAGGAATAAACAAAGATAGATAGATAGATAGAAAGGAATAGACAACGATAGATAGATAGATAGATAGATAGATAGATAGAAAGGAATAGACAACGATAGATAGATAGAAAGGAATAGACGACGATCGATCGATAGATAGATAGATAGAAAGAAAAGGGTGAACCTCGATGTGAAAAAAAAAAAAAAAAGTAAAGTCAACATTAAATCATTAAATATCATTCACCACAGGAGATGGTATCTTGAAGTGCATATGATATAATTGATGTGCACACATATTAATTTAATATTAGAAATTAAGAAATTAATTACTAAAATAAAATAAATCGCGTTCTTTTCGTACCGCCTCATTCGCAACAGCAGTTACGTATGGCGTCACGACAGACCATTTCAAATGTCCAGCGTCCTAATGAATACCAAAATGCAGACGTAGTACTTCTAAATACCGAACAAAAACCACATCGCTTCTTCATAATGACTGGAAAGTCGAAGGTATTTGGACAAAAATGACAAAATATGAGCTTCGTACAGTGTACATATAGCTTTGAACACAATACTCAACACATCCGAAAATTGGAAAAATATAATAAAAAATGAAACAGACAGAACTTGTCCGTTCTTTTTGATCAAACTTGTTTGGTTGAATACTCGCCGCCTAAATATACCTTATTCACACACACACACACACACATATATATATATATATATATGAAATATACACTATTTACTTTATTTAGACTATTGTCCTCATCTTTGTTGCCATATTTATTACAGCGTTTCGGCCGTTGTACGCTCCGGTCTTCTTCAGGTAGTTGGAATGTCGAACTGAACCCTTTATTTCGCTCGCTGGGGTAGACTGTTCTAGTTCCACGTGCCACGTTTAATGGATGTCAGTTATCAGTTATCTCCTGTTAATTCCCCTCTCCAAAGAGTTGTGAGTTCAATACCTGTTTAAGGCAGTGCAGAACTTCGAGAGATGAATTACAGTAAATAATAACTCATCTCAGAAATATAGACAGAGATCTGAAAATGGTTGAGTTCTACAATTATTTAATATATTTCTGTTTATACGCTATTTTAATAGATATAATTTATTGAGGTAAATGTTCTGTTTTTTAATTAAACAGAATTAATTACATTTACCGGCCTGAATGTTCGAAAAATTTCTGTCTGAGAGCGCATATTTTCTACGAAATTTCTCGAACATTCAGGCCGGCAAATGTCATCAATGCTTTTTTTTTAAAAATAAATAGAGCATTTACTTAAATAATAAATTATGTCTATAAAAATAACATATAAACAGAATATATATATATATATATATATATATATATATATATATATATATATATATATATATATATATATATATATGTGTGTGTGTGTGTGTGTGCAGAGATGTAGAAAAATAGGAAAGAACATGTTAGGTAAATAATCCGGAGTTCTTTAGTATGTTTGTTTTTTATTTAAAAAAAAAACAAAAAAAAAAACTGTGCTCCATACAGAAGTAGAGCTTAAATTATAATTATTTTTAAAAAATATGATTCCTTCGCTGCATAAGTATTCTAATGTTTCAAAAACGAGAGCCGAAAACCTCAGTATAATTATTAAAATTAAATTGAATTAAAATTTCGCTTGAGGATGAAACAGGTCTTGATACTTTAATTCAATTTAATTTTCAAAAATCCCCCGATATATAACGACTGTAACATCAAAATTGTCCAGATCGTGTAACAGCATAATTATTCACCTCACAAAATGTTTAATATATAAAAAAAAAGCCACTAAACTGAGTTTCTTTTTTCTGGGTTTTTAGATAAGACGTATTGCCATCTTGACACCATTTTTCGTAAGAATCACTGAAAAACTCTTTGAGTTATTCAGCTAAAAAGAGAGCAGTTTAATATTGTTTTGCGCCATACCTACCGTCTTCCCAAGTGAGCAATGGCGAGAGGAAAATATCATTCAAGCCTTCAATAATGATACCAACATTCATACATCAAGAGAACGGTGAATAAGTTTTAAAAAAGGGAACAGTAGAGAGGAAAACTGGGTCAGGAGGTTACAAAAGGAAGAGGGATCATCATTTCAACTTGGAGCTAAAGAGATCAATTAGCAAAGAGCCAACTCAATTCATAAGACGTTTGGCACATGAGAGAGGAGTTTCAACTATGACAGTCTCAAAGAGCAGTGAAAAAAAGACTTGAAACTGAAATTGTACGTGAAACGTGTGAGACACCTTGTTACTCCGGAACAGAAAGTTAGAAGGCTAGAGAGGGCAAAGATCATATTGAATAAAGTAGAAAATAATCCTAAAATAATATATATATATATATATATATATATATATATATATATATATATATATATATATATATATAAACTTAATTTCAGTCCTTTATGAGCTTCCAATTTTCATTTATGACCCATTTCATCACGATATTGCTCAAAGTAGAGTTCAATAGTATTATAAAAACCTCGGAGCATTCCAGTAAAATATCTTTAATCATTTCTAAGATACAACGGTTCAGAGCTTAATCTAACAATTGGACAATTTTGTTCTATATACATTATTCCGACTATCGTCCTCATCTTTGTTGCCATATTTATCACAACGTTTCGGCCGTGTACGCTCCGGGCTTCTTCAGGTGATTAGAATGTCGAACTGAACCCTTTATTTCGCTTGGTGAGGTAGACTGTTCTAGTTCCACGTGCCATGTCTAATTGATGTCAGTTATCTCCTGTTAATTCACCTCTCCAGGTATTGAATTCACAATGTCACCGGATCTAAACAACGCCCTTATCCACTTTTCAATGTGTCCTTAAGGGCATCTGTGTATGAATGTCTGGGACTTATAAACTTAATGTCTTCAGCAACCATTTTTTAGAAGTGCAAATTTAATTTGCAATTTTTACTGTTATCATTCCATGTTATTTTTTTTTTGTTTTTTTTGTTTTTTTTTTACCAGAGCTCATATTGAATATTGCAAATATAGACAGACAATTTTGCTGTTACGCGATTTGGACATTTTTACTGTTACATCCGGTAGATCAGTTGTTAGAAATTTAATATAGAAGAAAAGAAAATTGAACCTATTTGCTATAAAATCAAAACATTAACCGCAGAACTAGAGTTATGTCCTTAAATACTGGCAACAGCTCGAGACTTTCATACGGATGTCATGCATGGCGCCAATATCGTTTAGATATATCTAAACTGTCAGCCGTATCAATGATTAAAATGACTTTGGTCGAGTGTCGCCTGAGGGTTTTGCCAAAGACCGTTCTTATTTGAACATTGTGGAATGACTCTACAGAATCACAAACTAAGAACTATACCAAATAATAGAAACCAACCACTTGAGGACTTCTAAGAGCAGCAACAACTAAAATGGATAGCAAATGTAACTCGAAATGAAAATAATGACACAGTCAAGTAGTTGACGTTCAAATAAAAGGCTAAGAAGGAAAGAATCCCCCACCAATACTGGAAAGAGCGATAACAGCTATGGGACTTGAGAAACCTATTTTCCTTAAAAGGTTAGGAAGGCAGCCTCAATCTATACTGGAAAGAGCAATAACAGCTACGGGACTTGAGAAATCTCTTTTCCTGAAAAGGTTAGAAAGGTAGCCTTCATTTATACTGGAAAGAGCGATAACAGTTACTTGACTTGAGAAACCAATTTTCCCCCGAAACGGTTAGGAAGGTAGCCTTCATCTATACTGGAAAGAACGAGAACAGCTACTGGACTTAAGAAAACATATTTTCCTGAAAAGGTTAGGAAGATAGACTCCATCTATTCTGGAAAGAGCGATAACAGCTAATGGACTTGAGAAACCTATTTTCCCTTAAAAGGTTTGGAAGGTAACCTCCATCAATACTGAAATGAGCGATAACAGCTACTATACTTGAGAAACCTATTTTCCTGAAATGGTCAGGAATGTAGACTCCATCTATACTAGAAAGAAGAACGATAAAAGATACTGGACTTGAGAAACCTATTTTCCTGAAAGGTTAGGAAGTTAGCCTTCATCTATACTGGAAAGAGCGATAACATCTACTGGACTTGAGAAACCTATTTTCCTGAAAGGTTAGGAAGTTAGCCTTCATCTATACTGGAAAGAGCGATAACATCTACTGGACTTGAGAAACCTATTTTCCTGAAAGGTTAGGAAGTTAGCCTTCATCTATACTGGAAAGAGCGATAACATCTACTGGACTTGAGAAACCTATTTTCCTGAAAGGTTAGGAAGTTAGCCTTCATCTATACTGGAAAGAGCGATAACATCTACTGGACTTGAGAAACCTATTTTCCTGAAAGGTTAGGAAGTTAGCCTTCATCTATACTGGAAAGAGCGATAACATCTACTGGACTTGAGAAACCTATTTTCCTGAAAGGTTAGGAAGTTAGCCTTCATCTATACTGGAAAGAGCGATAACATCTACTGGACTTGAGAAACCTATTTTCCTGAAAAGATTAGGCATGTACACTTCATCTATACTAGAAAGAGCGATTACAGCTAATGGACTTGAGAAACCTGCTTTCCCTGAAAAGGTTAGTAAGGTAGCTTCCATATATACTGGAAATAGCGATAACAGCTACAGCACTTAAGAAACCTATTTTCTTGAAATGTTGTTTTAAGAGAAAGATTTTATAAATTTCAACTGAAAACAGTATCGGCTCCTTGGTCAATGAATGCTGAATCTTTCCTTATAGGGAAACGGCGACTATTATCCATATCGGTGAACGGACAGTTTCGTACTTGTCATATGCGTCTCGGACAATTGCGCCCCGGGACATTTGCGTCCCTAGACAAATACGTTCCTAGATAATTGCGTACCTATGATGATTTTTTTAAATTAGCATTTTTTTTTTAAAGCATTGTTTAATATAAAAATTTGCACACCAATACCTTTAATTACTCTAAACAAGCAGAAAGATAGTTACCACAAATAAAATAGAGAAAAATTTCTTTTTTAAAACAGAAAATTAAGCTAGCAGTTTCAGTTCACTCCAGCAGTGCGTACCCCAAACATCAAATATTAGGTTGGTGCAAAAATAATGACGTAATAATGTCGTTTTTTGACGTTACGTCAAAAAACGACATTATTACGTCATTATTTTTGCACCAACCTAATAGACTCTGGATCTTATAGATTAGATTTTTATTTAGGACCTATGGCTGTGTTCCAAAGATGAAATACTGGTAGAAAAGTATTTGTGGACGAGGAAAATTACAGCTACCACTGTCATAAGAAAAACGCGATAAAACAAAAACGTGTTGGTGATGCGTAGAGCGATCTTGCAAACCTATTCATCTGTCATTGCATTTAAAAAAAATAAACTTTTACATTTTTTTTTATTCGTTTTTTAAATTTTTATGATTACTACGTATACTTTTTTTTTAAAAGAAATAATGGGAATTATTAGGTTGGTGCAAAAATAATGACGTAATAATGTCGTTTTTTTGGCGTAACGACATTATTACGTCATTATTTTTGCACCAACCTAATACCTTTAAAAGCTTCAAAAATTATCAGAGGTACGCTATTATCCAGGTACGCTATTGTCTAGGGACGCAAATGTCCAGGCATGCAATTGTCTGGTACGCAATTGTCCGGGATGCAAATGTCCAAGAACCTATCATTACCATTTAAACTTGATCTGTCGTCAGTTCACCCAAGCTGTTTTAGTAATTTGCTCACTGTTTCTCCCTGACTCTGTTAACTTATATTAGGTGCAAAAATAATGTCGTTTTCTCACATAGTAACATGTGTGAGAAAACGACATTATTTTTGCACAAACCTAATATAACACTAATCGCAACAGTTTCTTTGACAATTTAGCAAAGTGACGTTCTCTTTTCTTTTTCAGTGTGGCAAAATGAAGGTTGTCGTTGAAGCGAATCCAGCAGAAAGCGAGATAATACGAGAGAAATTCGTGTGATGTCACCAAGGACCAATGATTCATATATAAAATTACCTGTTTGTGTGTATATATGTATATCTGAACAGACACAAAAAATTCTTTTTTTTTATTAATTTATGTAAAAAGATTGCCTTAGATTTGCATATATATTAGGTTGGTGCAAAAATAATGACGTAATAATGTCGTTTTTTGACGTATTTTTTAACATCAAAAACGACATTATTACGTCTATATTTTTGCACCAACCTAATACATATATATATATATATATATATATATATATATTTGCCATGGCTTGGCATTGTGAACGAAGATTTAGATAAGTTTTCATGTTAGTTTCAGGCTCTCCGATGGCCAGCAAGTTGCTCGCAGGACAGGCAGGTTTTCAGTAGTGGCTGCAGGAGAAGGTCTGACAACTAGAGACTGAAAGAGAGATTCGGTTTGACGTTGCAATCTCTCAACTTTTACTCTTCGGGAAGAAAATTTATCGAGAAGAATTTATGTCTCCTTCAAGTTGTTTACAAGTAGTGGTTGATTTCGCCAAAGACATGGGTTCCTTTTTAAAGTGTGCCTCGATCACTTCTGTGGCGCTCCCATATTTCCCTGGTCTCAATTTAGGGGTAAGATTAGTGGGCGGGGGTTATGTCTTTGAACTTTCTATTCATATACTAAATCTCTCCCTCCCCCCTCTCTCTCTCAATATATATATATATATATATATATATATATATATATATATATATATATCCAGGTACGATGAGAACGTTCCAACGTTTGTAACATTCAATTTAAAAGAGGGTTTAATACATAGAAGAGCAATATTTATTTTAACGTATTACAACAAAAACATAAGAATCGCTGCACAAATGCAGTTGTGTTTCAACTCATAACCACTGAGACACGTGTTTCAACTCATAACCATTGAGACACGTGTTTCAACTCATAACCACTGAGACACGCGTTTCAACTCATAACCATTGAGACACGTGTTTCAACTCATAACCATTGAGACACGTGTTTCAACTCATAACCACTGAGACACGTGTTTCAACTCATAACCATTGAGACACGTGTTTCAACTCATAACCATTGAGACACGTGTTTCAACTCATAACCACTGAGACACGTGTTTCAACGCATAACCACTGAAACACGTGTTTAACGCATAACCACTAAACGTGTGTTAACGCATAACCACTGAAACATATACTGGAATTGTTTTTGTGTTAATATCCTAAAATAAATAGTGTATATATATATATATATACATACATATATATATATATATATATATATATATATATATATATATATATATATATATATATATATATAAGGCAAACGTTGCGTACCATAGAAATAATTTATTAAAAGTACAAAAAATATACATTTTATTTACTAATTGTTTGTTATATATGTTGTTCAAATGTCCTCCTCCTTTTTCAAAAGACATTTCAATTCTGTGCCTACATGATTCATTAACATGTCGGAGAGTTTCCTCTGTCATTTTACTGCATTCATATTTAATTCTTTCTTTAAGTCTCTCAATATTTCTTGGGTGCATCTGATAAACAACTGATTTCAAATGGCCCCATAGAAAAAATCCAAGGGTGTGAATTCTGGTAACCTCAGTGGCCACTCAATTGTCCGTTAACCCTCATGGTGCACAACTTTTGGCTCACCTTATATATATATATATATATATATATATATATATATATATATACTTTCTTTACAATTGGAATTAAGATATCTTTAGTTAATGACCATTTTCACCTACGAATTTTAATTAAGTTAAGGTGTCTTAATTCCAATTGTAAAGAAAATTTGCTCTGTTTAATGAAAACTCTTTTGTGAGTCAGTTTTAACATATTTTAAATTTTATGTTGTATTAATAGGACTCGCCTGGATTATACCAACGGATTACTATCTGTATGTATATATATATATATATATATATATATATATATATATATATATATATATATATATATATATATATATATATATATATATATATATCAAAGAAAACCAAAAATTCTTGGTGGAACCAATGGACAGTCTGCCAAAATCTAAACTCCTATTCAGATACAGTCTTGAATAAAGACGACAAAACTGAAAAAAAAATTACTGAAAACAAACTTACGTAAGCCGTAAAGTGCTCGAAGCCTAGATTGTTTATACCAAGAAAAAAAACGATTACCAACGTTAAATCCTAGGAAAGAACGGCTCGATCTTCAGAATACTTGAACGAATATATATATATATATATATATATATATATATATATATATATATATATATATATATATATATATATATATATATATAAGTTTTACATATATATCCTACACGGGTAAAAATATGAGAAAAAGAAGTTGAATATGCAAATGAAGTGTTTAAGAATATTTATTTACAGTAACTTTACCTGTTTGACAGTTCTATGAATTTCAAAAGTTACGTTGAAATGGAGATATGTGTGGCTATGCAGTGGGGGTTTCGCATCGCCATACATACCACGGTACAGCCATAAATCTTCAAATTTCAGTTTCTCAGAATAAAGATAATTTGGTTTGTTTTGAATTTACGGTTTATCAACATCAATGTGTCATTTAATGCCGACAAAATTTTATTGTTGGTAATATTTTTCTTTAAATCAATTTCTGGTAACATTTTTTCGTTCAAAAAATCTTTTTCTGGTAAAATGTTTTCGTTCAGAAAATCTATTTCTGGTAACATTTTTTCGTTCAAAAAATCTTTTTCTGGTAAAATGTTTTCGTTCAGAAAATCTATTTCTGGTAACATTTTTTCGTTCAAAAAATCTATTTCTGGTAAAATTTTTTCGTTCAAAAAATCTTTTTCTGGTAAAATTTTTCGTTCAAAAAATCTTTTTCTGGTAAAATTTTTCTTTAAAAAATTCTTGTTCTGTGAATAATTTTCTTTCAGTTATGTATCGCTGGTAATATATTTTTGAAAAATGTTCATTGTTTTTTTTTTTTTTTTAAATATGTAGCTGGTAATATTTGTTTTTCAAAAATGCATTGTTTATTTTTTTTTAGATTTTTCTGTAAATCCCAATTTCTTTAATGAAATTTATGATGTTACTTGGATTAGTATTTTCGAATAAATCCTTTAGGCTATCCGATTTGTCATGTTTACTACGGATTCGTCGGAGATTATGGCAATTTAGTAGGATATCTTTGACTGTAAAAGATTCTTGGCATATGACACATGTTGGGGGTACCTCATTATTTAGGAGATGTTGGCAGAATAAAGAGAAGGTGTAGTGAAATTATAAGGATAAGGTATATGTGTAGCTTAGATATGGTACAAGGCCACAATTATTGAACACCCAGTGTCTCCTCTCTCTCTCTCCCCCCTCTCTCTCTCTCTCTCTCTGCTTATCTTCAAGGGATGGTGTATCAGGAAATGGTCAAGTCTCTCGAGATTCAATGGGTTAAAAGTGAAAATGGGCCGCTTAAGTGCAGAGACATTTCATCATTCCTTTCAACAAACTCTCAAACCTTCCGGTGCAGCCGTTGCAACAGGATCTGCCTATCCTATAGCTTCATCGTCCAGTATGCATCGTGTGGCCAAATAGAGATTGGAAATTAGCGTTTCGTGAGCGGGAGTGTTTAAATGATTGGCACAGCTTTTTGTCTCCCTTACAAAAATTTACGGAGGTAAAAAAAAAAAATAATTCAATTTTCAATATATTTGTTTTTCTTTTGCTTTAATTATTTTTTGCTTCTAACCAACAAAAAAAAAATAAATAAATAAATAAATATAATGGACATATTTTAAGTACAGTCTGTCGAGATGATATTTGTTAGTTGTTGATAATATGTAAAAACTATTCCTGTATTTTTAACAGCATCGAAATATACGCAGCACACTTATTGGTTGCTTATCTATCTACATAGGTTTCTTTCACCCTCCCTCCCTCCTCTCTCTCTCTCATATATATATATATATATATATATATATATATATATATATATATATATATATATATATATATATATATTGATAATATTAGTGGTAAATATACATATATATGCAAAATCCACAGGTGCATATATACACAAGTATATTTTAGAATAAAATCTTTCTTCCCCACCATATCTTTCCTTAGCTCTCCCTCCTTCTTTAAGATTTGATCGGCCATGGTGTGTGTATGTCACCTCGAAGTGTATCCTTATACTGTTTTAGACATCCGACAACAGTCATTTTCCCCCTTCCACTCACACCTGGTTTTAAATAAAACTCTCTCTGTTAAACCCCTCTCTTATAAACTAACATTCGTCCCACACTCTCATAATTACACTCTCTCTAAATTCTATTTTTATTTCCGGAGTAGGTTTTTTTTCTATTTCCTTTTGAATTTGTAGGTCTGATGAATTGGATCGTAT